>JBBMKE010000002.1:23525900-23545214 GCA_037834125.1 Lippia alba
TCAAAATCAATAAATAAGAGTTGGGTCTTAAGAATATATATATTTACGTAATATATGTTTTGGCCCCAGTTGAAAACCTTTTAATCCCTCACCTGAAAACCTTCAAAAACTGCAAAAGAAACAACGTCTGACACGATCAGGACTCCTCCCTAGGAATACCTGTGATACACACGACTGCAAATTATGACTCGACTGACAATCAGATAATACGACTGACTCGTACGGCTATTACATAATCCTAATAATTCTATTTTTAAATAATTAAACAAGGCGAAGCAACAATGTCAGAATGAAATATTCTCACAGAATTAGAATATTCAGACTTATAATGAATTTCACTATTACTTGCTTATAGTAGGACTGAATTCCCAAATAACTAACTATATATGTTCACAGTTCAATTACCGACATGCGATTTCAATTCAGTTTCTCTTTTATTATCTATATAAGTGTGTTAACCAATTAAACGATATTCTGTAACTATGAATTGATATATATTTGTGCATATTAGGTTACCAATATCCTATTGTATCGTCAATCACACAATTAGAACTATAGGCAACATACAAAATGAATTCTATGGACAACTGAAAATCATTAGGATGTCTCCGTACTGATAAATGATTATTAAATACTGTACTTGAAAACCAAATATAAAAGGGCAATTAGTGAATTTTCGGTAAACAAGAGTTTTTCTCCAACAACTATGAAGTTATTCAATTTAGTGATTACAAAATCATGTACGAATTTATTCTTAAAATATGCATATAAGAAATTTCAAGGGTAAAGCATCATAGACGAATAAATAGTTCATAGAATTCTCTCTCTTAGATACTGCCCTATAATTTTATAATTATATATTTTTAGTTAGAAAAATTATCTTTCTTTATTTGGATTATAATCTGGACATAGTTTACCAAACTGACGCATAAATTCTAAAATTAAATCAATCAGATTTATTGGCTCAGTAAAATAACAGAAGGTTAAATTAAATTAAACAGTATTTGATCACTAATGAGTACATGACTGTAATAGAACATATCCAAAGATGCAAAAGAAAAGCTTAACAATAAGCAGTTAAGAGATACTTACATGTTGACTATATTAATTATGAGAATTTTCGGGGCAAACGTGGCTGAGAATCGAAGCTCAAGAGTTCTGTTCATGCGAAATCTTTTACCACAATTTCATACTATTTGTGAAAGGAAGATAGTGTTCGGAAAGAGAATATGGAAGACTGACTTTTAGGTTTTGATTAAATGAGGGTGTTGTTCCAATAATACATATTTTATTAATGTCCACCGAAATGATGGCGAATGCCGGAGATGAAACGTGGCTAATGCAAAAAGGATGAAAAATGCTAGGTGTTGAGTATTAGAGATACAAGGGTGATAGCTGGAGATTTAATGATTATTTAACAATTTAATGGATAAGTATATTTGGTGAGATAAAAGGCTAACTTATAAAATGATTTCTTAATGGTTCTGTTTGCAATAGAAATAAATTAAAATAAAAATGTTTTTAATATGAATAGCTAAGGAATGTGTTTGCCGACTAGAATTCCCAATCACTCTATATCTCATTTTTACACTGCAAGTCCTCTCATATTTGTTGTGAAATATTAATAAAGTAATTATTATTGTAATAGATGAGATTGGATGAATCTACGGTACCGATCACAGGCAAATATTCGGACTAAATAGCAAATTTATTAAGCAGTAAGCACGTAGGCCCGGTAAAGTTGATGACTAAGCTTCCCATGGTATGAATAACTTTTAGATTTTAATATTCAAACTTAATTACTAAGTTGTCATTTGCTATCACACATTCATATATATACAGGTTGTGTGAAATAATATTATTTAAATATATACATGCAACACAAATATTATAATAAATCCTGACAACCAACGTAACAAATAAACATTAACAAGCATGATTAATAGTTTTAATCATGGTTTGAAACTTAGTGTTAACAGGGACGGAGCCAGGAGCTGAGATGGAGGGCGAAAATTCATAATATCAAAAATATAAATAATGTTATTTTTAAGAGTGGTGAAATCATAATTTATTATTAAATAAAAGGGGTAAAATATATACTTAGGGGGGGTAAATTTCCAAAATAAGGGGTGCAAAAATAAAAAATTTCTAAAATAGATAGGTAATAAACAAAAATTTTAAAATTTTAGGGGGGCGAAAATTAAAAATAATGGGAACAAAATAATTTTTTTCTAAAATACATAAACAAAAAATGAAAATTTTCAAAATTTAGTGGGGGCTGGGGGTGGTGGCTCCGTCACTGAGTGTTAATATATTTCCGCAAGTCAGGTAATAGGGTTCAAACATATAATTAGTTAATAAACTTAATAAATAAATTTAGGTTCGGTATTGGTTAACTAAAATTCATTCACATAGTTCTATTTTATTTATTTATTTACCTATTCATTTTTTTAAAAATATTATCAATATAAAGTAACACGTAAAGCACATAAGTTACTTGACTAATTCCTAGACATGTTCCGATATTTTGTTAATTTATTTGTTTTCTCTCTGCTCGAAATTTGGGGTGTTACACTTCCCTTCCCTGCACTAGAGGTGGCAGTGGTGGTTGTGCCATCAAGGCATTTTACGCTGCCTCGAGGGGATGGATCTGCAGCCCTCCTAGAGGTAGGGCTGCCTGGGCTCCTACTCTCGTGGGAAAGTAGGTAGCCGTGAAGTGTCTCCAGGCATTTTCCGTGGCCTGAACCTCGCATTGGGCGTAGATGGCCTAGAGTTGCTGGGGCGTCATTTGTGGCATGTCTACCCCTTGGACCTCACTCGGCAAGGTCGCATGAAGCTATAACTGGCCCATTTGATACGATTGAATAGTGGACAACATGCCTAACATCACTCCAGGCATCATCCCGGAAGCAAACCCGGGCATTACCCCAGGCTGCATTAGTGTGTACCCCGGCGTGGGTACCATAGTAGGGTGCGCACCTGTGTTGGTGGCGATGATGGTGGAGGGAGTTTGCGGGCGCCGCCGGTGGCGCGATGGTGCTGGGACCTCTCACTTCATTGTTTCCATTGGATGGGGACTACACAAGGGGGCCCTTGTTTCTATCTCCGGCATTGGTGGGGGGAACGGTGCCGTCCCCCTGAGTAGTGGGGAGGGCGGCATTGGCTCCGCCCTCCGGGCTCTCCTCGTTAAGAGAAGGAAGAGCCCCTCGGTTGTCACGGACTCCTGACCTTGTTATAGTAACCATGGCTGGAAAAAGTTGAAGTAGGCTTTAGAAAACGGGAAAAGAGTGAGGGAGGTGTTATAACTCAACTAGCTCAAAAGGAAGAAGAAGAAGATGGTTTCCCACAGACGGCGCCAAAAATGATGGTGTCGGCTATAGTTTTGGAAAGAATCAAACACCAATCACTTAATATTTGTTTGAGGGGAAGACCATCATAGGCGAGGAGCCTCAGGAATCGTATTTCCTATGAAGCGTGGGTTCTTCCAACTAGGATAACACCTTAGAAGTGTTGTTAATATGCAAGGAAATGGTTAAGGATTATGCTTGAGAAAGCAATTATGGAGGTTTCTCTAGTTTGAGTGTGTATGTCTTGTGAAAGAAGAAAGACTTGGGGAAAATTGTGTAGGAACTCCCGCATATTTATAGGTTAAGGGTGAGGACCCTTTGGTAATCTTATGGCAGTTGTCCCAAAAGTGTGTCGCCCTAGACAAGTGGCGGTCTAAGAGGACTTGAGAGTGATGGTTGTGTTTTGTATCTAACCGTATGTTGTTATGCGTGTCAGAGGTGAGTGCGCGTTAGAGGGGCGTGTGTCAGCGGCAGTTACGAGACAACACCCTCGAGCACTAAGATACTTGTAGGTAAGCCTTCGAGCATACGGACGCTCAGGTTAAGACTCTAGATGAGAGAGATAGGAGGGGCGAGCCTGCGAGCGTTCAAAGCCCGAGGGTCGGCTTTCCCGGGGGAGGTGCTCCAAAGTGTAGGAGTGATCATTCGCGAAGGTTTGGAGACGAGGGCTAGGGCCCCGTGCGTCATAATTCCTAGGATGACCCCATGTGGAGGGGTTAACTCTTGCGGTTTCCTGGCCCATAAGTGAATCCCATAGGATCGTGACACATGTATGGAGGATATGCAAGCATATTTTAGGCCCATCGGGTTGATTGTAATTAACTGAAAATAAATTTAATATATTTTAACATAAATTAAGGGATTAAGTTTATTAATTAAGATGTATTTTTAGCAAAACATTATATCATATATGTGCACACATATTTTGAACTTCTATATATTATAATATAGATGAATTTTTTGAAAAGTATTTATTTAATAAAAATTTAATATTTAACATTAAAGTAAATAAAATTTTCTAAATATCGTTTTGTATAGTTTAAGATTGCCATTTATTTTTTTGATATCGTTTCTCACATTCATAATTAATTTTATTATATTACTTTCTATTAAATAGTTCTTATCTGCACTATAACTATAACAAGGGGAATTTTTTGTATTTTTCGTTTCTTTTTAATTAAGTTTCTCATACAATAATTTATTTGATAATTTTAATTTTTTGAATTGATTACAAATTTTTATTGAGATTAATATTAAATGCAGATTAATTTTTATAAACATTATGTAAAATTGTGTTATAATGAGTAATCACTTATATCATGGATACAGTTTTCATAAAATGTCCTATAATTTCACTGGAAAAAAAAGTCCTATCTACGTACTATTATATATTGGATAACGATATTTGAATTTTTATGTATATTTTGATGATGTGAACTTTTTTGATTTTTTTGAAAATTTTAATTAGATAGAAAAAATGTGATTGACTTATCTTTATTTTGTATATTATTTTTTTATGAAAATAAGTAAAAAATAATAGTAACTAAGGAAAATAATTAATCTTGGTAAGTTTGACCGAACTGAATTAATTTTGATATTTTTACTAATTAAGTAAGATTAATATTATATGCATATGTTTGATATTTCTGTATATTTATTACATTAATTTTAATGACTAATTACTTAAATCACGGCTATAATTTCCATGAAAAAATCACTACAATTTCAATTTTAAATTCATACAAAATACAGAGAATTAATTAAGTTTTTTAAATTACTCCATCAAATTAATTAATTTTTTTTAAATCTAAAATTAATAGTTTATATATATATATATATATATTGATGATGCCGGAAATTGGTTTGCCGGAACTTGAACGAGGTCGGCTCCAAATCTCCAATAAATCAGCCAAAAGGTGGGTTCTTCGAACTGCTAAGATCAACAACAACGTGAGAATACCAGCCAGGAGGTGTTTCCCGCGTTGGCACTCCGACGCTCAAGACAATGAGATTGTCTCAGGTGGAAAGATGATCGAAAATTTGGGTAGCGATTCCGTATATAAAAGTGTGCGTGTCTCGTTCTAGTGGAAGAAATAATATTTATACCCCTCGTTAGAGTTTGCGCGAGCTCGTTCTGACTTAGTGGGTGCGAGAATTGCGGACCACGCACTTAGAACGTGGGGTGGTTGGAGAGTGAGGGACAACCGTCGACGTTGAGCTCGTGCGAAGCGCTCGAGGGGCGACCACTCGCACGCCGAGCACTTACAAGACGAGGACTTGCCTTAGCTAATTTCAAGGAATATACAAAGCAATTATGAGATGAGTATTCTTTAGAACGAGAACTTGCCTTAGCCAATTTCAAGGGACGATGTGAGCACTCTTTAGAATGAGGTCGACACTCTTTAGAACGAGGTGGACACTCTTACGAGGTGAGCACTATTTAGAACGAGCACCTGCCTTAGTCAATTTTAAGGGATATGAGGTCTATAGATAGTTTAAAATACGAGCAGGTTACTTAGTCATTTTCACCACTATCATATATATATATATATATATTGACAAAAATTAGTTAAATTACTCCATCAAATTAATTGATTATTCTAAATTTAAAATTAATACTTAATAAATTTATATTTATATTTATATCTATATTATTAAATATTTGATAACGATATTTGACTTTAATTGTGCAATTTTAATCAAATATATTGTTTTTTAATTTTTTGACATAATTCTATTATTGATTCTTTTATGAGTTGTAAATTGATATTTATTTATCTTAATTATTCACTACTACAGTAAATATAATTAATCCCTTAAATTTTGTCAAAATCATTTGAAAAAAAAAGGAAATATATGCATGATCATTCCAAAATGCGGTAACTAAGTTAAACGAATTAAAATTTTTATATATTAAAATATGAAATACGAACTACATGTTGTACGATTTATTTATTTGAAAATTTTATTCATTTAATTTCAAATTCTTTTAATTAATTAAGAAAATTATTATTAATTTACTTATTTGGAATGCATTATATATATGTAAATTTGGATGAAATTTAATCTATAAATGTAAATAATTATCTACTGATCAATACCTAATTTATTTTCACTCTCTATGATTTCAAAGTTCGAAAATCATAATTAATGCTAATTGATTTTATATATAGTAATATTTTTACGTAATTATAAAATATTTTTTATCCTACACTATAAAATTGGACTCAATTATTCATTTTCATTCATCTTTTATATATAGTACTCACTTTATTATATTACTCTTTCTCTCTCTCTACGAACAAACAACTTTTTTTCTTGCATATGTTCCTTCATTTTGTTGTTAACTTACATGTTTGGATTTTTTTTTCATAGTAGATTGTTGTTGTGATTTAACCTTTTAGATTAATTATTTGATATTTAATTTTTTTTCTTTCAAATTTATCAATTTGTTTTTCTTTTTGTTTATATATGATTTCGCTTATGATTATTTTGGTGTAATTAACTTATTGTTATTCAGGAGTTTAGTGACAGGTTTAACATCAACTCCCAGCTCAATCGCTTGCAGGCTAAGTATGTCGGACTGACCATGCCGACTTGACTCGATTTCAATGGGCGATGAACATCCATCGAGGTAGTTACGCATTATATGTCGGCCATTATTCATGTTGGCCTACTTAGTCGTCACCGAGAATGAATCTATTGCCTGAAAACGATACAATTTTATGCAGAATAGGTTGTTGCCATGTGACTTCCTTTGGAGAGAAGATGAACAACGCGATCATTCTTATAACTATTGAGGGCTTGTTTACTTTGACTTTTAATGAGGGTTTAGTTAATTAAAGTGATAGTTCAGATTGTTTAATTACTTGGCACTGTCATAAGTCCGCGGTTATCTCAAGGGCCTTTACTTGCAGTGGTGTGTCATCGGCTTATTTAAAACCACAAAATTGGAGTGTATAAATACACAGTTGTAAGCAACATTACAATGTGTCAATAAGGGTTGGCCAAGTGGTTTGAGGATTTTTTCTGAAGACAAAGACCCAGGTTCAAATCCCTGCAACCACTTGGGGTGTGTGCGTTAAAAGGGGAAAAAAAGCAACATTACAATGTAGTCTCAAAGATACCGAATTTTACGTTATATGCCATTAAGTCCTTTTTGAAACTTGCAATTTTTTTGGGTGAAATTTTTGGATGCTATATTTCACTGTCAAATTTCACCCTGGCATTCTATACAAGGAAATACTCCATGTTCTTCCTTTTCGCTATTTATCATTTTCGTAATTTCACTCTATGCCTTATTTTCTTTTTTAAATATTTGTTAATATCTTTTAATTTTTACAATATATTTTTTTGTCGATCTCATTTCTGGCTTGAAATCTAGGTAAATTTTACATACTACTTTTTATATGTTTTTTAGCTATATAGTTTCTTTCACAAAATCTTATGATTATTTTCCTAAATTTAGCAAAACTAACTTTACCCAATATTACATCCAACACATAAAATTATAGGGAAGATGATGAGTTTTTCCAAAGGACTCCTCTTTCATTTCAAAATTTTTAATGTATATTTTTATTTTCATTTTATGACATATAATTACTTCAAAAATTTTGATATTTTCTGAGTTGTAACTCTCTGACTTTTTGAAAATTTTGATCATAAAGAAAAAAAATTCACTAGTAGCTATTTGGAATTTCTCTCTCTTAATATGACTAATAGGCATAAGGATAAACAAAATAATTAGAAAGGATAATTCCGACATTTTCACCAACTTTGATGGTTTGTAGACTTTGAAGTAAACACATCATATTTTTTAAGTTAGATAAAATGTCATTTTAAAATAAAAAAGTACACACTATGTTAATTAAGAGTACCAATGTTTACTAATTTGCATAGCTAGAAGACAAACCACCGTAAAAGGTGAAGTAAACCACCCTTGAGAGTTGTAGATCAAACCTTTTAAGATCCTTTAGGTTTTGATTTACTTATTGTAGGTTGCGGTCGATATGAATCCTATTATAAAAGATTTGATTTTGTGTTGAACTTTTAGAAAAACATATATATTGGGGTGTTCATCGGTAAACTTATTTATTTATATTTTTTGATTTTTTTAAAAAATTATTTTTATTTTATTTTGATATTTTTCTCAATTATTTTAATTTGCATTATTTGTTATTTTTGTTTATTTTAGCTAGATTTCTTAAAACTTTTTGAATATGAATTACTTCCAATAAAACTTTTGAATCATACTTATGATGCTAATATATTTTAAGTTACATATTTTAGGTTTGAATGGTATAAGAGTTATTTATTTGATTTGAATTCTTTTATTTCTTTTCTTATTGTTGTTCAATAAACTTTTATATTGAAAGGTGTTTTTCTATAAAATGGAGAGATGTATGTTGAGTTCATTAATATATATACTTATTTTTTCTTCACCCTATTTTTTTCTAAATTCTATGCATTTTTTTTATATCTTTTTAAGTGTATTTCAGTTTAAAGTTCGTGGTTTTTAAATTCTTATTTTGTCCATCTTCACCATATCATTAAGTATGAAATAATAATAATTTTGTTTATGGTTTACATTATTTCAGTGTTTGATATATATATGAATTCAAATAGATGTTTTTTTAAGCGTAGTTGGGAAACCATCATTAATCATCTTTTAAAAGAATAAGATCTTTTTAATATTTATTTAAATGTTTATATTTAATTTTGAGTCGTTAAGGGCAATATCTTTTGGGCAATTTTTTTTTTTTTTTTTTGCCATATAAGAAATCTTTTGGATGAAGAAAATAACTAATAACTTTAATTCAAGTTTGATGGATTTTTCCATGTTAGTGTTGGCCAAAATTTTCCTTTCTTAAGAGTTATGGGCAACATCTTCTGGATGGGGAGATGTTGAGTATTTACTTTTAAAAATCAAATTATATATTTAGACGGATATTTTTAAATCATAATTAATTCAAATTAGATCAAGATTTTTTTTAGAAATTTTTATTATTTTATTAGAAGAAATATTTAAAGTATTAATTAAATTTAAAATAGTGTTTATGGAATCCCTTAATTTATGCAATAATCATAGCTATCTTAGCTAAAAACTTTATTATTTATGGTAATTGTCCAAATTGAAGATTTTTCCATCAATCTTTTATAGTTTAGAGTATTAACTCTTCCATAACTAAAATCCATTATTTATATAACATGTTTAAGAAAGTAATAGAGTTTTCGATCGCTTAATTCTATAAATCTTGTGGCACAAGGTTCAATCCCCAACCCTAAGGGCCCCCACATCCCGGCCCGACAAAACAAGTGGGAGGAGGTAAATCAGGTACTCAGCGGCCCATTAAGGGGTGGTGTGCTCCTCACTAGGTCTACAAGGAGCCCACCCTCAAAATCCAAATCGGACTCAAGAATAAAGCTCCCACACTGCAGCCTGTGGGAATCGAACAGTGCACCTTGTGCAAATCTGCTCCTCCGTAACCAACTGAGCTACGCCATGCGGACTTAATTCTATAAATCTTAAAACATAAATTGAAGAATAAGCAGAGTTAACAGTGAATAATAATTCATTTGTCATGAAATGCTAAGAACAAATTGGTTTTTTTTTTTGATAGGTTGGAATTTCACTTTTTAATTCTTAAACAGTAAATTTTCTTCTTACCATTTTTAATTATTTTCTACTTTTTTTTTGTTATGTCTAAGATTTTCTTAAGATTCTGGAAGTTATTATTTTATAGCTTTATGAGTTTTATGTCCTCTTATTCATTTTTAATAATTTAAGTTTCCATCTTGAGAGATCTTATATTCTTATATATATATATAAATCTTTCTTTATATTTTTTATTGTAATTTTAAGATTTTTTAGTTCTTCTCCGACCTTTACATTCATCATTTTCATTGCATCATGAAATTTATAAATCAAAGTATTTTACATCATTTTATTTTTATTTTATAACTCTATCTTCTTGAATGCATTTACATGTATAGTTTTTCACAAAAAACAAAAAAAAAAAAAGAAAAGAAATTATATACGTAGCATTCTTTCGATTCTAATATTTCGTATAGTGTACAAGCAAAATGATATTATGATGTCTTTAAACCTTATTATTTTTAAATCTTTGTTCATGTCTGTTTTCTTTTCTTATCTTTAGGTTTCCATCTTGATAAGTTTTATATTCTTAGATGCATATAGGGAAACTTGCAAATTTCATCCAGTACAATTGATAAAGTTGGATTTTAAGGACACCATTTTCAAAAAGTGCAAATTTCATCCGATTGAAATGCAATTTAAGGACAATTCATCGTTTTCGGCCAAAAAAAATCACGTGTCGTCACGTGACTAATTATTCCGATGACTTTGTCCACTCGGACGTTAGGTAGCTATCTTTTAATCAAGTATTCCTTGTCTCAATCCAATCTTAGATTTTTCATCAAGTATCCCCGGTACGTGTTAAAAGATAGCCACTTGGTGTCCGAGTGAACAAAGTCACCGGAAAAATTAGTCACATGACGGCACATGACTTTTTTGGCCGAAAACGATAAACTGTCCTTAAATTACATTTCTATAGGATGAAATTTACAATCTTTGAAAAGGGTGTCCCTAAAATCCAACTTTGTCAATTGTACTGGATGAATTTTGCAAATTTCCCAAATGCATAAAAAATTCAGCCATTAAATAGTATTGGAAAAGATCCAGGACACCAACCTAAAAAATCACACACAACAAATTGAAATCCCACAAATATCGCCAGAAAACAACAAGATCTCAGCTCAATTTCACTTTTACCCAGATCTCGCCAGAAGACAACAAGCCTTTCCTGGCAGTGACAACCGGAAATGGTGGTTACCGACTAGAATCGGTAGCCGGAGGTGGAGCTGAAGTGAAGTGATGGAGGAGTTTTTGCTCCTCCCCTGTTTTTGCTTGAAAAGTGAGAAGAAAAGAGGGGCGAGCAGGATGGTGGTGAGGGGACAGTGGTGGTTTGAAGCCGGCAACCTGTGGTGGTGGTGAGAGTTGTCGGAGCTGCTGCCTTCATTTTGCATCGGTGAGTGGCAGCCATGAGATGCGGAGGCGGCGTGTTGTCAGTTGCTGCAATTAAGATGGCCGGTGGTGGCTCTGACTCCGAGGGAGAAACGGAGTGAGGCTGGAGAGAGAACGGCGAGTCATGGTGGTGTTTCGGCGGTGAGCAGCGGCAAGCGGTGTGCTGCTGTTCGAAGGAGGAAAGGGGAAGAAGAATGGGTTTACAGACTAGGGTTAGGGATAAAAAGGCCCAATTTCTGTAAATTGCAATTAAGTCCCTAAGGTATAGTTTAATTACAATACAGTCCTTGGGGGCATTTTAGTCATTTCCTTCAAGATTTTAATGGAACCCTAGCGGCCGTTATGGACCTCTAACGGCATTGAAACTTGAGGGACTTGTATGTAATATCAAAAGATTCGTGGACTGGAAAGTAAATACACCTAAACTTAGGGACTTGTATGTAATTCTCCCTTTGTTATATTAATGAGATAGGTGAAGGAAGAGGTGTATAAGGCATGACCGCCAATACATGCTTCACCAAAACACAAGAAGAGTAGGCGGAACGTTTTGAACCTGTCAAATGTCTCACGTCGAATTTTTAAAAATATAGTGTTCAATAAATAATGACATAACAACAATCTCTTCCATAACCAACTTTTGGAAGTGAGTTAGGTCAAACATATATATTTTTTTGGAAACTAAGTCAAACACATTATTTAATGCAAGCAAAAGTCATTTGGCTGGATTTGCCTTTGCAAAGCGAGTTTTGGGAGGGAGATCAAGGCGACCATGAGAGGGGTAGATGATTTTACTAAGTGTTCTGATTATGTATTATAGATCTATCTAATTTGATTTGATTTAGCAAGATTTTGCACAATTCTTGTCATTTCTGACATGTAATATCCTCCAGCTCTTGTTCCTCTTTTTTCTTCAATATTTGTTCAACCTTAACTTCAGCTTCAACTCTTGCTTCTTCACTCTTAGCCCATAAAATTCCATAAAGACCAATTACAAGCAAAATAGCTCCACATACACTACAAACAACAACAATTCAATTAAGTTTAAATTCAAGATCAAGTATATATAAATTATGAACTTAATTGAATTCAAGATCAAGTATATATATATTATGAACATATGTTTAGTGAAGCTAACCTTCCCCAATGAAGTGTCTCCCGGAACAATGACGCCGAAAAAACAGCAGTAATTATAAGATCCAACGGACTGAAAATTGCTGTAAAAACAGGTCCCTTTTTCTCAACAATCCAAACTTGTAGCCAAAAAGTAATTGCGGTGACAATCACTCCCTATATAAGTTTCGGACAAAACAAATGTAAAATCAGAAACACATGTATATGTGTGTGTGTATATATATATATATATATAGATATGGGGTACAAGTGGGGGAAGTCAGGATACTCGACTACTCGTGACTCTCTGACTATCAAGATATGACCTAATTCTTCAGGTCCAGGCACTGGATATGTACCTAATATATATCATTTAATTATGCAAAGCAAATACGACTTACACTATAAAATATGCAGAGAAGATTAATGTTCCATCCAAGTTTCCAGGATTCTATGTTTCTTTCTTTAACTGCTGCCCAAATTGATGACGTTACACAACTAAACAGACATTACAGCGTCGTAAGACGTAGTTTAGCTGGATATCGCTTGATCAAGGGACCCTAGTAAGCAAATTACAGAAATCAGTACAAGTAATCACCCTCAACCCTCGTCGAATCAAGAATCAAGAATCAAGAACTGATGATGGAGCTAACCTGCATAATCAACCAAGAACAACATGCTATACCAGATGCAAGAATGATGAGAGAGCCCTTAATCCAATCACCCTTTGAATAAGTTTGTTTTGTTAAGTGTAAGATATCTTTTTGACTCTCTGAATACATTGCAGCCCCCCTGGCAAAAGTGCATATTAGAGCTCCTAAAAGGCCTAATGTTGAACCTATCACTTTGGCCATTCCATGCCTTTGCTTTATTGAGAGGCTTTCCATTCTGAGATATTGAAAAAATTCATGTTATGATGTATAGATGGAACTTTATATACAACATATTTACTTTATAGGATTAAGAATAATTAAATTAATAATCTTACTTAAACATGTGTTTATTAATACTTTGGTAAGTCCGGGATTGATGACATGAACCGAGTTTATGTTGAATTAAGTGTTGATTATTCATCTTATATTCCCAATGGAATGAATAATCCGTCATTTTCATGCCATCACGCATCTTATTCCTGATCTAGCTATCCCTTCTCATCCCAGCCAACAACGTAAACATGCCAACGTAATATGGGATGAATAATCCGCCATTTCATGCCATCATGCATCTTATTACTGATCTATCCCTTCTCATCCCAGCCAATAACGTAAACATGCCAACGTAAACATTGGCATATGGTGAAGCTTAGGTAACTACATATATAAACTTTCCTGGAGTTATCAGAAATACCATAACGTTTCTCTTAAATCTGAGCTAGTATTTTATGAATTAAAGTCAATTATGCATTACTGAAACTCGAGAGCAAAACAAAAAATTCATATAAAATAACAGACGACTTCACCATAATCCATCTGTATAGATGTAAGTTCTTTAATTTGTACAGGGTTTTTCACAACCCTTAGGAATATTCTGGAATTAGGCAAAATCTCAAGGTATGCAAATGTAATATCCTAATATGTATATCTATATATGTATGAATATATATGTCTACATACCTACATACCTAAAGCAGACAGCCAAGACGAATGTAATGGCCGGATTCGTGTTAGCTAACGCGACTGCAAATGTTGCAGAGACATAATTGAGTGCGAAGTAAAAGAGGTTTAAACTCATCGTGAGCCTGTAAAAGAATTAATTAACATATATAAACAAGAATCCAACACAATTAAACGCAAAAAGGTAAAGTTCCAAAAATGATTCAAACTCAGAACTACAACGAAAGAAGTTTGTACCCGCAAGAAGCCACAAACATTAGGCCAAGCGAGGACCATGACAATGGAGGAGACTTCTTGCTTCTAACCAAGAAACATTTAGGCAAAGTATTAAGCACGTAACTAGAAACAAACGTAGTACAAATAGAAATTCGACAAAAAAAAAAGAAGCAACCTTTCTAGGAAGAACGCGAAAGGGGCTAATACGATCGTAGCCAAGACTTGTCGATAAACCACAAAAACGTACGGATTCATTCCCTCTGTTATTGCTGCCTTGGACAGTAAGGACATTCCTGCATACACAGATTGTATGAATATCACTGCCAAATATGGCTTATTTTTCTTCATAATTGTCAAGCAACCCTGTACACCATCCATGGTGACAGCTCTTCTGTGTATGTCTCTTCTTTAAAGAACTTTTATGTAGGAAATTAAAATTTACAGAGAATTATAGGGCAGCTATTGTGGTCTTGATATATAATCATTGCTCTCTGCAGTATTCCATATGCATTATTTAGCTTGAATATGGAAGTGGGGTAGATTGTATTTTAACTTGTGTGAATTATTGGGATCGATATGAAGGAAGGGACAAGATAGGAGTTGATAAGAGTTGACTTTAAGCGCCTCACATGTAAAATATTCAAATTTTTTACTAAAGAAACATCTAATTATGCCGTTCTTTTTAGTCTATCTTATCTGCAAGATTAATCTTATAATACGTGGTATATGATATATTGATTTATATGGGTATGTGTGAGTATATACTATGATGCACAAATAACACAAATTTGAAAATATATACGGACATGGCACAACATTATGAACAAATATTTTCTTAATGTTACCACTTGAGATGTATTCGACAAGCACGACGACATAACAAAATAATATTGGTAGAAATATCCTCAAACCATATATATATACATTTGTATATCTAAACCAGACAAAGATGAAGGTCAGATATGGTAAGTATACCTAATATTTGTAAAAAATGTAACGTTAATAGTAAGAAATTCAAATGACCAATCACTAGGCTTGCTGTTCTGAAACAAATGTTTATGTTAATAGTAAGAAAAATTAATTTTTTTTATAGCTGTAAGAAAAATTAATGATAGTGTGTAATATTCAAATTAATAATAATTTTCAACGTTATGTTTTTTGTTTCGTATGTTTGTTTCCCGTCAGAAATTCCCACAAGTTTCCAAGGAACTCCCCCACTGGAAATTCTCGTCATCTTTTTACAGTTTTCTTTTAGGGAGAGTGTAGTATTGTGAAACTTAAAGACTCTTCCACTGCAGTTGTCCATCTAAATATTGTCCATCAAATGATCAAATATATATATACACACGCCGCGCGCGCACACACTAATATATATATATACCTCCAAAGTGGAAATACTCCATTTAATAAATTTCAACTTGTACAAAACGTATTTAATTGTCTGTAATAATTTGAGAAAACATGGCTGCAATTTTGTTTTGGCAGTTTAGTTGAATTTTTCTAAGGACGCCATCAACGATAATGCGAACATTCATTGCAGGAAAGCCTGGAGGACTAGACGCTCTGCAAGGGAACCAACACATTTCTTTGGTGTGTATCAGGGACCTTAGATATTATAGTCCCAATTGTATTTGCTTGGATGGTAATGTTTGGGTGTGGCGTTTCATTTGTAATACTTTACTTAATTGTTGGATTATGGCTTATTGTCTGAACACTTGTTTTCTCGATTTTACATATGGCGTGGGGGCCTCGATAATCTCCCTACAGTCTTGTTGGCCGGTTTGGTAAAAAAAGAAAAAACTTACACAAAACGTATTTGATGCATCCCATGTCCTGAAAATGGAGTTTCATATAATTCCTCTTTTATTGAAGTAAAAAGAAAGCTATATTGTTTTCCATCTATATGTAATAAAACCCTATAATTCTATTTCTGTGTTCTGCACTTTTTGTTCCTCTTTTCCCTCCTCAATTTCTGCTTCAATTTTTGCTTCTCTACTCTTAGCCCATAAAATGCTGTAAAGGCAAACTACCATCAACATAGCTCCACTCGTACTGCAAAACAAAAGTGGAATCAAATCGAAAATAAAAAACACCCTGAGAAATTACAACGAACACGCTGGTTATGGGTTTTTTTTAGTTTCTCAACTATGACGATTTTTTTTCCGTAATTGGGTTAGGTCTCAGGGTATTCGTGATTGTAAATATAAGTTTTAGCTAAACTAACCTTCCCCAATGCAGCGTCTCCTGAAAAAGTAAAGCTGAAAATATAGCAGTAATTATACGCCCCAGTGGACTGAAAACTGCACTGAAAACCGGGCCTTTCTTTTCAATAACGCAAACTCGTAACCAAAAACTAATTCCCGTGACGACCACTCCCTGCACAATTTTTGGGGAAATATACAAATATAAGTCATGATCGATACCTAATGTTCATCTTAATACTAGTAACTTTGCACACCCTACGTGTGTGCAAACTAAAAAAATTATTTCTATTTAAATATATATGAAATTAAAAATTATATTTTAATTTTATAATTATTTAATATAATTATAAATTAATAATAAACATATGAATAAAAAAAATAAGATGCTATCTAATTAGTAAAAAATAATATTTAATGTAGAAATTAAAAAAGATAAAAAAGAAAAATACAATAGAGAAGTTGGAATAAAGTGAGAAAAAAAAGAGTGGAGAGATAAATATTAACACGTTGTGGAAACTGTTTAAAAAATAAATAAAAAAGAAAAGAAATGGAGAGTCCAAGACACCAAAACGATTTCTACTTGGCTCTCTCGCTTAATATAATAGTATAGATAAATGGATAATTACGAAGCTCCCGAGGTTTGGTAATATTACGGTTAACCCTCCTAAATTTGAGAAATTACAAATTCTTCCCTAACTTGTTATTTCCTTCTTTAAATTTAACAGAATTTGTGATTTATTATTTTACCCTCATATGCTAAAGGGGTATATGTATAAAGAGTTCAAAATCAAGAAGGTTAATGTAAATATTGAATTTCTTAGGGGTTTGATATAAGTAGTTGAGTTTTGTGTCAACCTAACATCTTTTTTTGTTTTTTGATTTAGCAAAGAATGCTATATAATTAATGATATTTTGACCTTTTTATAATTAACTAATTTCATTCATAAAGTTTAGAGTGCCAAATATTTAAAAATAAAATAAAATTGGACATGCAAATTTATATTGGAATGTTATTCGTATTTAAAGTATATACATTAGAAATCACCAAAACGTTTGAAATATTTGTTCAAATAACACTTTGGATATTTATGTGAATTTACAAATACATTGAATGATGTTGGTTTGTTATGATTTTCTATTTTATTGAAAAAATTATTATTCTAAACGACTTTAAAAATTTATAACTTTTTTATCATACTTTATTGGAATATATATGTATGAAATATTTTTAGATTTATACTTATACATAAAATATAAATATAATTAAATTATAAATCTTTAAATTGAAAAATAAAAATTTAACAAACAATACAAATTTATTGTTACACTTTTAGTATTATTTACAATATATCCCAAGGGAATAATTGAAAATTTTAAAAATAATATTGCTAACTTTAGTAAAATATAACACTGTTATTAACGGTTCAGACAATTTATATGAGTAATGAGATAATGTATACCTTGGGGAGATATTCGTAATTTCTCAATGCTCAAGGAGAATCCATATTTTTGCATAACCTTAGAGGGGACTTCGTAATTATCCCTAATACAAAATAAAATGTGATTCACACAGTAAATTATGGAGAGGAGATTAACATTCCAAGTAAGTTTCCAAGATTCTATGTTTCTTTCTTTTGATGCTGCCCAAATTGCTGATGTTATGCAATTACAAAGGCACTGAAGTGTTGTAAGGCGTAGTTTAGCTGGAAATCGCTTCGTCAAGGGACCCTATCATGAGTTCAAATTACCGATAATTTACATCACCAAAAATAAGGACCATTTTCAAACAAAACTATTAACACCTATGGCCAGGATAATCAAATGGAGACATAGCTAGTAGGGGGCTAGTAATGACAAGTAATTTTAGTCATGTTCGGCGAAACCAGTATAACGGAGGGGAAAAAATAATCAATCAATTAGCAAGTACATTAACGGAATTCCGATATGATTGGTTGGGTTCAGATAAGGTTGAGTCCGGGCTAAAATTTTCCGTATTGATAATTGCTCGTTAAGTTTGTATAAAGTGGATAAAGCGCGAGCCACTGAGGCCTTGCTTTAGTGGTAAGGAGAGGCAATATAGATTTTTACAATATTAATATGATAGCTTGTAATGATAATATTCATTTATAGATTTTTGATGTTTATGAGCAGTTTAGTTCTACATTAACTTGAGGGAGAATTACACTCAACTACCTCAGGTTTAGCCTAATTACAATCCAGTTCCTATTCTTTGCATATTTACAATATAATTCCCAAACTTTGCATTTCGTTTGAGGTCCCTTACATCCATTAGGGTTCCGTTAGGTTGATCTGTTATTCTTCCTTAATTGCCTCTGAATTTATTACAAATATATCCCTAAAGTTTAGTTTTAATAACAAAACATCCCTGTACTTTTTGGAATTTACAAAGGACAACTGACTAACTTAACGGAACCCTAACAGACGTCAAGGACCTCAAATGAAATGTAAAGTTTAGGGATTACATTGTAATTATACAAAGAATAGAAACTGGATTGTAATTAAGCCAAACCTGAAGGTAGTTAAATGTAATTATCCCTTAACTTAATTAGAGTCCCATATTTGAGTCAGTGGAAAAGCAAATACTGCATCTTAGTGGTCTGATTGGACTTGTACCCAAATAAATGCATTTAGCACCAACAACAACCCAAAAAAAAAAAATAATGCAAAACCTGCATAATCACCAAGAACACCATGCAATGTTGGCAGCAAGAATGATGAGAGAGCCCTTTATCCAATCGCCTTTTGTGTAAGTTCGTTTT
>JBBMKE010000002.1:23545314-23555991 GCA_037834125.1 Lippia alba
TTATCATATCATGTTTGCTGGTGAGAAAATGAACACAACTTTTAACAAGAACTTTAGCGCAGATTTCATTATGGAGAAGTACACACTTGCGTATAACAGGTATTTAACCTGGAACTTTATAATGAATTACGACGGCGTTAAGTACAACGGCCGCGATAACTCAGTTCAGGCATCAAGATCGGTGTGGAAACAAATTTGCAAGGTAAAAAATTTGCAACTACACAATACTAATAACTATGCATATTAAACTCAGAATGTAATAAATATAACCCCTATTGTCCTAGGAAAATGAGATGGCTTTTGTGTATATGGAAGAGGATGAGCCCATGTGGTTCCACTTATATGAAATATTTGACCCGGAAGCGGATAGAGAGTTGTTGCTTGAACGACCCAGAAGTTGGACTGTTGATGTAACCGATTTACTGCATGACCGAGGTAAATAAATATTTTCATAAACATATCTATTCAGAAAAAAAACTTATTAGGTTAATTGGTTTTCGCAGTTTACCCGAAACAAGATAAAGCTGAAGGCAAAGCACCAGAGGTTAATCGAGGACAGGACCGGCTCTCGGGAACTGAATTCCCTGGGATACTAGTTCCTAAGCCTCCTAAGAAGTTCATGTTTCGTGATGGGTCAGCATCATCCAAGTCCAACCAAAGCTCCAAGGGGTCGTGCTCAACTGCCAATCAGTCGTTCGAGTTCTAGGTCATAAGATGTTTATTACTTGTTTTTAAACTTTCCCAAAGTGTGCATGTCCACACAGTGCTCTTTTTTTCTGTTCTTTTTCGTACTGTTTCAGATTTTCACAAGTGTGACTCTGCACACATTTCGTTCGCTATGTAGTTGAACAATGCTTATTTTATTCCGTAGTATTTCATACAAGGTATCTTACAACCGCATTCGACCCTACACATAGAGACTAAGATAAGGGCACATAGTCCATGACCAACTTCTAGTACCCAGCACATACAAAAGATCAATTATACTAAAGAACTTCACTTCAAAATAAAGACACACAACAGAAACACAAACGCAATGAAACACAACATAATCAAACTTGCAACAACCATACAACAACACAACAAGAGCCGTGGATTCGTATCCACAGCGGTTCTAACGGAATCGGGAACTAAAGGTTCATTACCAGGAAAATTGGAAGCAGACACACTCGACTCTGCAATGTCGGTTCTCTCGTGCATTCGGACACCGTTATCGCGTTGGGAACTAGCTGGGTCAACATGGAATGACGGAACACAGTTGAAAACCTCATTTTCACGGGTAAGATACGGGCGTAGCTCGCGATATTTCTCATCCCAAACCGCATCAGCCCATATGAACCAAAACCGGTGCTCCGCTCTGTGGGGGCAAATGTAGTAATATCTGCCAGGGAATTTGGCATTCCTACCAGCGCATCGGAATAACATCAAACCTTTTTGGCAGTAGCAAGGTAGCTTAAATTGGCGCACCATCTGCTCATTCCAGAAAAATTGGGAGACGAAAAGTTAATTTTAATGCTAAAAATACAAAAGTAACGCAAATGTTAAATTGCACAACCTTTGAAACAAACTGGCGTCTTGAATTATAATGAAAGAATCATCATGAAAGGGAGGGGACCCAATTCTTGCATACAAGCCCATACAACATACCACAGACGACACACACACACAAGAATTCAATTGAGATTCCAACAATCAGGTTTACAAGAGCCCTGCCAAAAATTTCACTTCAAAATTCTTTACCCAAACAAAAAAAAAAAAAGGGGAAAACTCGAGAGGCAGAAAATTAGGGATTTTATCCAACAACATAGCTCATACATACCTTACTTTAATTACGACTACATACAAACGCGATCCAAGGTTCTCCAAAGATCCCTCCACAAACCACCGCCAAATTCGCCTTGACCCTGTCGATGTTCGCAGCAGCAGCAAAACCAGTTGCAAATGCCGAAAATTGGAAATGGCAAGGGTACATCACTTTGCCAACTTTGTTTAATAAAGGGGGGACAGATTCGTAAATTCACTTGTTAATATGCACTTCAAAATGTAAACCAAACATAATATTAACCGAGACAATTAAGTTTCTATTT
Organism: Lippia alba; assembly: GCA_037834125.1. NCBI lineage: Eukaryota > Viridiplantae > Streptophyta > Magnoliopsida > Lamiales > Verbenaceae > Lippia > Lippia alba. The sequence goes on from JBBMKE010000002.1 coordinate 23,547,402, forward strand.
GCATATTTGTAACTACCAAACACAATATTACACCCAATTTTATTTACCTAATATTGCCTAATAAGCCCGAAATATATTAACTTGTATTAGGGTTGTAAGCGTACCAAACGGCCTCTTATAACATGTAAAAACATTTGATGCCTATTATTTCCTCGGACTACGTTTCTCTTTGTTCTACTCGTCCTCTTCAAGATTAATTCCCTCGATTTTGCTTCAAGGTCACTTGCATCAGTTCTTTCCTCTTTACTCTTGGCCCATAAAATGCCATAAAGGCCAAGAACGAACAGTATAGCTCCACTTACGCTACAAAACGACAGTGCAATTCAAAGATCGCATGTATATGTCATATCACAAAAGTACTAAAATAATCTTTAAAATTGATAAAGATTTACATATTAATTTTATCCCATAACAAATCATAACTCTAGTAATTGAGTTTAAATCATAACTCCAGTAATTGAGTTTAGCCACTTTTCATAACAAATTACGTTATTTTTTTTAATTTTTTTACATCATATTTTTCACTATTTATTATTACTCTGAACGTATTCTTATATTTATTAAAAAATAATATTAATGAATTGGATTGTATATATATATATATACACACACATTATAGACACACATACACACATGCGGGTCTTAATCAGAAAATGATTTTTCTCTAAAGAAATTAATATCTAAAATCATCATTTATAAATCAATATAAAGAACATAATGATGGAAATGTATTAAAACATTTAAATTTATTAAGTTTCTCTTAAACAATTAATAAGTATAGTTTATTAAAAAATTAATTTATTAGGTTTAATTTAGGGTGATTTAATAAGCAGAATTTGTTGGATTATTTTAGCATGCAAAATTGATCAAATGAAAATTTTAGTTAAAAGTACTTTCATCCTTTTTTAAAAAATAAAAATTTACATGTTAAAAATCTTTAGTATCTTCCCCCATAGACTACAGTATTTAGCTAATTAAACTAACCTTCCCAATGAAGTATCTCTTGGAACAATAATGCTGAAATGATAGCAGTAATTATAAGCGACAAGGGCTGGAAAGCTGCAGCAAAAACCGGTCCTTTTTTCTCAACAACCCAAACCTGTAGAGAATAATTAACTGCCGTGGCAACTACTCCCTACATAATTTAGAAAAAAATAGAAAAAAGGTACCAAAGTTAGAATACAAGTGATTATATTCCATAAATCAGGTAAACCTTGATTTACAAAGTAATTCTAATTCGAATCTAGTTCAAGCAGACGTTATAGATTGATCGTGTGATTTGCGTAAAATCTAAGAAAATAGTTAATCAAATAACAAACATATTATAGTACACTTGTTCATGTGGAATTGACCCAAGATGTATTTAGGCTAAAGTTTTTTCCGTACTTACGCAATAAACTATCGAAAGGAGATTCACATCCCATTCAAGCTTCCACGATTCAATGTTTCTTTCTTTAATTGCTGCCCAAATTGCCGATGTTGCACAACTAAAAAGGCTTTGTAGTGTTGAAAAACGTAGTTTAGCTGGATACCGTTTGATCAAAGCACCCTATCCGGATTACATTCATATGGTTAGAATTTGAGTTTCAACACACTCGTAGTAATATGAAGGACTAATTTTACATCAAGAAAACAACCGAAAACCAACATAAAGAAAAACCCAACGGAAATTGATGGAGGTAACCTGCATAATCCACCAAGAACACCATGCTACATTCGATGCAAGATTGATTAAAGAACCCCTAATCCAATCACTTTTAGAGTATACTTGTTTGTTCAAGTGTATGGTATCTTTGTGGCTCTCCGGATACATTGGAGGGCCCCTTACAAAAGTGAATAGCAGAGCTCCAGCAAGGCTTAATGTTGAACCAATCACTTTGGCCATTCCATACGTTTGTTTTATTGTGAGGCTTTCCATCCTGAAATTTTTTTAGACATATTCACTTGATTATATATACTGATTTGATCAAACTAGACTTGAATTAGAATTACCCACACGTCCATGTGTGTATATGCACGCGCGCGCGTACCTGAAGCAGATGGCCAAGATGAATGTAATGGTGGGGTTTAAGTTGGATATGGTGACAACGAATGTTGCAGATACATAATTGAGCGAAAGAAAAGATTTCAGGCCATTGTGATCCTATAGAATTTCACATATACAAAGAAGAAATATAAAAAATAAACAAGGATTCACGAAGAGGGGCACACTATATTTCAGCTTTGAAACATTATTACAGAGATTTTTTTTACCCAATAGAAACCACAAACATTTGGCCAAGTAGGGACGATGACAAAGGAGGACACTTCTTGCTCCTGATTAGAAATAGAAAGCTCGAAAAATGTAAGTACATTCAATTATATAAAATAAAAATAAACATGGTGTGGTAGGTAAAATATAACCTTTCTACGAAGAACGCTAAAGGCGCCAGTGTCAGTGCAGCAAGCGCTTGTCGATAAACCACAAAGACGTAAGGATTCATTCCTTTGGTTAATGCAGCCTTAGAGAATAACGACATTCCAGCGGTGATAAATTGCACGAGAATCATCACCAAGTATGGTTTGTTATTCTTCATAAATTTCAAACAACCTTGTACACCATCCATGGTGAATGATGCCCTTTTGGTAGTGTCTTATTTAGTTTCAAGAATTTTTATTTAAGAAACTTACATTTATAGAGAAATATAAGGCCACTTTTCTGGCCTTGATAGTCGTGGCTCTGTATTCTATATTTTACATGCATGAGTTGGTCAGCTTTGAGTATCAAATTAAAGCGGGTAGATTGTAATTTAATGAATTGTTGAGATCGGATCTCTATGAAGGAAGGGACAAGGGAACAGCTAACAGAGTAGAATATAAGTCAGAATACTCGTGCTTCACATATAATATCCAAATAGGGCGAATTACAAATGAGTCCCCTGAGGTATGACCTAATTACAAATCAGTCTCTCCTGTTTCAAAAATTACATACAGACCCCTAAAAGCACTGTTTCACTTACATATTAACCCCCGATTCTGGATTGATTTGTAATTGAAACAGTACTTTTAGGGGTCTGTATGTAATTTTGAAACAGGAGGGACTGATTTGTAATTAGGCCATACCTCAGGGGACCCATTTGTAATTGCCCCTATTCAAATATTACCAACGCGCAATTGACTCAAATTGATAAGAGTTTGAGTTCACTTAATCAGGATCCCGAATTCGAACCCAGTTCGAAACTTGTATATATAAAATATTACGTTGGAAGAGGTCCCTTCGTCTTCTATAAGAGAGAACAAAAAAAATAAACATCTAATTATGCGGTTCTTTTAATCTTTCGTAGCTGCAAGATTCTTTTAATTAATATACTGTGAAAAAAGTCTTCCGTAAGAGATTAAAAAAAAAATCAAATATTTTTAGTAAATAAACATCTAATTATACAGTTCTTTTAGTCTTTCGTAGCTGCAAGATTCTTTTAATTAATATAGAGCGAGTGCGGGTGCGAGTGCGAGTGTGAGTGTGAGTGCAAGTGCGCCAATTCGTAAATTTTTAATAAAATAGAGTGCGAGAGTGTTTTAATGCGTTTAATAAAAAGACATTTTAAATAATTATATTTATGATATAATTTTATTTTATTTAACTTTATATATAAAAACTTGATTTTATTTAACTTTTGATAATAATAATAATTTGGGGTAATTACATATAGGTCCCTGAGGTTAGGCCTAATTACAGCCAGACCCTATTCTTCTAAATGTTACACTGTAGTCCCTATATTTTTTGTTTTGTGTGAGGACCATTAACGAATTTTGTAAAAGTACATTTATATCTCTGACAGTTTTGTGAGTGTTACATATAATTAATGTATGATCAAAAATGCAAAATCGTCCCTAGAGGTATACAAAACAAATTAACAAGGTTTAGGGACTACAATGTAATATCTAAAAGAATAGGGTCCGACTTATAATTAGGCCTAACCTCAGAGATCTGTATGTAATTGTTCCTATAAACAAAAAACGTATCTGATGCATCATATGTCCTGAAAATGGAGTTTCATGTAATTTCTCTTTTATTGAAGTAAAAAGAAAGCTATATTGTTTTTCATCTATTACATGTAATAAAACCCTATAATTCTGTTTCAGTGTTATGCACTTTTTGTTCCTCATTTCCCTCCTCAATTTCTGATTCAATTTTTGCTTCTTTACTCTTAAGCCCATAAGATGCTGTAAAGGCCAATTACAATCAACATAGCTCCACTCATACTGCAAACAAAAGTGGAATCAAATCGAAAATAAAAAATCCCATGTTAATATCAACATTTATATATACGAATACACCTGAAGTTTAATCCAATTACGGGAAAAAGACCTCTCATATAGTTGAGAAATGACGAAAATTACTCTGAACTTTGAAAAAAAAAACACCCTGAGAAATTACAAGTAACACCCTGCTTATGGTGTTTTTTTGTAATTTATCAACTGTGAAAATCTTTCTTTTTTTTCAGTAATTGGGTTATACCTCGGGTATTGGTGACTATAAATATAAGTTTTAGCTAAACTAACCTTCCCCAATGCAGCGTCTCCTGGAAAAATAAAACTGAAAATATAGCAGTAATTATAAGTCCCAATGGACTGAAAACTACACTGAAAACGGGGCCTTTCTTTTCAATAACCCAAGCTCGTAACCAAAAACTAATTCCAGTGACGACCACTCCCTGCACAATTTTTGGGGAAATATACAGATATAAGTCATCACCGATCCGTACCTAATATAGTTCAACTTAATATACAATAAAATGTGACTCACACAGTAAATTATGGAGAGAAGATTAACATTCCACCTAAGTTTCCACGATTCTATATTTCTTTCTTTTGATGCAGCCCAAATTGCTGATGTTATGCAACTACAAAGGCACTGAAGTGTTGTAAGGTGTAGTTTAGCTTGAAATCGCTTCGTCAAGGGACCCTATCATGAGTTTAAATTACCGATAATTTACTTCACCAAAAATAAGGACCATTTTCAAACAAAACTATTAACAGCTATGACCAGGACAATCAAATGGAGACATAGCTAGTAGGGGGCTAGTAATGACAAGTAATTTTAGTAATGTTCGGCGAAACCAGTATAACGGAGGGAAAAAAATAACCAATCAATTAGCAAGTACATTAATGGAATTCCTGATATGATTGGTTGGGTTCAGATAAGGTTTAGTCCGAGCTAAAATTTTCCGTATTGACAATTGCTCGTTAAGTTTGTAAAGTGGACAAAGCGCGAGCCACTGAGGCCTTGCTTTAGTGGTAAGGAGAGGCAATATAGATTTTTACAATATTAATGTGATAGCTTGTAATGATAATATTCATTTATAGATTTTTGAAGTTTATAAGCAGTTTAGTTCTACATTAACTTGAGGGAGAATTACACTCAACTACCTCAAGTTTAGCCTAATTACAATACAGTCCCTATTCTTTGCATATTTACAATATAGTCCCCAAACTTTGCATTTCGTTGGAGGTCTCTAACGTCCATTAGGGTTCCGTTAGGTTGATCTGTTATTCTTCCTTAATTGCATCTGAATTTATTACAAATACATCCCTAAAGTTTCGTTTTAATAACAAAACGATCTCTGTACTTTTTGAAATCTACAAAGGACAACTGACTAACTTAACGGAACCCTAACGGATGTCAAGGACCTCGAATGAAATGTAAAATTTAGGGACTACATTGTAATTATACAAAGAATAGGGACTGGATTGTAATTAAGACAAACCTGAAGGTAGTTGAATGTAATTGTCCCTTACTTAATTAGAGTTCCATATTTGAGTCAGTGGAAAAGCAAATACCGCATCTTAGTGGTTTGATTGGACTTGTACTCAAATAAATGCATTTAGCACCAACAACAACCCAAAAAAAAAATGCAAAACCTATATAATCAACGAAGAACACCATGCAATGTTGGCAGCAAGAATGATGAGAGAGCCCTTTATCCAATCGCCTTTTGTGTAAGTTCGTTTTGTTAAGTGTAAGATATCTTTTTTGCTCTCTGGATACATTGCTGAAGGTTATTTGAGTCCTATATTGAGTTGCTACTGTAGAGCTCAACTAAAATATTTGAAGAAGAGTTTAGTAAAAATGTAATACTTGAATTACTTAGTGATGGCTTACAAATAACGTCTTAAGGACTCCTATTTATACTACTCTAAGGAGTAGTCTAGAATAATATAATAATGACTCACTTGACTAGATTCTAGGACTAGACTCTTGGTATGATAAACTAGATACAAAGAATCAGAAACTCTTGAAAAACAATGCATGAATTGACCAAGACTCTTATGCATGAACTGAATTAAATATTCTTGAAAGTGTATTAACTCTAACAATTGCAGGCCCCCTCACAAAAGTGCATTGCAGTGCTCCTGCTTGGCCTATTGTAGAACCTATCACTTTGACCATTCCATTACTTTCTTTTATGGAAAGACTTTCCATTCTGAGAAATTCAAAAACATATTAGTGTATTACATAATCATTATAAGAAAACAGTCAAATACCGAGGGGATTTTTACTAGGGAATTCCAAGAGATGTGCTCGTACTAACCTGAAGCAGACAGCCAAGATGAAGGTAATAGCCGGGATGGTGTTGTTTAGGGCAACGGCGAATGTTGCAGATACATAATTGAGCGCAAAATAGAAAAGATTTAAACTCAATGTGACCCTATAATTTTTTTTTCACATAATATAAATAAGAACCATCGAATTAAGCTAATATTCATAAAGGAAGACGCTTGACTTGAACTTGGAAATACAATCAAAGAAATTGTACCAACCAGCTCGAAACAACGAAGATTAGGCAAAGCAAGGACCATGACAATGGAGGAGATTTCTTGCTCCTAATAAGGGAAAGTCAGGAATGTTAAGGACTGTTAAAGATCAATAAAAATAAAAATGATAATAGCGAATTTGGTAGACGTATAACCTTTCTAGGAAGAACGAGAAAGGGGCCAGTGATAGAGTAGCAAGCGCATGTTGATAAACCACAAATACGTAAGGATTCATTCCTTCAGTTATTGAAGCCTTAGACAGTAAGGCCATACCGGCAAAGACAAACTGCACGAAAATCATCACGAAATATGGTTTCTGTTTCCTTATGTTTGTCAAACAACCTTGTACACCATCCATGGTTAATGTCGTACGTAATTGGCATGTCTAATTTTATTTATTATATACATTTATAGAGAAATATAGGACAATTGTTGTGATTCAAGGTTGGGTATTGCATATGTATATTCAAATGAATGATTGGGATTTCAATGAAAGAGGGAGATGAATAAGTTGAATATAAGCCATAGTAAACAAATATTTAAGTAAACAAACTTCTTGTGCAGTTTTTGTTGTCCGACTTACATGCAGGATTCTTTTCTAATGTGGTCAGATTAGGTACCAAAGATCCATCCAAGTGGTTCGTATGATTAGGCACAATATATATATAAATTTGTAAAATACATTTTGCACCGCTGAACTATATTGCATGTCGTATTCATTCCTATAAATTATAAAATGTAACACTTAACCCCTACATTAAAATAGATAAACCCAAACATTGCCCTATATTTTATGGAATAGATATACATCTATTAAGTTATTTAAAGAATATTACATTTTTAGTCATTTAACTATACGACTTTTATTCGTTTCTCATCCTCCACTTTAAATTTTAACAAGAATGGTTACTAAACTATCACATTTTTTTAAGAACCGGTCTTTCCGTTAGTTTGAGTGTTAAAAAAAAACGGAAACCTAATTTCAATTGTATTTTGGTGCCCTTTTTTTTTTTTCCTTTTCTACCATTTTTACTTCTTTTTCTAGTTGTAAGGGTTGCGGCTCTCCATGTCGATCAAGCGGTTCCACCTCTCTTGGAGTTCACAGAGGCCAAATTTTCCGATTGAATGATGTGTTAAGATGGAACTTGCAGTTTAGAGGGAAACACAATCCGTTGCAAGCAAGACGATTGCTTCCAAGATAGTTACACACTTAAGTAACACCTAATTCTTCTGTATTATTTAGATAGTTGTTTTCACCAGCGATTGATGTAATTTTGTGTTGATATACACTTAGTTTGATCACTTGAAAGATGCAGGCCAATTCGTGTTATGGGAAATGAGTGCTTCATCCTTTTGGATTCTCAAATGAGCTATATGCCCCCACAACCCTGAATTTTACAAAAAGAGAAAAAAAAAACCCTATGAAAAAAAAAGAGTTAAAAAAACCTCGTGTTTCCTTTTTTTTTTGCAAAAAAAACCTTATGACGATTAGGTGTGTTGCACGGGCGTTGACTGCGTTTGAAACAGGTTTTTTTTTGTGTTTTTTGCTGTAAAAAAATACTATGTTCTTATGTATCAAATATATACATATATCAAATATATTTATTAAATAATATAATCACTCCCCTCTACTGTTCACATTTTTATTTTACTCCCCATAATTATACTACATTATATGATATAGATACTGCATTATACCATATTTATACTACATTCTATGAAAATTATACTACATATTTGGAGAGTTAGAATATATTCATAACACTTGTGGATACACTCTATTGCTAAAATTATA
>JBBMKE010000002.1:23621679-23637541 GCA_037834125.1 Lippia alba
AATTCAAGTTCTATTTAGAATTGAACTCAAAATATCCATTAAATATTAAATTTGTCGTGTTATTTTTATTATATAATCCTTAATATCATATCTTAATTTTAGTTATATCACTTATATCATATGACAACATTTTATTAAAAAAATGGGAGAAAAAAAAAGAAGAGAAAAACTTATATGACCACAATGCACAATCCTAAATGATATTGATTTTAAACATATGAAGTTTTGATATTTATATGAGGTTTTATGAATCTTTGTATGAATTTAATATTTGATTATGAATTTGTGAACAGATTTTATATTTGATAGTGAATTATGATGTTGAATTTTTAGTTTTTATTTTTAGTACAAAAATACATGTGAAACAGGTAAACGGATTCGAATGCCGAATATCGGATAATTCATATTATCGAATATCCTTACGGATTCGGATAATCCGATATCCAGATAATATCCAACGGATAAGGATACGGATAACATTTTCATTATCCGTCGGATAACGGATTCGAATTCGGATAACGAATGTACTAAACGAATTCGGATACGAATACGGCACATCCGCTCCGTTTAGTATCCGTGTACAACCCTACTCTTATCAAGATTATAAGAAAAACATTGAGATCCTCTTTGAGGAGGATTTTCCTCTTAATAATTAGGTTTCTTTTGGTACAAAAAATTTTAGGTTGAGGGAATGACGCGCCTCAATTTAAGATAAAAAATGCTTGCGGACTACGAGTAAATACTTTCAAATAACTTACGTTATATCTTACTCACCTTATTCCATGTATGCTTTCGAACGATCTCATCAAAATTAAGTCCTATTATGCTCCACTTGACCAACTCCATGGGATAATAGTTAGATGTTATTGGATAATTTTTGTATCAAATAAAAAGGATTATGATCATTGAAGTCTTAATGAATCTTAAATACATCAATTTCAGTTGTTTTTGCTGTGGTTATATGTTGTTTTCAGAGTTATATGTTAATCCGACCCATTTAGCGGTAAAATATTATTTAAAAAACGTAGAAATGAATGCATATATGTATATTTACCCAAAAACTCCATCTTAAAGAATTATGTCCTTTTTAGTATTCATTGTAATTTAAAATTTTAGCAAATCAAAATAACATATTTCCTTAGAAATTGATGGAGAATATATAGTTAAATGCAATATATGTATTAATCTTTAAGTTTAGTCAAATTTATTAGTAATTCCTGTACTAAAAATATTAAATTCAATAACTTATCATAAGATATCAAGTTCGGCTCTTTAACAAATCTTACTTCTTGAAATGATATGATATCCAATCGAGCTATTAGCTTATTTCGAATTATGAATATTTATAATTAACTATGACCCATCAAACTATTTTGCCCATCTAAAATTCTAAAAGAAGTTATCGCAAGATATCATATTGGGCTTTTTAACAAATCTTACTCCATGATTTGATATCCAATCCGGCTATCAGCTTATTTCGAATTATGAATATTTATAATCAATTATAAACCATCAAGCTATTTTGCTGATCGAAAATTCTAATATTCGGACTGAATACGGATTAAAACCCGACCCGTTTGATGCCCGATAGATGACCAATTCTGGGCTTGGGATTATACAAGCCCATGTTAATTAACTGGCCAGGCCCAAAAGAGAAACTCGTCTGACCAGTGTTCTTTGATCTTTCTGTCTGTTGTCACAACCGTCCGATCCAAGTCTTTAAATTATAGACGACGCGGAATCAGATCGGAAGAATCATAGCCGTTAAAGAGTCGGCAGGAGCTGTTACGACGTCGTCGTCTGAGAATCGTCGACTTTGTTTCAGCATTGAGCTCAACGCTCTAAAGCGATTCCAACAAGAATATTTTTTTTGGAAGATGAGCTGAGAAATCAGTGAAAACTTCGTGTGTTTTTTACGTAATTGATCGCGGAAATTAAATGGGATTCAATCCCTTTTCGAATCTGCTGATTTTGGCTTATTTTGCTCTGTTTTGCGCTCATTGTTTCTCCGTTGCTTATGGGAAATCTAATGGAACCGAGGCTGTGGCTGTCACCCCTATCAATCACGATCTTTACCATAAGAGGTGAGATTTTGTGTTTGTGATTGTTTGCCTTTTCACCCCATTTTGAGTGAACTGGATTTTGCTGGATATGATCTGTTTTCGTGGTGGTTACCCGACATTATCTGGGTTGGAGTTGATCAAGGGAAGGAAATCTGTGTTTTCAATTAATGTTGATTTGACCATTGACTGGTTTGGGTTCGATTTTCATTGCTTTTCTTGTGTTTTAAGTAATCATTCGATTGTCGATCAGCAAATTTCCTGCGATGGTTTGCTCTGTTTGATCATTTTAGGGAATCTGAAAGAAGCTTGAATTTTGGAATACAATGAATTTAAGCTTCAAGCTTCATCCTTTTTATGTTGATCCAGCAATTTATGGATTATTTGACATAAATTGTCTGTCATACACGAATAAGTTGCGAGATAATTTTCGAACATTTTTTGATTATCTATGTTCATTTGCGTTGACATTGTTTCATTTCCTCAATTTGGTGTATTTTATCAAATTTTCAAATGCTATTTCAAAATTCTGTTACAGTGGAGCTTTATTGGAGGAAATCGAGTCATTGGTTCACCGACATCCAGATAAACTCTCGGTGGGTATCACATCGTTGTGATTTCTAAGGGACTTTGTCAGTTCATATAGAGATTCCTGATTTTAGTTTTTGTTGTTCAAACAGATCGAGAAAGTCTCTAGTAAGAATAAAGGATATGAGGCACAGATGAGTATAGTTACTTATTGCCGGAATAGGAAAGAGACTGATGACAGAGCAAAGCTTAAAATTCTGCTTGTAAGTATTTCTCTGGTATTCTTGACACATCTTCATCATTTCAAAAACTATTTTCCTTTTCTTTTTCCTTTCTGGATTTGTGGAGCAAGAGAAAGTGGCTACGGATGTGACTTCATCCCTAACCTTTTTCTGAGCTCGTGTTACAGTGGACTTCTGCTTTAATTAATGGTGAAAACATGTTCTAAATTGAAACAGTGTGTGAAAATTCTCAGATTGGTTATTGCTGGTTTTTTTGACAGATGATTCCTTGTCTTCCAGACTTTTGGACAGCATGCTAGGGAGCTTATTACAACTGAGCTAGCTCTGAGGCTCCTTTCCATTCTCAGTGAAGAGGAGTTTTTACCCAATGTGGACCGCTCGTCTTTAAATAGGACACTTGATAGGCTTCTTATAAAAGTAAGTTTCTGTCAAATGATTCTTAGCATCTTCGGTTCATCACATTTAAATAACTGATGAGATATTGTCTTTCAGCAGCATTGCAATAAATGTTAATGGCGATGTACCCATGATCACGTTTAGGCACTTTAGCTCTCTGTTTCTCATGTTTACAAAAAAACTTTAGCTGGATTGAATGTGGGGCGATATAATGACATATAGATTAATCTAATGATTCATTTTAGTGGGGCATTGTTAACTTTGATAACTAATATTCTTCTCAACACCTACCTGACAGGTTGTACCAGTGGAAAATATGAATGGCCGGAAACTCGTTGAAGATGGGGATCTTTGTGAGAGAAGAAATGGTCTCATAATTGATATCACTAGTTTTGTTGTAGTATTGTGTAATAAAAATACAAAATGCTTACATTGAGTTAATTGCAGGAAGAGGAGTTGATCTCAATCGGAATTGGAGTGTAGACTGGGGCAAAAAGGAAAAGGTAGTCGGCATTTCCTTTGGTCATGAGAAAGTTATGATTCATTATGTGATTTGCATAGTGTTTGCTTTGTTGCTTCATATATGCTGAGATTTCAATTCCATCTCAGGATTATGATCCGTATGAAGAAAATCCTGGAACCGCTCCTTTCAGCGAGCCTGAGGCTCAAATTATGAGAAAATTGTCAGTATCATTTGAACCACATATTTGGGTTAATGTGCACTCTGGGATGGAGGTATTCCTTGTTGCTTTATACAGAAATTTGAAGTTAATGGACTTTTTTCTGACCAAAGCTCAGCGATAGCTGATAGCATATAGAATGCGTTATTTATTAGTACATCTCTTACGAAGAACTGTATCTTTATCTTCACTGTCAGCTCTTTTCCTTATGGACCTCTTTTCCGTATTATGCAGGCTTTGTTCATGCCCTATGATCACAAAAATACAACACCAGAAGGATTACCCTATCGGATAATGAAGTCGATGCTTGAAGAGTTGAACCATTTTCACCTCAAAGACAACTGCCTAATTGGGTCTGGAGGAGGCTCTGTTGGGTTTGTACCACTTCAAAAACCTATTATTATTTTGATATATTCTCAATGAGACGAATTTATTGCTAATTGCAAATCTTTATGTCATATATATAGGTATCTGGCACATGGGACTGCAACAGATTATATGTATGATGTTGCAAGGGTGCCGATGGCTTTTACTTTCGAGGTTTGTGGATTTCATATTGTGAAGTGCACTTTATTTTCAAGTTGTTTTGGTACCTAATTATACTTGCCTTATGCAGATTTATGGAGATCTCAAGGCCTCCTCGAAAGACTGCTTTAAAATGTTCAATCCTACAGACATCACCTCCTTCAATGTAAGTTGAATATCCCCTAACAACACTCTTCTTATATTATATGATATTATTCATTACCGTTTCCTAGAAAAGCTGCATATAGAAAACTAGCAAGTTATCAATTCTGAACAACTTTTGTTTTGGTGTAATTTCACACATATTCTGAGGTTTGGCCCAATTACACAAACTTCCACTGAAGTTTGCAAAAACACTCCATGTCATATCCTGAGACCTAGGTTAATGTATAGTCATGAATTTAAAGTTAAATATTGATTGGTGAGTGTCAAGGGAAAATAGAGTTTCACAAAAAATTAAAGGTGAGATCATCAAAATTCGTGGTTGTAGATGAAACTTAAATTTTTTGACATGGGAAGTTTTTGTAATTTTAAACCTCAGGGGATGCTTACACATTAGGCCAAAACCCCAGTGTATTCAAATGCAATTATCCCTATTTATTTATCTATTTTATTTTTGTTTGTATGACAGAGGGTTCTCAACGATTGGTCGGCTGCATTCATACAAATGTTCACCATAGGAGTGCAGCAGATGGACGGTCTTCACACAAAGGCGATGGCATCCAGTTTTGATAATTGGGTATCAATCGATGATTATCTCAATGGATATCTAATGCACCGGAAAAGTAGATACGGTAAGAAGATTGAAGTTCTCGACCTCGGACTGCAGGAAATCAGAACATATTTCAGATTGTTCTTGTTATCTTCAGTGCTCTTGTTGTTCATGTTCTGCTCCAGAATTTCTAAGAGCACTCGCCCTATTGTTTCTGCAATGTCTCTCTAATTAATCAGCCACAACTACAGTTCTCTTATTTTTTGCATGGAGGAGTAATTCTTTGTTCCACGTGTATATTGTTCGAGTATGATATACAATTTGTTGAGGCATTGAGCAGTCCTCGTTTCTGTACATATGGTCTTCGAATAGCTTCTTGTAGAAGCAGGATCTACCAGATATCACCTATTCTTAGCAAACGCATAAACAGCTGACTTTTTGTTTTACTTTTAAGTTTGTGTTTCTAATGTGGAAGGATGTGTTTGATTCAAACTGCATTTGTTACTAGTATTATTAACTTATAAGATTGTTGTCCATTGATGACCTTTTGTAGTTCATTGATAAACTTTTCTTGTTTCATGCCACTTTGATCTTGGTTGCTAGAAATTTAATGTCATTTGCAAACTCTGCAAAAAGCATATAATTTATGTACTCTATACTTTTTTTAAGCACTTAGGAAGTGATCCAAAAACTATCTTTTGCTTAAAATAAGCTAGAAGCTAGAAGTTATTTTTACATTTTCTTTTTAACTTTTTACAACTGTAGCTTCTATTCCTCCAAAAGATGAGTCTTTGCAAACACACCCCCGGAATAAATGTTTCCAAATTTACACCGTATAATAAGAACAAGAATACAAGATGTTTGCCCTAAACATGAAGCAAACAATCAGATTTTACAAGAACCTGTGTAATTTTCTTTCCAAGTGATTTTTGAGTCTTCGATATTCGGGTGTATGGATGCGACTAAACCCGATTCGTGCAAGAATCTCTTAGTACTGACCTCGAATATAGGGCTAGTTGACATCCGGCCTTCGTGCTTTATTTCTTGGTACTTCAAACGCCGCTCAGCTATATTTCAGTGTAGATTTCATGTATCTTAGAGCAGATCTTAACATTGCTCTAGCTTTTCTATCGGGGGTGCATCCACACAGAAGCATTTCCTCAAAAACAGCAGGAACCTGAAAATCAAACTGTTATTGCGGGTAACAACAATGAAGGATGCTGGTTAGTCCGAAAATGATGATGCAGAAAGAGTTGCACTTATGTACCTTTTCATATTTCTCGACTCGAATCAACACTTTCATGAGCGTGGTGAAAGTAACAACATCTGGTTTCAAGTCCTGCAGTTATTAATACACATTATAAAGAGTGCAAAATCGATCCGAAAACATTAAAAATACGCATGGAATGGCTATGAATGGTTTCAGTTGGGGAACTACTGCATCTAAAGGCAAAGATTAAGAATAATCCTCACATTGTCGTTCATGTATTGCAACACAGAAAATGCTTCGGGTTCCCTCCGATCCTCCCCGAAAGCATTAATCAGTGAGTTGAGAGCTAATAGGCTCGGCTTCAAACCGTCCCCTCTCATGACTCTAAATGCGTTTACAGCTTGCTCGGATAATCCCTGCCAATAAACAGAACAAGCTTATTAATACAATCATGTCCAATACCACACTAGATAATCAACCATTTGTAGTCTTGACAGTAAAATAGATCAAAATATACCCTTTGAGCATAGGCATTGATAAGAGCATTATACATAGTGGCAGATGGTTTCAACCCAGCCGACTTCATCGCCTCCAAGCAGTCAATAGCTTCGTTAAACCTCCCGGATTTTCCATAAATGTCCACGAGCGTCGTGTATGTGACAACATTAGGCAACAATCCTTGACTCTGCATCTTCCCCAAAAGCTCCTTCACATCCTCCCACCTTTCTTGCTCCCCAAAAGAATGAATCATGATGTTATACGTAGTCGTGCAAGGCGAACACCCACCTTCTTGCATCATCTCCTCAAACAACTCCTCGGCCTTATTATGATGCCTTTGCTTACAATGACAATCTATAAGAGTATTCCACGTAACAATATCCGGATCGATCCCCTCCAATTTCATCCTCTCGAAAGCCGCCATCATATGCTCGAGACAGTTATACTTCCCAAATGTATCGATCATCACGTTGTAGAATTGACGATCGGGATCAACCCCACAATTCTTCATCTCCTTGAGCACCTGAAAGCATCTTTGCCACTCTCCTCTATCTCTATAACTAGCCAAGATTCTCGTAAACACATACGAATTCGGCTTCACCCCGTTCGCCTCCATTTCCTTGAGCACAATTCTAGCACTCTCCCAACGCCCCGCGTTCGCATATGCATCTATAAGCAAACTATACGTATGTTCATCCGGCAAAACCCCGCTCCCCTCCATCTCAGACACAACATACTCTGCATCCTTTAAAGATCCCACTTTTACATACCCTTTCAACAGAGCATTATAAGCCCGAGTCCTCGGCTTCAATCCACCTTCTTTCAACTCCTCGAAAACCGCTTCGGCCTCCTCGACCCGGCCTGAATTACCCAACTCATTCACCACAGCAACCACAGTGCTCGTCTTTGCACTCATCCCATTCCCCTGCATCACCCCAAGAAAGTACAATGCTCTATCTACATCACCAGCTTTCGCAAAGCCCGCAATTATATCATTCAACAACTGCCCATCCAACTCAATCCTATCCGCCACCATTTCACCATACAATTTCTCCAGCAGCGAAGCATCCACAGAGTTATTCCTCATCAAAGACTGAATAATCAAACTGTAATTAACGAAATCCGATTGGTACCCGTCTCGCCGCATTCTCTCCATCAGATTTAACGCCTTTTCAAGATCATCGTTGCGCGCGCAGGCGCCGATGAGCGCGTTGTACGTCACCGGAGTCAAGCTCCGCCGCTGGGACAGCAGGAAAGCTTCGTAAAGCTTCTCATTCCTCCCCAAAGCGTTAATCAAAATCGAGTAAAGGAGCTCGTAAGAGAAGCAAAGATTGTGCCTTTGCAGCCAAGTGACCAGAGAATAAGCGGTGGGAAACGACGACGGCGTGGAGGAGAGGTTCTTGATGAGGGAGTGCCACAGCGGCGCCGGAACGGCGCCGTACGACTCCGCAAGGCGGAGCTCAGCCTGTTCGAGCCGGGTTCGCGGGTCGGACCGGGATGGGTCGACCAGATTATACTGGGTGGAGAGGAAATCGAGGAGTGGGTTGAAGTTGTATTGAGGATTGGGGATTGATGGGTCTTCTTCTTCGCCGTTGATTGCGATGGGGTTGAGGTGTTGGGAGGCGGCGGAGAGGAGGAAGTGGTGGCGGCGGCGGAGGAGCGGCGGCGGAGAGAGGAAGTGGAGCGGCGGAAGGCGGAGGTGGAGTGGTGGCGGAGGGAGTAGCAACGTTTTCATTATTTTCTTGAGTTAAGACGACGAAGTGAAGTGAGTTCAATACAGTTTATCGGTTAAAGATTTGATTTTTCAGTTATTTTTTCTTGAAATTTAATAATATAGGATAGGATTTGTATTAATCAGTATTATTGTAATAAAGTAATAAACTAATAATTAAGTAATTAATTTCTGGATTATTATAAATAAAATTGGTTTTTAGTACATTGTGTCTTGTTGTCTTTGACTCCATCTCCTGCCCTAGTTCATAATTCTTCCTCCTATTCTCCTCGCCGCCGCCTTCCGCCTCCAGCCACCTCCGACGGCCTTTCTCCGCCGCCGCGTCCAGAGAAGCGCCGGAATAATCCTTCTTCGTCCGCCTTTCTACCAAAAGCAGTGGTTTACGTCTGCCGATGCTTTCTTGAGTTGTTTTCTGAAACTCAATTTTGAGAAGTTGAGAAATCGATATGGGGGGTTCTAGGGTTCAGTTGAATAAGGCTCATAAAACTCGTTTTGCTTCCAAATCTTCCCGCAATGTTCACAAAATATCTGCTCAAGGTTTAATTTTGGTTTCCGGCTAAAGTTCCTGTTTTGTTGTTTGTGTGGTTGGTTTAGTTGCAGTTTGATGATTCTTGCGTTGTCTTTTGATCAGATAAAACCAAGAGTTTGAAACCTGAACGCGGTATTGGTAAAGGAGCTAAGGCTGCTCGGCTTCAGCGTAACAAGATGGTATGGTACCTTGTTTTGTATAAGAGCATGATGTATGTGTTTCTCTTGTGTTTTTGTTGACTGGGAGATTTGTTTGAGAAGTTTACTCACTGTTTAGCTGTTACATTTATTGAATTCGCATATGATGATATGATCATACTCTGTGATTTTGTAGATAAGGGAACAGAAGAGAGCTGCAATTTTGAAAGAGAAGAGGGCATTGGGAGGACCATCGAGTCCTCCTCGTGTTATTGTAAGTTAGAATCTTGATCTTCTGCTTTTTATGGAGAAAAAACCGGCTATTTTGGTTTTTCTCATGTTATGTGAATAATGTAGGTGCTTTTTGGCCTTTCGGCCTGTGTTAATTTGAACTCTCTTGAAGAAGATATTCTATCTTTGTTGTCTGGAGAGGGAAACAATCGTACCTTTCCGGCTGTTGGATCGCCAGAGTACAAGATGAGAGCCACGGTATACATAAATGCATAGAACACTTATTATGTTCTCACATTTCATCACTTTTTTTACTCGTTCTTAGTATATTGACTAATCATAAGCTTAGTGGGTCAGAACGATTGATATTGACTTAATTTTATTGCAATAGGTCTTGAAAGCACCTCATGGTGATCTATTAACATGCATGGAAATGGCAAAGGTACTCTATTGGTTTTACTCCAATTTAATGCACTGTCATGTTCCTTGAATTGCGTCCACTCTTCTTTTATTGAAAAGTTCCCCATATTTTGAACTTGTGCACACTTACTAATGCAGGTTGCTGATTTGCTTGCGTTTGTGGCGTCACCAAACTCCGTTTATGAAGCTGATGATACTGAGAATGTTATTGATTCCTTTGGGTCCAAATGTCTTTCTTTGTTTAGAACACTTGGTCTACCTAGCACTGTGGTTCTAATTCGTGTAAGTAATGTTCTATATACATCATTGTTATGCCTGTCATTTTTCTCTTCTCCTGAGAGCCATTAAGAAGATCCCTCACCTCGTTCCAGGATCTGCCTGATGACTTGAAAAGAAAACATGAACTTAAGAAGATGTACACTTCTATGCTTGCTTCTGAATTTCCTGAGGACTGTAAGTTCTACCCCGCAGATAAAAGGGATGAGTTGCATAAGGTAAACATTGTCACACAAAATAAAATATTTATTTTCTATGTCAATATACATACCTTATTGGTATCAATTGGAAATGGTGTTTAATTTCTTTCTTTATTATAGTTCTTGTGGCTTTTCAAGGAGCAAAGGCTTACAGTACCTCATTGGCGAAACCAACGCTCTTACCTCATGGCTCAAAAGGTGTGACTTAGGCAAACTTTTTGTGGTAACATCTTTTCAGATGGATTGATACTTTGCTTGTAAATTGAGCAATGAAGCTTGGGAGATAAAAGTTTCTTGCCAGACCATGAGAATTACACTTTTCTAACATATCAGGCATCAATATGGCACAGGTTGATATGGAAGCTGACATGTCCAGTTCAGAAAAATGCACACTTGTCCTTAGTGGATATCTTCGTGCACGTGGTCTCTCGGTCAATCAGCTGGTACTACTTTCTTATGCCTTTATAATTGGTTTGCATCAGATTTGTTCAGTGTCTAAATGTTTTGAGATCAGGTACATGTTGCTGGAGCAGGGGATTTCCAGATGTCCAAAATTGAGCTTCTCAAGGATCCGTGTATTCTGAATCCAAGGAAAGGAGTAGATTTCATGGAGTCTGAGAATGATGTGCAGGTACTTATTTTAGGTTATATCTTTTCTTTAAATGTGCAATATTTCTTTGTATGAAGCCAACCCTCTTCTGACATCTTGAAGGTTGTAAGGAGCCTCAACCCCGATCCAATGAAGCAAGAACCATTAGTTGTTGAAAATGCCCCTGATCCATTGGCAGGAGAACAGGTAAAACTCATGCTGCTTAAGATTGTTATGTCTGGATCTTTTTTGTGCAGTGGTTAACTTTGTCAGTATGTCCACTTTGAAAGTTATTTTGAACTTCTTACCTATGTCATTTTATTTCAGACTTGGCCTACAGATGCAGAAATGGCCGAAGCTGTGAGAGACCACAAGGAGAAAAAGATGAAAAAGAAGAAGCTTCCTAAAGGCGTATCAGAGTACCAGGTCGGTCCTTTTCTCTGTTATTTGAAGTTCCCTTCCTTTAACCTTATATTTTTCAATCTTTTTTTGTTGGTCATAATGGAAAAGTTATTGATTTTTGGAATATTTCACAGGCTGCCTGGATTGTGGATGACTCTGGTGATGACTTCTCTGGTAATGAAGAACTTGAAGATGATGGTATGGTACTGGATGATAGGGAGAATGGCCTTCCTGACCAAAAGCTACAGAATGATTTTGAGTTTGATGATGACCAGGCTTCCCTAAATCTGAGAGATTCTGATGAGGAAACCGACACTGGTTCTGTAATGATGGTATGAATTGTTAATTTGTGATTTTAACGATTTGATTTGCCATTTTTTGAAATGTCTATTTTTTAGAAATGCTGTCCTGAATTGATTGAACTCGTGAAGTGTCATTTTAACAAAACCCTGCCTGGGATTATGTACTCTGATTGAACTCGTGAATTGTCATTTTATACACTGAATTCTCTTTGTGCTACAGGATGGTGACGAATTAACTAATGAGCAAATAGCAGACCAGATTCGAAAAATCAAAGAAGAACATGCAGAAGATGAGGGTATCTTTCTAAACGTTGCGTGTTTATTATATTAGCTTCTAATTAATTTCAGTTTCTAGAATTTATTCTTTGTGGGATAACATGCTTCAGTTTTCTAATTATTCCTGTTGCCATCCAGAATTTCCTGATGAAGTAGATACACCACTGGATATTCCAGCTCGGAAACGATTTGCCAAGTATAGAGGTGTTAAGTCTTTCAGAACCTCCACGTGGGACCCAAAAGTATGTTCTTGTTTTTGATTGACTCGGTCATCATGATTCTTCTTTGAACCACTGTAATAATCGATTTTATGATATTTTAGGAATCTTTACCTCCGGAATTTGCTAGGATTTTCGCGTTCGATAACTTTGCAAGAACTCAAAAGCATGTTCTGGCAAAAGCTGTTGAGATGGAGCAAGATATAAATGACTCGGTACCAGTCGGGTCATATGTGAGGCTTCATATTAGAGATGTACCTGCAGGTGTTGCATCTAAATTATGCTTATTGGCTAAGAAAATGCCCATAATAGCCTCCGGCCTTTTACAGCACGAGTCTAAAATCTCTGTCCTCCATTTCAGGTACCTCTTTTCAAGTCCCTCGATTCTATTTTTGCAAAAATTTATGCTTTTTGAGAAGCGAATGCAGCAGTAAAAATAAATTGTAACAAATTGAATCCACAAAAATTGGCTGTGTATGGAGAACAAAAAATCACTTTTTATTTTAACAAAAGGGACCCAGAAGATAGAGTAAACGACTGTGCTCATTCTCATCACTTTTTTTTTTTTTACCTAAAGCTGAGATATACTATCTTTTAGAGTTTGATTACATTCCCTTATTGGAAATGGTTATTAATTGTGTCTGACAATATTGAACACTCCTGTTGATTGCCAGCATTAGGAAGCACGATTTGTACGATGCTCCTATTAAAGCAAAAGAGGAGCTCATATTTCATGTTGGCTTCCGTCAGTTCATTACAAGGTAATATTATTTTCTCCTATCTTCATTCAGAAACAAAAGTATGTATTATATGAGTCCTCTTTTTTGTCACTGATGCTTATGGTTTTGATGATGCAGGCCAGTTTATTCTTCAGATAGTATCAATGCAAACAAGCACAAACTGGAGAGGTTTCTTCATGCGGGACGTTTCTCAATAGCTTCAATATATGCTCCAATTTGTTTCCCTTCTCTTCCTTTAATTGCCTTGAAGAGCCAAGGAGCAGACTCCCCTCCTGCCATTGCTGGTTTCGGTTCATTGAGATCGGTGGATCCTGATCGGATTATTCTCAAGAAAATTATTTTAACTGGGTATGAAAGATGTGCTTCGGTTGTTAATAGTATAATTTTTTCCCCATCCCAATAATAATTGATTTATTTCTTGTATCATGCAGTTATCCCCAACGCGTGTCTAAATCAAAAGCAACTGTGAGGTACATGTTCCATAATCCGGAGGATGTAAAATGGTTCAAGGTAAGATAATTGACCCCGCATTATTTCGTCTCGCCCTCTAATGTAAATGACAAATGTTTTATTTTCTTGTGTTCCAGCCTGTTGAAGTTTGGTCGAAATGTGGTCGCCGCGGTCGTATTAAGGAACCTGTTGGCACGCACGGTAAGTTCATCACCTGATTAATTTCTTGCCTGTTCGCACTAAATAATTTCAATGAAATACATCTTAATTTCTTTCCTTTTGCCTTTTCCTCCAGGAGCAATGAAATGCATACTGAACGGCGTCCTCCAGCAACACGACACCGTGTGTATGAGTTTGTTCAAGCGGGCGTACCCCAAGTGGCCTCAACAATGGTTTCCACTACAGAGTGCTTAAAATTCGTCACCAGGTTAGGAGAAGTGCTGTTTTTCTTTCGAAAGGGAATGAAGCTCTGGTTCAGATTGACTAACATCAGGTTGTGCTGCTGCTTGTGCAACACAACCCCTGAGTGTTGGTTCCCCTCGATCCGAGGAGAACTGAAATTTTGGTTTGTATATTCTGCCTCAGTTGAAGTTTGATGAGACCAATTGAGTAGGTATTTTGTTTTAAGAGTTTTAGTTCGACGTTTGAAACCCGAAATGAAACACATAATTGAAACGGAAAATCTAATGCCCTGTATAAGCATGCATAGGCAAAAAATTGGGGATCTATTATGTTATTTTATTATTATTTTGGGATGATTACAAACAACCTTGGGGTTTGGCGAAATTTTAGATTAACCTCTAAGCTTTGAAAAATCACGACCTTCCCCTTGGGCTGCTATCTCCTTGTTAAATTTAGCTTAATTTGCGATTTTATTATCTTATGCGTAATATGTAATAAAGAGGGGTTAATATAAGGTGAAATTTTAATATTAGAGCACTTTTTAATATAAGGATTGAGATTTTTAATACTTGAGTTTTTTTATATCTATTTGACATTCTCTTTTTCAAAAAATAATATTTAATAGTTTTATGATAAACCAATTTAATATTGAAAGTTTGTGGACGCCCTAATTTTTTTTCTTCTAACTTTAAACGGATTTGTATATAACCAGGGGTGGAGCCAATTATGGCGAGGGCTTGAGCCCCTTGCTCCCCCAAACCCCCTACGGCCCCACCTCACCCTCGCTCCTAACTCAAACCCCACCTCGTTCAAAATTAATTTTCAAAATATAAATATATATTATTAATTATTAATTAATACTCTTTAAAATTACAAAATTTTCTATCTATATATATATATATCATATTAGATATAACTCAAGTTTTACTTGGATGTAAAAATAATTATAATTATGAACTTTTTGTTATAATACGTCGAACACTTTAAGAAAAAATAAATGTATTGTGTTTTTATGTTAAGAAAAAATTAATGTATTATTGTTTTTATGTTAGGAAAAATTAGTGTTGTAATATATACAATACATAATTAATGTATCATATAAATATTAGGGAGATAAAAACATCATATCAGATAGGTTACACTAATCAAAATCCAACTCCGTCAAATTAATATCATAAAAATTTTTAATTTACAATACATATTATTTTAATAAAATATTGTGAATTCGAATTTTAATTTCGAATATAAAAGACTTAATAGTTTTTTTTATTCAACTAACTATACTTTAACTTACTTATAATTTATCAATAGATTAATTATTACACTCGATATTATAATCCTGATACAAATTTTAATTTTTTTTTAATAAGGGACCATATTAGTATCTGTACGTGAAGATTTTAGTTTGAAAAAAAATGGTAGGAGCAAATTGAAGGGAATACGAATCGTCGAAATAATTATCATCTATGAGTTATAGTGATCAATGTCAAGTTATTATTATTTTTTTAATATATTGAGGCCTAGAAATTTTCAACCCCTGCTACATATTTGATTGCATCGGTGTGGTGGCGCATGATTCAGATGGTCAGTGGATAGGCCGGGAGACGAATATTCGGAGGAAAACGGTGGATCCTACAGTGGTGGAAGCCCAAGCAGCCTTATCGGCGGCAATTCTGGGGAGGGATTTGTTGAAAATTTGATATATTTATTTGTCAAAATCTAATAATTATTAAGTAAGAAAATTAATACTAAAATTAATAATTTATAAAGACATATTTATATTTAAATATTTACAATGTTTTTAAAAGACACGACCCTTCGAATTAATGGTTGTGACGAACAACTGTCACTTTATTCGAAAATGTGTGTTGTAATATTGTATTTTTTCGGTAATAACCGAAAGGGTATTTTATTAATTATAAACTAGATATGAAAAGGTAAGCACCCTTTTGAATAGGACATGAATATCTATAAATAGACCCCACCATTATGTATTTAAATCATCCAATTCATTCAATTCACTTTTACATTCAAATACATGTATTAGAGTATAAGTTCTAAGAGAGTTCTAAACACTTAGAGTTCGTTGATCTCGTAATTTGTAATG
>JBBMKE010000002.1:23646628-23658317 GCA_037834125.1 Lippia alba
GTAGTCCAAGAAAATTATAAAATTTGTTTCCAACATAAAATTGATATATTAATTTATCGTAAAAATTGATAAATTATGTTATGTTGTGTATTTATATCAAATGACTATTATGATATAAATTTAAAAACTTAAAATTATATCATCATATTCATATTATATTATACCGTAATGATATCTTGATACAACTAAAATGATTTATATGAAGTTATTGAATTGGTATTGATATTTCAGTATTTATGTCCTATCTAAGGTTCCCACAATCCTCCAAACTTGTCACTTACCAACTTCCTCCACCCACCCACCTTGTCCAACATTTTCCCCCGACAAAATCATTAATTAAGTCACTCATTAGTCATTATAAACGTGTGAAATAATTACGTTATACATAGTCAAAATTCTTGCGCATCACCTGATTGAAAGGGGCAACGTAGAAAATATAGCAACAAGATTGCAATTGAATTTTAAATTTTAATTTGAATCTATCTCCAACTTGCCGGTAATTTCAAGCTCAAGTTTAAAAGTTATTTCATATATCAACTCAAACTCATTATTTTAATTTATGTGTGAACTAATCAACTTTTACTTGATATGGTACTAGAAATAGGTTGTATCGTTATTCTTGTATTTAAATTTAGATGCAACTAGATATAAATCCCTCGTGAGGATGGAATTCAACAAGATAATAGAAAATTAATTTTAAATTTTAAGGCGAACGAAATCACCAAATTTTATAAACTTTGGTGAAAACAAATTATCTAGAAAAAACTCAAAATTATTGTCCACCATCTCGAATCTCGATCGCCCTCCACCACCATTCTTACTTCAGGTCGACCCATGATTGTTCAAATATAGACGTATGAAAATACATTGTCTAGTATAAATTAAATATTAAACAACCCAATACAGCTCTCACATTGTCTCTAAGATAAGTTACCCCAAACACGCGTACTTTTCGCGTTTTGACACAAGAAAAATCTCAGCTGAAACTATAGGTGAAAGATCAGCAGTACACGTGAATTCTGTGCTTCAACGTACCGCTGTTACTATGAATTGGAAACCTTGTGTGGCTCACCTAACTGATGAAGAAATTAGACTGCATTTCCCTTATCCAAATCAGATAGATGTTAAAAGAATTTGTTTGATTACTTCAGAAGAAGACATAATATGCACCCAAAGATCGAGCACCTACCATCTTCTTTAACCAAATGTTATGTTGGCATGCATATGTATATGTTCAACATAACATTTGGTAAAAGAAGATGGTAGGAGAGAGTATATTGCGATTTGCAGCAATATGAAAAGCGACATTTTGGGTTTTTGTCTTCTTTGAAATAATGGATGGTTATATTATATGGAATTCATTATGTCAGTATGTGAATAATGTAAGATATCCATGATGAAATACTGAAACATGTTCAAGAATTTGAACACGATTGATTAGGTGAGCACATTCAACTCGAATAATCGGGGTAGCTTAATTAAAATTTAAGCAAAAATTGTAATTTTTATATACTAACTTGATGAATTTAGGGTTTTTGATATATTTCATTTGCTTGTGATGAAATACGACCGTATCTTAAAAATCATGCAATTTAATGCATTTTTTTACTGAAAACCTATTTTGCGCACGACGAAAATCTGATCCGATTTTACATGTACACGAATTCCTTGTCGTCACATGTAATTTCGGCAGACAAAATTAGTTTCTAGCAAAAAATTTGCATTGAATTGCTTGATTTTGAAGATATGGTCATATTTTATCGTCGGAAAATCAAAAACTGCGAATTGATCGAGTTGGTATATCAAATTTACAATTTCTACTAAAATTCAATTCAGTTTAATTTTTAATTCATACGGAATTAAGGCTATTTTTATATTATTTAAAAATATATATTCAGACTAACTTACACCTCCAAAGTAATTAAGCCAGTGGAACGAGGTATCTTAGCTTTGTTTCCGTTGGTAAGAGACCTACAATACCTTCTGTTTAATTAGATTTCGTTAAAAGCTTATCAGTGTTAACTTGTTTCGTCAACAAATATATAATTGAGGGACTATATAGTAGGCAAGTTAATTACTTCAACATGGATATCTTATTTATATGATATTTTGTATATTTTATTTGGTGACTTATGCATGTTCACCGGGTGTAAGAAATTATAGCAGGGTCAATGTAGGCCAGGGGCGCCCCCACACCACTCCTACCCCCACTATAAAAGAAAATAAAATCATAATACTCCAAAAGCCCGCACCCCCTCCCCCGAGGCCCACCCACCACAATTTTACAAAGCCCAAACATAATTTTATCCCCCTTCCCCACCGCCCACCCACCATAAAAGCTCAAATTAATTATATCCACTTTTTTTTTATTATAATCCCCTCTCCCAACCATGAACCACATTCTACATATACTTTTATCATAATATTCTAATACATCCAAATTAAAAACGGTAATATACAATTCGTAAACGCTTTAATTTTCTACGGCCATCAAAAAATTTAAGAACCCCGACTACAGAAAAATACTAGCTCCGCCCTTGGAAATTAAGAATGTATGCAAACCTAATTTTATGCCATGATTATGTCATTCAAACAAGTGGTCGTATATAAACTCAAAACTACTCAAATGTATAAACATATCAACACAATGTACATTCCAAGCAGCTAGTTTTATATTAATTCGTAGATTAATATTCAACATTTTAGCAAATTAAAGTACAAGCTCGACAAATTCCAAAAACAGACATATTTCACCTAATTGATTCAAGAAAAAAGAAAGCCCTAATTGACTCTAATGAACATGTCATGTCATTTCGAATGTCGTATTTAAATCAAGTTGTATACGTATGTATTTGTGAAGTTGTGACCGTACATCATAGCTGATTGATTAAGCAACCAACTCCATTTTCTGGAGATCTATCTGATCCAATGGAGTAGAATCAACCAAAGCAAACTCAGGAATTTCCCGAATTCCATCAAAACCTAAACCATTTCCCCGAAAATGGAGATCATCACCAGCTTGATCCAACGGACTAGGATCAACCAAAGCAAGATCACGAATCTCCTGGATTTTATCAAACTCGGCAAAATAATGTTCATCCATCGTCAACCAGGCTTCCACTCCACCACTCTCTCTTGTATCCATCAACCAAAGCACGTTGATGAAAGGCCATTCCACGTTACTACCGGCGTCGCATTTCGATATCCAGACGGGCTTTCCCCACCCAAAATCGGTTGTGTAAAGCCCAAAATTACACCAGCTTGAGATGGCTAGGTAATCAGCGTTTTCGGGGAACTCTTTCCAGGTTTCTTCCAGGTTCTTGGTGTAGCCCGAAAACCCGTCAGGGCCTTGCATTGTCTTCACGAATTCGGTGTCGACTTTCCTGATTGCGTTCCTGACTTTGCTGAATAGGTTTTCCAGGGCCCTGTCGGGTTCGGCGTTGTTGGCGCTGGAAGCTGGAACAAGCCAGACGAAATTGCCGAAGCTGTTTTCGGGGAATGGGGTTTCAGATTTTCTCCTCATGTTTACGCCATGGGTTACTAAGGATAATCTTGGTTGGTTATCAAGGTTCGCGCTGGAATTTTTGGCATCGTCACACTATTACAAAAGAATAATATCAATTAACAATATCATAAATAATGAAAAGGTTGAAATAAAAGTATGCCAAAATTACAAATCCAATCCATATACAACTCTGATCAATTCAACGTTTTTGATACATTTCATTTTTAGAAAATAAAATAAGACGGTAACGCAATCTAATACACATTTTTACCGAAACCCGACTTTGTCCGCAGCAAATCCGACTTGTTTTTACATGTGGCGAACTAGAGAGTTTGTCGTGTATAAATTCCAGCAAACAAAATCGGATTCGATGTCGTTTTTACCGGTCAAAAGATGCATTAAATTGTATGATTTTTAAGATATAATGTTATTTTATTGTCAGAAAATAAAATGTACTAAAAATGCTGAATTGATATGTCCTGATGTCCATATATTATTTTGCAATTTTCCCTAGAGATAGTAATACTCACGTACCTTATCACTTATTCTGTAGTCTTCAATTTTCTCTAATTTCGTAGCATAAGCAGCAGAAGCTGAAGCAGCAGCAACCATGAAACCCTTCCAGAGGAGAGCTGACACCACTTCAACCCTCGTCGGGCCCTGTTTCAGGCCCGAGAATCGAGCTTTAAGTTTCGCAATGCCCGACGCATCGAAAACATACCTCCTCATCACAGTTTTCCCAAACCTGAAATAATTTCTCATTGCAGAAAAAAGGTGTGATTCTCTCTGCATGTTCTCATTCTGCGGGAAAAAGGACTTAGCAGCATAATCAGGAGACTCCATTTCTCCATCGCCACGGGCTTTTTTAGCCCAAGCTTTCATGAAAGCACCAATGGTAACTCCATCAGCAACTTTATGCAGGAAAAGGGAACCAATCGCTATTCCACCGCAATCAAAGTAGTTAACACGGAACATGGCGATGTGGGAGCCTGGCCCGGGTTCGGACCACTTGAGTTCGGACGGGATGTGGGCCCGACAGGCTTCCGGGTCGGGGTTCCTCAGGAAGCTAGATAAGGAACCGGGGAATTTGGAAATTACGAAAAGCACCCCTTCGTCGTTGCAGTCTATGGATAAGCTGTCTTTGAGTCTTCCTGCTAAGGGGTAGAAATGGGACAGGGTTGAAGAGAGGGATTGCTTCAATATTTGTGTTGTTTGAGAAGGTGTAATATTCTTGGGATTGGTTTCAAGGTTGGGATAGTATAATACAAGAGGGACATAGATTGGTGGGACAATTTGATCTAGTAAAGAAAGTTTGTGTATTTTGTGTTCATGAGGTGTTGGAGAAGAGGGCTTGATGAATTCTCTTGAGACTATTTGGCCTTCAATCTTCATGTTTGTCTTGGTTTGTGGTTAAGGAAATTTGATGAAATTGAGGTTGAAGATTGTGAAGAAACTTGGTATGTGGGACAAATTAATTTAAGGAAAGGGAAGTGGTGTGTTTGGTTTGGGATTGCTATTCTTGGGTGTTTGGAAGATCTATCCTCTACATATATAATATATATATATATATATATCAAGGGTATGTGGGTTGGTGGATTACTTTGGTGGTGGGTTAGAAAATGTTTTGTAGAAAATAAAGATAGTGCATAAATTAATGTAGTAGGGTCAAGCCAAACTTTTATATTTAGTGTAAAATGCATATGTGTCATCTTGGTATAGTAATTGAATATGCATGAGTAATAGAGTGAAATGATTTAAAATTTATATTGCATTTTTATGAAAATATTTTTCAAACATATGAGGTAAATGTTATGATGTATAGATACAGTTACATAGATACGCTATGATTTTTTTCTTTATTTTTTTCACAAAAAAGATGAATATATGTCAACACATGGTTTGATATATGAATGAATTCATAATGATTTAAGTGATATTGAGTGTAGCCCACTTACCCGTATCAACTCCCTAATTTCTCTTGGCCCCCGCAAACATGCATGCACTGAATTTCTTCAAGATTAGGTGAATTACTATTCTGAAAGATAATAAAACTTGTCAATCCACTAACCATAAAATACTTCTCTTTTCTTATTATTTGAGTCCTCCATTGTTAAAAGTGGTACTCATCTTTTCAAGTTGAATTATGTAAACGCAAAAATATGGCCAAGTGAACCATCATTTCGGTTGGGCGCTTCGTCAACCAACTGTAGTTGGATCATTGCTTTCACAAACAAAGAAATTAACCAAAATGTTTTAGTTTCAAAGCTAACTGGCTCTATTCAAGATTAATACTGATTTGATATGCAAGAATTGCCTTCGAAGTCATCACTTTATAATGAGTAGGAAAAAGAACTTTTTAGTTGTGTGGCAATACCCGATTGTTGCTCTCCTTAAGTGTTCTTCATTTCTTTTTATGCTCTCTCGTCGCTCTCCATCGTAGGACCTTTAAAGTCCCTTCTCCGGACTTATAAATAGATATCGTGGTATCGAGAAGGGAATTGTTGATCAAGAGGGGTGGTGGATTGAAAAAATATTTCAACAATGGAATAAATCAGAGATATTACGGAAGCAATGAGGAAATTCACCCACACAAGATTTAGAGAGGTTTGGCCCTCAAGGTTGTGAAAACACGAACCAAGAAGATTAATCTTGATGATGACAAAAAATTCCCCTGCAAAGATTAATGAGCAGCATTCAAAGGACATAAAAAATGAAGTTAAGCACAGAGGAGACTCTCCTCAAAAATAAAAACAAACATGAATCCTTGATACTTTGGATTCAAGAAAACCAAAAAGTTAAGGTACCAAGGATGAAACCAAAAGAAAAACAGATAAACATCAAAGAACAACATTCAGTTTTAGTTCAAAAGGAAATATGTTAACAAAAGTCTTCATCTTCATCTTTCTTGATCTTCCTTCAGTCTAGAATCATCATGCTCATCTTTAATGCTTGCTTTTGCCTTTGCTCTATCCCTTTTTCCTTCTCAAATGCTTTGCTTTTTCCCTTGTGCATAGTTTTCTTGTCCTTCTTCTTCTTTGCAATTACGATCACATCTTGTTCTTTTTCTCCCCCTCCATCATCAAAAAGAGCACGTTTGGCACGATTGGGAGGAGCTGCCTGCTCAAGAATCCTTAACCTGCTCTCAAGACTTGATAACTTGTCAGAAAACAGATTCAGATCACTATTGAAAAGAGCTTGTTCATCCTTGAGTGATTTGACTTCTTTGGCGAGGTTCAGAATTTCATGAGAGGATTTTGATTTGGCTTTGGAATTTGAATGTAGAAGGTTTGGTATTTGAGGTGGCAGGAGAAGATTTGGTTTTGGTTGCAGATTTGGGTGGTTTGGTACACCATGTCTTAGTATTGGGATTAAATTGAAGCTTCATGTGAGTGAGAGTACGATTATCGAACCTTCTATGATACTTTGGATTTTCTCTCCAGTTTTCAGGGAAAGGAATAAAAGCTTTGGTATGAAAGAGATGAGTGAGAAGCATGAAGTGAGGCAGCTTGGTATGATTAAGACCACAATGTTCCATGTGAGAAAGAATAATATACCCAAGATTGACAGGTATATTATTCAGAAAGGCATAAAGCAGAAATGTGCTGACCTTTGTCATGTTTGTGCAGTGATTACTAGGAACAACAAACCCAAATAAAATGGTAAGACTAATGATTTGATGAATGAGTCTATGTTCAGGAGCGAGTTTTCGTAAAGCAATGCCACCAGCAAAGGGATACTCAACACCATTCCAGAGAAGTTTTTTTGCATCTTCATAATCATAGACATAAGGCCAATTGCCATTTTTGTAAAATTTGACACCTTTATGAGGACACCCTATCAAAGTATTTATGGACCGTGGTGTGAACCGAATTTTTTCCCCAAACAAATAAGATTTAACAAGAATCACATCCCATTTTGACTGAGGGAAAAAAGACGCATTGGTGTAGAACAATTTGCATAGAGTAGGATATGCAATTGCATCAGTGGCTAAAAAAGATGTACAACCTAGTTCATCAAATCTTTCAGTGATAGCACATTTAGAAAAGTGAGAAAACAAAACAAATCGGCCTCTGTTCCACATCCTATCAGTCATTCTTTCATGATAATACTTTTCATACAAGGAAGTTCTAAAGATAAACTCAGCAGAAAGAGATTCAAAATGGAGAGCTTTAGCATCATAACAAACCTCAGCAAGGGAGAGTTCTTCATCCTCTAAGAAGTCCAGTTCAGAGTCATCAGCATCAGACGGTGCTGAGTCCTCTTCATCAGATTCTTCAGAACCCTCACTATTATCCCCTTCACCATCTTCTTCTGATTTTAACATCTCCTCATCTTCATCAGTCCCAGATTCATCAATGCCCTTCTCTTCACTGTCTCTCCCTGAGTTAGATGTCGTCTCATCTTCAATGGTTTCATCAGTTCCTCCCCCTAACTTGGATGACTCTTCATCTTCCTCAGATTCTTCATCATATCTTTTAGAGACTTGATTTTCTGGAATTTCCACAAAATTCTTGTCTTTTGGCGAAGTTGGTATCGATTCAGGGTTTGTTGGTGAGGATGTGGAACCAATTTTGAGATTGTTAAGCCATTTAGCAAGAGGAATATCATCGAGGTTTGGTGATTTGGCTTTACGAGCAATTGATTTTGATTTCGCCATGGAAGATACAGATTTTCGCATAGAGATTTTGAGAATTTTAGGGTTTCAAAAGAAAGATAAGGGTTTGGTATTTTGAAAGACGAGATGATGGTATTAAGGGGTTTGAATATGAAGAGACGCAACCCTCTGATCATGTCTCAGAATTTGAACCGCCTTTTCAGAAATAAAAAACTTCTATGTGCTTTTGGCCGCCAAAAAGAAATCGTTAAAGTAAAGAAAACGTGTTTTACAAAAGAGATATTTTCCCATTTTTGTGTCTTTGGAACAATTGGTTCTAAGTCATAGTTCCAGGAAAACAGATAACGCCAAGTTTTGATTTGATAAAGGTAAATTGATCTGGATTTAGTGGTTTTGTAAAAATGTCGGCGAGCTGATTTTTTGAATCCACATGAAGAATTTCAATGGTTTGATTTTGAACATGATCCCGAAGTAAGTGATGTTTAATATCAATGTGCTTTGTTTTGGAATTAAAAACAGGATTTTTTGAGATGCAAATGGCACTTGTATTGTCACAGAAAAGAGGAATTTTGTTGAAAAATGAGATTAAAATCTGATAGTGTAGTTTTCATCCATACCAATTGAGTACAACAGCTCCCCATGGCAAGGTATTCAGCTTCAGTTGTGGAAAGGGCAACCACATATTGTTTCTTACTTGCCCAGCTCACCAAACAATTTCCAAGCAATTAACATTGCCCACTGGTGCTTTTTCTATCAACCCTGCAACCTGCATAGTCAGCATCGGCATAGCCAACAAGTTTGAAAGAGGTGGTTCGAGGATACCAGAGACCAACATTGGTAGTTCCACAAAGATACCTAAGTATCATTTTCACAGCCTTAAAATGTGAAACCTTAGGCTCACTTTGGAATCTAGCACACAAAGTAGTGGCCAGCAAGATATCAGGCCTGCTTGCACTTAAGTATAGCAAATTTCCAATAGCTCCACGATAGATTTTTTCATTAAAATCTTCATCTTCCAAGTTTTTGTCCAGCTTTGTAAAGACACACATTGGAGTTGTTACAGATTTTGAATCTGTCATGTTGAACTTTGCCAAAATTTTCTTAATATACTTTTCTTGTGATATGAAAGTACCAATCCGGGTTTGTTTGATTTGTAATCCCAGAAAGAAGTTTGGCTCTCCCATCAGACTCATTTCGAACTCAGACTTCATACATGATGAAAATTCATCACACTATTTAGGGCATGAGCTCCCAAAGATGATATCATCAACGTATATTTGCACAATTAAAAGATTGTTGCTAGTTCCTTTTAGGAACAGAGTGGTATCTGTTGTACCGATTTTGAAACCATTGTTTATAAGGTAGTTTTTGAGCCTTTCATACCAAGCTCTTGGGGCTTGTTTTAAGCCATACAGAGCCTTTGAGAGTTTGTAAACATGATTTGACATAAGAGGATCCTCAAATCCTCGGGGTTGGTTCACATAGACTTCTTCAGAGAGATATCCATTTAGGAAGGCACTTTTGACGTCCATTTGATAAAGTGGGAAGTTGTGATGAGCAGCTACAGCTAGAAGCATACGAATGGATTCAAGTCTAGCAACAAGAGCATAGGTTTCCTCATAATCTATCCCTTCATGTTGGCAGTAGCCTTTGGCCATGAGTCTTGCTTTATTTCTTACAACATTTCCATTTTCATTGAGTTTGTTCCTGAATACCCATTTGGTTCCAATGATGGAGTGCTGCTTGGGCCTTTCTGTAAGGATCCATACTTTATTTTTTTTGAATTGAGCAAGCTCTTCCTTCATGGCATCTATCCAGGCACTATCTTCAAGAGCTTCACCAATACTTTGAGGCTCAATTTGTGAGATTAGGCTAGCTTGATTGATGGTTTTAATCCTTGATCTTGTCATGATTCCAGTTTCTTTATCACCAATAATGTTGTTGGATAAGTGACAGGAGGCGTGCTTAAATCTTCTGGTTGATGGTGGAGAGTTGAATTCATCAGCTTGTCACTCTTCATTTTCAGAGGAATTTTCATTGTCTTCTAGCACACCTTCTACCTCCTTTTCATTGGGTTCAGAGATGACTTCATTGGGTTTTCTTGATTGGTTTGAGTCTGAATTGAGGTAAGAGAAAGAGGGACCAGCTGCTTGTTGATCGTAGGGGATTTTAGCATAATGATCAGCTTCATCAAACACAACATATATGGACTCCTGTACCGTCATTTTCCTTTTATTAAACACTTTATAGGCACGGCTGTGAGTAGAGTAACCAAGGAAGATTCCTTCGTCTGATTTGGAATCAAACTTTCCACGATCATCACGATCATTTCGAATGAAACATTTACACTCAAACACATGAAAGTGTGCAATGTTAGCAGTTTTGCCCTTCCATAATTCATATGGTGTTTTCATGAGTTTTGGGCGTATGAGCACCCTGTTAGTGATATAGCCAGCTGTGTTCACAGCTTCTCCCAAAAGCTTTTAGGAACATTGTATTCATTAAGCATTGTTCTTGTCATCTCCTGTAAAACTCCATTTTTTCTTTCAACCACTCCATTTTGTTGGGGTGTTTTAGGTGCTGAGAATTCATGCATGTACCCATGCTCATTGCAGAAATCAACAAAGAGTTTTTCATCAAACTCAGTTCCATGATCACTTCGTATTTTGAAGACAGTACTTCCTTTCTCATTTTCAATCCTTTTAATAAGGGGGATGAATGCTTTGATGGCATCATTTTTGTGAGTGAAGAAGATGACCCAAGTGAATCTTGTGAAATCATCAACAATGACAAATACCAAGAGATTCAGTTCTCATTAGTCCAAACAGATCTAAATGTAGTAGTTCAAGAGGTTTGGAAGATGTGATACCAGATTTGCTTTTGAAGGAGGATATGATTTGCTTTCCCAGCTGACATGCATGGCAAGTTTTGTTTGGGTTAAACTCGAGCTTGGGAAGACCTCTGATAAGTTCCTTTCTGGAGAGTTTGAGAACAAGATTCATATTGATATGACCAAGTCTTCTGTGCCAGGTCCAGCTAGGATCCTCATTTGTAACAAGGCGCTCAATTTTTTGATTAGCAAGATCAGACAAAGAGAAGCAATAAATGTTCCTATCTCTTTTGGCAGAGAAAATAACCTCATCATTTTTAAGAATTTCACAGTGAGTGGGAAGAAACGTAACAATGAATCCACAGTCACATAATTGGCTAACACTAATTAGGTTGTGTTCCAGACCATCAACCAGAAAAACGTTTTCAACGCAAACACCTTCTTCATTACTGATAGAGTCCTTACCGATTATTTTACCTTTGGTGTTGTCGGCAAACACCAATGTACCACTGTTAATGACAGGTGTCGAATCCGTCAAAAATAATTAATTTCCTATCTAACAACTAAACAACGAAGTATAGCGTAAATAGGGTCGATCCACAGGGACTGGTTGATTTATTTCTATCAGTTCCAAGCAATTCACGAAAAGAAACAATTAAAAGGGGGGTGTTTTGAGTTTTAACTAATCTACTAAAATAAAACTAATAATGCAAATAATTAAAAATAACAACTAAAAACA
>JBBMKE010000002.1:23669859-23689191 GCA_037834125.1 Lippia alba
ACATATTTCTCAAATATATATTATATATAAACTAATATTTAATATATATTATATATAATTATTACATATGTTACTATATGTATATATATATAATATATTATACATACATATACACACACACACCCCTACTCGTCGCAGGGTTTTTTTTGCAAGAAAAAAGAAACACAAGGTTTTTTGAACGAATTTTTTTTTTCACAGGGTGTTTTTAGCTATTTTCTTAAAACACAGGGTTGTGGGGGCATGAGGGCATAATAGTCTTTTTATAGCAAAAAATACAAAAAAAACATGTTTCAGACGCAGTCAACGCGCGTGCAACACACCTACTCATCGCAGATTTTTTTTTTTGCAAGAAAAAAGAAACACATGGTTTTTTGAACGAATTTTTTTTCACAGGGTTTTTTTGAATCTTTTCTCAAAACACAGGGTTGTGGGGGCATATAGCTCATATATACACATACATTTTATTTTTTAATTATGCACACACCCCAAGTGGTTGCAGGGATTCGAATCTAGATCTTTGCATTCAGGAAAGAACCCTCAACCACTTGACCAACCCATATATACATACATATATATATATACAGCAATCAACAATGGTGGAACTGGAACACTAGGTTTCTGCGTGTATATATATATCGCGGATCAGAAAACCGAGCATCACGGATTTGTTTTGCCTCCGGTTTTCTCTCCTCCCCATGCCTGCATTCCCCATTCTAATCCTATCCTTTCGTCGCCGCGCACCCTGATTTTGTTTGGTTTTTGTGGGGAATTAGGTTTTTATTTTGTTTGTGTTTTTTTTTTCAAAAAATTTGATTGATTGGTGTTGGTTTTGGCTGATTGATGGCGGCGTCTATGTGAGGTAATCGCGGGCGGATAAATAATGGCGGCTGCGAGGGGCTTTACGACGCCGTTTAGTGTGAAGATGTTGAGGAAAGGTGACGCGGCGGGTGGGAAGAAGAATGGGATGGTGTTGGAGGTGCGGACGAAGAAGAGGCGCCTGTTGGCTGCCGGTGAACTTGTCGCGTACTGCTGTTCCGAGATTCGAGGGGTCTGCGGGCCGAGTAAGAGCGCCGAGAAGTGTGATGAGAGGTTTTTTGACCCCAATAGCAGACCCGATTATCGTCGCCGCGTCCCTGTTACGCCCTTCGCTTCACCGAAGTCAGTTTTCTGCTTCCTCTTCTTCCTGCTGGATACTAATTTGCTGCTGTTTTTCATGTTTTAAAGCAATGATTACTGTGGTAGAGAGAATGTTTGGTATGAGTTGGCGTAATAATGAGAATGCTTCTATCATTTTAACAAACTCAATTCTTCTTTTTCCTTCTTTAATGCTACATAGATACGAAAAGTTCAAATCTTTGCTAACTATTTTAATTTTTAATCTGTTTGGGTGGAAATTGTATGTGATAGCTTAATGACCAAAGTTGAGCTTGTAAACATGCGTATGGTTTTGCTATTGGCGTTCAAGCTGAACAGTGTAGGCATGTAGCAAGGGGTGGGGATAGTGGAAAAGTTGCAGTGGAGGGGAAATTGCAGTTGTCGTGGAAAAAGCTTTTGATCGAAAAGTTTATCCAAAGTTTCTTACTTAAGGTCCTTAAGAATGACACCTATTAGTTAACAAGTGCTGCTCTTGAAGGGAGAAAGCAGGATTGAATGGAAAAAGTGTTTGTTTTTGTAGCAATAAGGTGTTCCTTTTGACTCGTTAGGTTGCTCAGATAGTGTGTTTACTAAATGTGAGTAGAATACTAATTAAACGGTATAATTGTGGAATTGCAAGCTAATCCCATTCAAGAGTTACTAGAAGACGGAATTCTTTTTGTAACAAAATCAATATACCAACCTGGAATTATGTAAATATTTAATAAACGTACCTCTTTGAATTGAGGTGTTTAAAGGTACTTTCTGTTCTGCAGATATCGTTTTGTTTCTAAACAAGAAAAGTTCTCCTCTCGTTGCACCCAAAGAAATTCAGGTCCTCAGTCCCGCGATTCTCCCCCTAAACGAGGTGACGCATCTTTCCTCTTAGTTTTGCTTGAGATTATGCTGAAATATATTTAGATATATCTGACATCATTTACGTACTATTTAATTGAAATTGTTGCAAATTCATACAGGATAGTTATTGGTTTCTTGTATAATTTCTGATGAAATCGGTTACAATTAATACTTCTCTGTAGATACTGGTATTGCAAATGAGAAAGACTGGGGGATCAGTTTGCTAAGTGAACATGTCAATGAATCTGGCACCAATGAAGATGGTAGTACTTGGTATCGCGAGAGTGGAGAAGATCTTGGAGATAATGGTTACAGATGTAGATGGACTAGAATGGGTGGTCGGAGTCCTGATGGCTCTTCAGAATGGAAAGAAACGGTATATACATAATATATCTGATATTTTTATTGTGTGACATGGGAATCCTTCTGCTCACTGGGAAAGTTCTGTATGTATAATTTGCCAAAAAAATGAGACTCCCTTCATATGCCTATATGTGTTCGTGACTCCTTTTGTTTTTCCTTATTTGACATGGAAAAAGGTGTATATATAGGTATTAGGAAGTATGATTTGAATTCATATTTCTTTAAAATTTATGTTTTTCATTTATAATTAGAAATGATTGTTTCCTGAGATATCTTAATGTTAACATCATAACATGCCACGCCTGGTGTAGGTGTTTGTATGCATATGCAATTAGATGGGGCATTATGTGTGTGGGTGGGCATTTAAGATAAGATAAAAAAGACTATTTGATATTATTTGTTGGTTTTGCGCTACTATATTCAGTTAAAACTTAATCTAAAATGCCCATGCAACGATTGAAATCTTTATTAAATGAGAGGAAGAGCTTACACAACTGTTGACTGGACACCTTCCCCTGTCCACTTTCAAATGATTAAGTTAACTGAGTTAAACTGAGTATCACAATTTCTTGTCACTTTATTTTTCTGGGGTGAACAGCCTGCATTTGTTTTAAGCAAATTTTCCATACAATGTCCCTGAATTGTAGCCAGAGTTTGATTGAAATAACATAAAAACCTTAACGTTGGCTAATTGGAACATTGAGAATCTGCTTGCTTGTGTAATTATCTGCAAGTAGATGCCTTTTCTACTTTGATTTTATAACCTTATTATCATCCCAGGTGGATGCATTTAATTGGATTTGTTGATATCATTGACAGTGGTGGGAGAAAAGTGATTGGACTGGATACAAAGAGCTAGGTAATTAAACTCTATTGTTACTTTCAGCTTTTCTCCAAGTAATTCTATGTGAATTCCTTTCAATAGATCGTGGATCATGCTTCTGTTGTTCCCAGTTATAATTCGCTCATGACAGCTTATTTCCAAGTATTTTTAAAAAATGCCAGGTGTTGAAAAATCTGGAAAAAATGAAGAAGGGGATTCTTGGTGGGAAACATGGCGAGAAGTTCTTTACCAGGATGAATGGAGGTCTGTGCACCCCTCCTCTTCGCTAGTTTAATTAAAAGTTGGCTTTAGACTTGGAGTTTCTAATCCTTAATAGTGATTTTTAAACTGCAGTAATCTAGCTCGGATAGAACGAAGTGCACAGAAACAAGCGAAATCAGGAACAGAAAATGCAGGGTGGTACGAAAATTGGTAAGAAAAGTCGAATTATTTGATAAACAACAATGCTCTCCAATGTATGTGGATTAAAATGTTTTCAACATTAGGTGGGAAAAATATGATGCCAAAGGCTGGACTGAGAAAGGGGCCCATAAGTATGGCAGGCTGAATGAACAATCCTGGTGGGAGAAATGGGGAGAACATTATGATGGAAGAGGATCAGTCCTGAAATGGTATCACATCTTTTCTTTTTCAGTTCGAAAATTATCTTGTATTTGAAACATAAAACATGAATAATAAGGCACGTATGTGCTGGAATCTCAAACTTGTCTCTCTCTCTCTCTAGGACTGATAAATGGGCAGAGACAGAACTTGGTACTAAATGGGGAGATAAGTGGGAAGAGAAGTTTTTTTCTGGCATCGGTTCACGACAAGGGGAGACGTGGCATGTATCTCCCAGTGGTGAAAGTATGATCTTAATTCTAATTTAATTTTATTGCAATTTGTTGAAGTAGAATGGTTGACTACTAAAACCTACTGCATGTTAGTAGTTACTAGTTAGGTAACTTATGTTAGTTCAATATTCCATTGTGGTTGGATTGATTTTCAACGCCAATTTTTATTCAATTTGCCTTTTTACTTTTGCTATTTTGCTTCTCTTGTTTGAAACTAATCTTTTTCCAATATAATATAGGATGGTCGAGGACATGGGGAGAAGAGCACTTTGGAAATGGGTACGTGATGCAAGACAAGCGTCTTTGGTATTACCAGCTTTTTTCATGATTATGAATCTACTTATACTATTTGTTTGTGGATTGATGATTACGATTACATTTACATCATGAAATCGTTGAGACATTATTCGTTTCGACAAAATATTATCTTAAGACCAAGTTTCAATATAAAACCTTATGATTAACTAGCACGTAGTTTTGGTTAAACTTGGAAATTTTGATGAGCCTTTTTTGCCATGACAGCAAAGTTCACAAGTATGGCAAAAGCACTACAGGAGAAAGCTGGGACATTGTTGTTGATGAAGAAACATACTATGAGTAAGTATAGTTCGCCTCCAACATATTCCACACTTCTTTAACCCCGGGCTAACCCAACATATGCCCCAAATAGTTCAGATTGTGTTCGTATTTTTACTGTACAAATTATAGTCTAGTCTGAACCAGTTGATCGTGCCTAGGACCATCCCTGGGTTTATTCAAGTTTTTTTCTCCTTATCTTCTAAAGTCAAAGCTTGTAAATGCGTTTGAAACAATTCAGATTGTGCCAACTTAATTTCAATTAGAGAAAACAAACTCAAAATTAACTAGTTTAAACTTTGAATGATTGAAGAGCTGAACCACATTACGGATGGGCCGATGTTGTCGGAGATTCCACACAGTTACTCTCGATTGAGCCCCGTGAAAGACCACCTGGAGTTTTCCCAAATCTTGATTTTGGTTCTTCCACACCGCCCCCAGGTGAACCACCCGAGCCACCGGCTTCCTCAGACTCTGACGAAACCGGTTAATCTTTTAAAACTCAGCTTAATTCATCTGTAACTGATCTGGAACTTTTCATGTCAGAGCAATGTTGCTGCCTTCATTCTTCATTTTATTCATTCTTTGAATATTTTCCTGCATTTTCATGTAAGTTGGATATTGTAGCCATTGGTTTGGACATTTTCAAAATACCATGTGGAATGGCGGATTTTTCCTTGCTAGTTTTCCTACAAGTGCGACTTTAAACATGTGTTGCGGGTGATGATGCACGGAGATTCTAAAAATATTATTTTATTTGTATCGTATTGTATCCGTATATCATAGGTTGTGGCCTTGTGGGGAAGGTTGTTTACTCATTCATTCAAAATATTTTATCGTATTTATATCCATGCATTATATATTACGGAGAAGGTTGTTTACTAACCCAACAATTTGGTTAGTTCACTTTGTAAAGTACGACTCTATATACTTTTCTAGTGATCAGCGTTCCTCCAGGAATGTTATGCTATGATGCA
The DNA here is from genome assembly GCA_037834125.1 of Lippia alba. NCBI lineage: Eukaryota > Viridiplantae > Streptophyta > Magnoliopsida > Lamiales > Verbenaceae > Lippia > Lippia alba. Next base: position 23,675,445 of record JBBMKE010000002.1, read on the forward strand.
TGGACACGACGACACGGTCGGTGCATTAGAGATGTTATGTGTACGCGTTTTTTCAATTTAAATAATCCATAGGAAAGTCTTTGGAGTATAATTAGTTAATAAACTTAGATTAATATTTTATATATTTATTGACATTTAATGGAGAGTAAACTAAGAGTGGGAGAGAGTCAAATATTTCAGGCCAGTCCAGGCCAGATTTATCTGGCATCTACACCTAATCTTTTGTGTTTGTAGTAATTAATTATAGTTAATCAGAAAAATTAAAATAATTAAAGTCAAACTAAATGCGAGTAATGGCGTGTTACTCTTATTAATTAATGGCAAAATGTCTACGTGCCAAGTAGGTGTTCACCTTATTAATGTTTGTTGCCACAATTGATCACACTAATTGTTGCAACTTGCAAGTTGTCACTGGGTGACCTTCGACACAATTTTTTCCGACCCGTGCGGTAGGAATTCCTCACAAATTCCCTCAGTCTTATACCAAAACTCACCAACATTCGTGTTTTCTAAACTTTGAACCCAACACTCGTGTTTACTCTCATTTTGGGGGATGAAATCTGCACAAGTCAAGCGCACACGTTGCATCAAACATCCAACAAGCCCTATGCACACACACTTGTTGAATTAAAAGGCAACATCGCACATTTACGAGCTTACGTCCAACCTTCATATTATTTCTCTCATAAATCAATACACGCCCAACCTTCATATTATTTCTTTCATAAATCAATACAAAGAGCATACATAGCTTTCTTGTACGAAATCCTCATCAAAACTCGCACAAGGTCCTATCAAGCTATTTATAGAGCTGAGTACAACCCACTCAACTAGGTTATTTCGAATTTCAAAGCTTACACTAAGGGCTGGGCAAGTTTCCCGCCACTTGCTCATAACCGCCACCCATAACTCAAATATTCAGCCCACTACTCGGCCACTATCTTGGCGGTTATGCCAACCAACCGCCCAAGCCAAAGCTTCCTCAAGTCTGAATATTTTGGAGCCCAAGAGTGTGCTTAAATTCACCAATAACCGTCCGTAACCGTTGCCGCCTAGGCGCTGTCAGCTGCCTTGCGCATGCCACCTAGGTGCGCCCGCCAATCGTGCTCGCCAAGCCCAGCGCGCACCTAGCACTGTCCGCCAACCTTGCGCACCAATCCTGCTCGCGCCTAGCCACGTCCGGGACAATCCGCACCATCGCCTATGCCCTTGCGGGACACTCGCACAAGCCACCAAGCCTTGTGCGCACCATGCGCAACACATGCGGATGTTTTGCTTGATACCCAACCATCAAGCCCCACTATCCGACATTCTTCGCATTCAAGCCCATCCTTGCCTGAACCATGTGCTTTGCATTGCGCCAAAGCACTTGAGTACCGAGATGATCCCTCAAGCCACATCCATCTCGCATGTTGACTCATCCACCCGCCGAGCCAATTCTAGGCAACATTAAAGGCCCTTACACAAGTCCACATGCTTTTTCCCATTTTACCTTCTTCTCGATTACCCCCAATAATTAATAGTTATTTCTACTTTTATATTCTGAATTTAACTTCTTTTTCAATATATTCAAGTTTTTGAAAATTTTTAGAGTATGATCGATATAAATCGTTTGCTTAATCATTGGTTGAGTTAAATAAATTCATCCATCTTCTATTAGTTGATCTCTAAATCAAGACTCAACGTGCAAAGTTACAATCACTAGAATAAGAATAAAATATAAATATGATACTCCATACAATATCAAACACAATATGTTGACGGAGTTAAAATTTAGTATAAAATAATAAAAATTAAAATATCAAAAGTAGAAGAAATAAAAATTATAATTAAAAAACAAAATTATAAATATTTCAAAATATATAAAACAAAATTTAGAAAGGGAGCGACATTTATCCTATATCATCGCCTAACTCCGTCCCTAAATACGTGCATTGGATATGAATAAATTTATGCAATGGAGGGCCGATAACAAAGTATAAAATATATTTCTTTACAAACATGAAAAATAATTTTATCTAACACTGGTTAAAGCCTGTTTTATATTTTTTTGGTAAGGATTAGAGCCTATCTTATTAATTAAAGGAAGGTGAGCTATACCACCAACTATTATTATTAAAACTTAAAAGTCATTATTGCTTAATGCTTCCATAGAAAGTTCTAACATGTCCGAATCATAACCTTTCAAACCTTTTATCATTCTAAATCTAAACCTTATACCTTAAACTTTTCTTAATTCACGCACCCTTTTTTTGAAAATTCTCACGCATCCCCTACATTCTAAAAGTAAAACCGCCAAAAATACCATATATATTAACATTACCCTTTATTTTGACAGAATAATATAGTTGAAATTTTAAAATATAAAATAGTAGAAAACAAAGAATATAAATCCTCGCCATTACTCCTCCACCTCCGCCACCACTCTCTCTCTCTCTCTCTCTCTATATATATATACATATATATATATGCATATATATATATCAGTCTTTTGTTTTTCACTACTTCATTTGCAGTAGAAAGCAGTTACAGAGCAGTTCAAACTTCAATCTTACCGTCTCCACTCCTGAATCAGCTTTTACACATCCTTTGAGGATAAAATATCAATACACGCACTATCACACACTCAAGAACACGCACATATACATACACACAGTCGTCATTAAAGCCCTCCAACCCCAAATCCCATTGACTATTGAGTTCAGAGCTGCAACCAACACATCATCATCAACAACTATAAACCACCAAGAAAACCCACTATTCAAGACAATTCAAATTCATTGAAAAGTTCGTTTTTTGTACTCTACTTCTTGGATCCCTCCCTCTCTGTCAAGATTTCTACTTCAATTTCAAATTCTCTCTCCCTCGTGGGTTGAAGAAGAAAGAACCCTGAGGCGCAAAACCCAAGAGAGAGAAAAAGAAAATCACAAACAATTTCAAATGCAAGAATGAAAAACCCAACGAAGATCCTGACCCAATTCCCCAAACGGGTCTTGGATCTTAACTGGAGGGTGTTGCTCCTCATCCTCTTCTCCGCCACCTTTATTACTTATCTTACTCTCTCCTCCTCCTCCGTCGCCGCCGCCGCCGCCGCCGGAGGATTCTCGTTTCCCACTTTTTCCCCGCTCAAATCAATATTTCACGGCGGTGCCGCCCGGCGGCGCGTTAATCCGTTAAATGGGTCGAGAATTGCTGTGTGTTTGGTTGGTGGGGCTCGGAGATTCGAGCTGACAGGGCCCTCCATTATCGAAAGAATTCTTCGGGTTTACAATAATTCGGATCTTTTCCTCCATAGCCCGTTGGATTCGAATGCTTACAAGCTTTTACTGTTGAATAGTGCGCCCAGAATTGCTGCTGTGAAGATATTCAAGCCGGAAAGAATTCCGGAGACCGAGTCGGAGGTCCGAGTTCTGACGGCTCGTAACTCGCCCAATGGTATTCAGGTGCTTATCTTGAAGTGATCTTGTTATACTTTGATGGGTTTTGCTTGTTTTGTGGTGATTGAAGTTCCTTAATTGCGTTCTGCGATGATTAGAGAGTTGGTTTTGGTATAATCGAATCTTGTTTGATGGTTTCTTGTTCGTGAGCTTGTGTTGAACTTCAATGATTTCTTGAATTTTTTATTTTAAGTTTTTCTATGAAAATTACGATATTGGTGAAAGGAAAACAGCTAATTAATTGGTTGGTTCATTGTCTCTTTCGCCAAATTTGGAAGAAACTGCACAAAGCTACGACATTTGTTGATTTGGTGGGTTTAGCTTCTAGTAGGTTAGGTCCTTGTTTTCCGAGGAGTGCTTATAGTATTTGTAAAAAAGAATCGATCTTTAGGAACTTTCCAACCTAAATTTCAGCAGTGTTTATAGTACAAGATCCAAACTTTATATTTTCTTGAAAAAAATATTGAAATCAAAATACTTCAAACCAGTAGGAGCCATCGAAAACACCGAACATTTAAGGACATGTTTGATCCTAGTTGGTTTTCATTTGTTTTGTATTCAAGATTTGTAATTTTGTCATAAACTTAGGTCCATGTTCTTTAATTTGAACTTTGGTGACTCATTTAGTTGAAATTAAGGGTGTTTAATGTCATGATATGATGGCCTTACGTGAATTTTAAAAAGGGTAGGTAGGGGTGGTTGATTCGTAACAATCTTCTTAAAAACCTGCATTAATTGCATAAAATTGGTAGATTTCATTAATCACAAGTTAATTATCTTTAATCTTTGGTTAAGGCTTAAGATAGAGGCTGCAAATCTGGAAAGCAGCAGTTTTTAACACATCGGCCATCTGCACGAACCGCGATCTCTTACATCTTGAGCTTTTTATAAGCTTCTAAGGTTGGAATGATCCTCTCAAGAAGCATGCATATTATGTTGTAGGTGAAGAAGCTGTTATAGGTGTTGTATTTCAACAAAGTGATGAATCGATTTTAGGTCGTTCATGCTGAATATGTGGTCATGTTAGATACAACATGCATCCTTTCTCACACTCATTATCCCTTTTCTCTCACAACTTTCACCCATGTCTGATTTTAGTTGGTTCATGAAATTCATCTTCAAGTCTCCTACTTTTTCTTAGTTGGTATCCGTTGGTTCGTGCATTAATCGTGGTTTAAATAAAAACAAGATGTCATTAATCCGGCGCTCCATTTCTGAGGTTACGATTAATTACGTTAGTTAGGTTATTTATGATTCATCAGTGAACTTAGAGACCAGCTACTGTCCTTGCTTACCTACCTATAATCAATAGATTACCAGTTTTCCTAGAGTTGGACGTTGATTCAAGATTTTCTTTAAGTAGGGAAGGAAGAACAAAACTTGGGGAAATCGAAACTCATTTTCATTTAACATGTGTGACAATTTATTGGTTGCCCTAATCTTGAAAGTCTATATAGTGATTTGTTTTGTTGATTCGACTTAAAATAAGCTAGAATTAGAAGCACCTCGGGTCCTTTTTCTAGCTTTTAGTTTGTTTGTTTTATTATTTGAAAATGTTCTTGTACTTCTCTCTCGAATTTAAGAATCATATGATCTATGTTTTGTAGACTTTCTCTTATGAATTATGATTCTTGATTGAATTACTTACAATATTAACATGAGATTATAGGCCTAATTAGGGGCAATTTGGTATAACTAGATATCATCTAACCAACCCTACTCTTCCATTCACAGGGCTTATTGCAATATTTCAATCTAGTAGAAGGCTGCCTAACAATGATCAAAGAACATCAAGAAAAGAACAACATCACATACGATTGGATCATCCGGACCCGGGTCGACGGGTACTGGTCCGCCCCGTTGGATCCCGCCAACTTCATCCCGGGTCAATATTTGGTCCCACCGGGGTCAACCTATGGCGGCCTGAATGACCGTTTCGGTGTAGGTGATTACAACTCCTCTGTTGTGGCACTCTCAAGACTCTCCGTGATCCCTCAGCTCGACTCGGCCGGGTTGACTCAGCTCAACTCCGAGGCCGCCTTCAAGGCCCAATTCACCACGCAAAAGGTCCAAGTCACCACAAAACGCCTCCCATTCTGTATCGTGACGGACCGTACGTACGGATTCCCCCCGTCCAGTTACGGGGTGCCTGTGGCCTCACTTTCGAGCCGCGGCCCACTCAGCGGGGCCAAATGCCGGCCGTGTAAGCCCGTTTGTACTGGATCCTGCGTCGGGCCGGTGATGAACAGGCTATATAAGTGGTGGAGCTGGACTGAATGGGCTGATAACACACTCGAGCTCTGTGATGCTCATGGCGAGTGGGAAAAAGGGTGGGAGAAACTGTTTGATAGTGTAGCTGGGAAGAAACACGCTTCTGAGAGGAAGAAAATTCGGGCTTTGAATATGGGCCGGTGTGTTGATGGGTTTGAGAAATTGAAGAGGAAAACGGCCCATTATGATGGGCCAAAGCCTGATGAAATATGTAGGCTGGGCGTGGTGGATGTGTAAAGTGATTTAGATATATGGGTTTTCCCTTTTCTTTTTTTTTTTTCTCTTTTTCCTTTTTTTTTTTTGTTGTTGTTGTTGTGGTTTTGGGCTTGTAGAGTTTAGGTATTTTGCCTTGCCTGCCCATAGATTAGAATCATAGCATTTATATACAGAATAACATGTATACGGCGTCGCATTTGTGGGGAAATTGAACCGATAAGCATCATGTTGGTGATAAATATGAGGTTTTCTCTCTCCGGTATGAGATTTCTTGTTTTGATTATGAACTCCAGTGTATCAATATTTTTGTTATATAGACGTATATACCCTATTTTTAATAGGGGGAGGTATTAAATTATAACTAGTGATAGTTTGATTAACTTTATTAGAGGGATTGAATTATAACTAGTGATAGTTTCACCAACGGTATACATAGTTCAGTCGATTGGAAGTTGGAACTTTTAAATGGAAATGAACGAAGGTTCAATTCCAACAAACATAATTTTGGACCATGAATCCATGATGATCATTCATGGAACCAAACTTATAAATTGACCTAAAATATTGGACTTAAAATAATACTTTTCCTTTTAAAGTATACTTTTAAAATTTTTATTTTATCTGTATATCACCATTTTATCGTTATCATGTTACGTCGAATATCAAAACGTTGTGTCTATATTACAATATTTATATCTAGGCATCAGAAATTATGATTAAAAAAAAAAAGAAAAAGGAATGCATATACCATCGTCAAATTTTATCATTATTCTCGACCTTCTATAGATAATTCTCAACCATCTATCAATATGGGGATAGACAGTGCAATACTGCAATACCGCAACACTTTACTAGACAAATTGGGTTTGTAAGTGAGCTAAAATGAGATGGAAAATTTTAATCCGTTCCAACGCATTAAACACAACTTTTTGAAGCATTCGTATTATTATTAAGCACAAAAGCATCCATTAAAACATACGTACATGCAACATGTTACATTACTGAATGTAAGATTGGTCGGTTATGTCTAAATCACGATCGCCCGTCGACGGCGGTGGCTTATGCTTCGGCTCGACGGTGGCTTCGGCCGGCCCATCTGCGCTCTGGGTGGCGCTTGCCGGTGGCTTTTCCGGAGGTTTTTGGTAGCCCTCCTCCGAGGCATACATTCCGCCGCCGTGAGCGTCTCTGGTGAGCGGCTTCATCGCTGACCAATCGCCGTAACTTTGTTTCCAGTAACTTTGTTTGGAATGTTTGAAAATTGTGTTGTGGGATTGTGGGGCATTTTTTATTGCATGTTACAAATTGACACGTTTTAAGAGCAGAAACGTGGCAAGGATATTACCATGCCACGCTATTTTCTATATTCTAATGGTACAAAATTCAATCTTAATATTATAAATTAATAAGTAATTAAAACGGTTTCTTTTTACATATTTCAAACCCGTGAAACGTGAACCCATGTTATGAAAATTAATGCAAGAAACTTTATGATTTTAAAATATTTTGCATAACGAATCTTGAACATTTTAAGTATCGGACAAGAACAAGTAAAACATTAATTTTTATTTATTTATTAGATATAAAATAACTAATTACCCTTCATATTCTTATATACATTATCTCACATCTTTTTATATTGTTCAATGCACTGTACAAAATAGAAATTTACATGAAGAATCCTATAAACAAATATAAAAAATACCTTATAAAGAGATATGAGATGATGTATATCAGAATATAAAAAAATAAATTAGTCATTCGACTTCCAATAAATAGAGAAAATTAATATCTTAGTCGTGTTTTTAGTGCGTGCACAACATCAGAAATTTTTATGATTCTCTATGCAAATATTTTAGATTTTTTGTGTTAGTTTTTGTAATATAATAATGTTTTTACTCATTTCACCTAACACGGGGAGATAGTGTGAATAACTCCAATTAAAACATATGAAATGTAGAAACTTTAAAGGACAAAGATATGATCATCAATTTCCCTTTAAAAAACCTTTAATAAATATTAAGGAGATTCATTTGTTTTGCATGAATTATTATCTTAAAAATTTATAGTATATGAATATTCAGCATTTAAACATACAATGTAATCTATTTATATATTGAAAATTACATTTTAAACATTTCCTAATTTTTTAAAACCCTTTTGTGGTCCCGACATTATTTAAAAAAAGGAAAATTGTTCGATCCATCCACCAAGTTTGTCCCACTTGCAATTTGTAGACATGTTTTTGAGTTTTTGCAAATTTTATCCTTTAATTTTTAATTCTGTGAAATTATAGGGCAATGCATGTCAAAAATTGTTGACGTGCCTACTGGAAGGACACGTGTACTGCCATGTGACAAATATTTTGCCACATCAAAAAAAATTTAAAAATAATGCCAAAAATATATTTTAGTTTATGTCTGCTTCAACTCCTCAGAATTTAATGGCGCTATCATATGCGCTGCAATTATATTTATTTGTTCATCAATATTAGTAATTTTATTCCATTAGTAATTTCATCAATATATATCCCTGTTTTGGCTCCTTCTGTTGTAAAAAAATATATATCAGTAATTTTATTTGATTTTCATTATAGTTTTGTATTTTATGTTTGAGTGAAGGAAGAGGGGAGCTCACCGTGCTAGGGCGTGTGCTGAGTCAAACCCACCTATAGATACAAAATTTATGAGAAATTGAAATCCCATTTTGCCAATAAGATTAATTCGTAAAATAAAAAATTCATTTTTTTTCTTTGTTCATGTTTAGATCCATGACCTAGATAAAATTTGAATAAGAAATGTAATGGCTCTATGTTCACGTCCTCATATGTAATGGCTTTCACTGAAGAAATAAGAAGAAGAAAAGAAACTAACCTAGATAAACTTGCTTTCTGCAATCATTGGGGCAAAAAACGATCGAACTGCATTCCCTAATTTGTGGAGGAAATTTTCCCTCTTAAAACTAGGTCTATGTGACTTATTATTATTTTTTTAATAACTTTTTATTTTATTTATTTATTTTTTTGATGCAAAATCTTGCCACGTGGCTGCAAACATGTCCTTCCAACATACACGTCAGCATTTTAGGTGTACATTGTCCTATAATTTCACGAAATTAAAAATTGAAGGATGAGATTTACAAAAATCCAAAAACATGTCCACAAATTGCAAGTTTGACTATCCTGGAGGATGAATTAAACAATTTTCCTAAATAATAAATAATTATATTTCAAAGTATAAGTATTACTTTATAATTATAAAATAAAAAAATAAAAACATTATACATAATACTATAAATAATATTATAATAACGAAATACTATAATTATAGTATAAATATAATTGTACGTTATATTATTATAGTGTTTTAAAATTTTGATGTTATTTTATATTATAATTATAGTATATTTATACTATAATTATAGTATACTTATACTATAATTGTATGTTATATTATTATAGTGTTTTAAAATTTTGATATTATTTTTTTAATTCTTATTAAATATGACTTTTAAATTTTTTAATTAATATATATTGTTGAGTAAAATATATATAAATTTTTAGTTATTTTCGATTTTAACTAAACCCAACTATTAATTATTTTAAATAAATGCAATCTTATATATATATATATATATATATGAAATATTTAAATATTATAAAGATTATTTATTTTCATTTTTTTATTTTACATATTTTTAACTAAATGCAATATAGAAGAATATTTTATTAATTATGTTATTATATAATGTTTTTATTTTTTTATTTTATAATTTAAAGTAATACTTATACTTTAAAATATAATAATTTATTATCTATTATAAAAATATAATACATATCACATGGTTGGTATTCTTTTAAATTTTTCCTAATATTTGATATATATGTTTTAATCAAGGAAATATATTATAAATATATATTTCTAAATTTTTTTGGGACTAATATTGAAATTTTTTTCACTTTGGGATTATATTTTTCGAAAAACTAAAAGTGGGGACTATTTAAAAACTACGGGGCCAAAACAAAATTGACCTATTTCCTATGGGGATCAAAAATGCAATTTTTTTTTATAAGTTAATAGTGTTGTGACATTCATGGTTGGCTTTGAAGTAGGCTTGTTGGTGGATTCTCTATTGGGTCTACTCCCTCATCAAATGGAAAGGGCTTTAAGCCCATGTGTAAATTTGAGTAGGTTCATCCATCATTCAATCTTAAAGAAGAAACAAATTAAGTGTTTTACTTTTTGTGGTTCTATGTACCATTTACTTAAGTTAGGTCCGAAGTTCTGTTCAAGATCTTTTCTGATAAGTAGGTTTCGAAAATTTGACTTTTTAAAAAATTAAATAAAATTTGTTTCTTATAATCTAATCGGTCACAAGACTCGCAGCTCCATAAAACCTCTTGGTAAAGTTAAGTTCCTTAAGCCCTACATAAATTCCCATAATACATACTAAGCTTGTGGAAATTTTTCGGGAAACTCGATTCAAATTATTATTTTTCATCATTAGAAAACAAACACATTTTTTTGCCAAAAAAAAAGTAAAAAAAAAAAACACATTTCCTATAAATTCTGAACATAGATTAAATATATGCTCCCGCATGAATATAAATAAATTATTGGGTCCTGCATATATTTAGTTCTTCAAATATATATATGTAATTGGCAACTATTTTGTTATAATACATACAGTGATGACATTGTAGCCTTCCACTTAAAAACTAAAAAGTATATGGAATCATTCTATTTTGATTATTGTGCATCACCACATTAAAAGCCGTATTATTCCCTAATGAACCTCTAATACACAACCAATTTCTAAAAATATACCTTTTAATTTAATTAGAGAGGTCTTACAGATTTCAGCATCGATTCCAGTCAACAGAAAATGAAAAAATAGACCAATTTTGAGGCAAGTAAAGACTAACGCCTTGGACTTGGTCCCATTTGTTAGCATATTTAGGTTTAATATAGAGATAAACAGGTAGTAAGTTGTAAGTATCCACATCTATATTATATATATATAGAAACAGGTTATTGGTGTATTTGGTCCGTCTCAATCTAATCAATCATAACTGTAGGCAAAATATATTTAGTTAGTTATCTTTTTTAAAATTTTTATCAATGACACATGACAAACGTAAAACACGTTCTTCTTTATTACACTGGATTGATTGTTGGGGTTAGAATTATTGGTTTCTACGTGCATTTACATAATATATATATATATATAATATTTTTTGGGTGAACAAAGGGTTTAGAAAAAAAAAGAATAAAGTCATGGACAGTCAACTCAACCTCCATGCACATTTTATGACAACATGATATCTCCTTGCATCGCACTTTATAACCTTTACCAGCTTTGATCCAACCCCACATTTCTTGAAAAGTTAGGGCATTTTACATAATTTTTCATATTTTCTTTGTCATTATCGCCACACTTTTACACTGAAATAGACACAACCAACTAACTTAGACAAAAATAAACATATAATAAACTATGTACTAATTAGTGGAATTTGGATAACACAAAACACACAAAGACATTCAAATATCTTACAACATTAATGTCCCCTAATCCCATTCTGCTTTTTACAATGAGATTTATTGAAATAAAACATAAGATAAATGAGAAGAAAACATGTTTTCATGCCCATTTTGCTAGAAAAGACATGCAGCCAGCACCAAGAAGAAGTGAAACATAGGCTCCAAGTTGGAGCCTCAGATTGCTCTGCATTCTTTGGCTCATGAAATCAGCAGCCAATAGATCGACTAGTGCCATGTAAATCAGTATGCCGGCTGATGCCGAGTTAAACACGCCCTCGAGTATGAGAGCCGTCGAGCTGTTCTCCTTATAACTGCTTGAAATCCCAATCCCGACCCCGATTCCTATCGGGGTCGTCAGGGAGAAAAACACGGTCATGATCGCCGTTGTCATCGACTTGAATTTTGCCTGATTGTGCCAAAGAAAACATAGCTTAAAGCCCAGATTGTGAATGAAGGGAGTGAAAATGATTTATTTTTAGAATATGAGGGTACGAATTTTGAAAATTTTGAAATTTGTACATAAAAGATAAAGAATTTAGAAAATATCTCAAAAATATATATTTCAATATTAGCAAATAATTGAGGGGGCGGATGCCCCCGCTCCCCACAACCACCCCCACTCTCTTCCTCCGTCCCTGTTTATACGTGAAATTTTAAATATATATTATATGTTTTTCTTATTAATATTGAAAATTTCCCCCCTCAATATATAAAACATATCTTTTATTATCAAATCAAATCTTTCTCAAATAAAAATTCTTGATTATTTGAGCAATTGATAGAAATGAAGACAAATAAGAAGTGGGGACTAGAATAACTTTCTTCTAGCAAGAATTGGAATATATGAATGGGATTCATATTTTTGGCCACCAAAGGGAGAAATGAATGCATTATGACAACATCTTTGCAAGCTCTTGATTCCAAAAATGTAGACTATAAATTATTATAGTACCTGTGAAATGCATCCACCAAGCCCCATCCCCTCAAAGAACTGGTGAAAAGACAGAGCAACCAACAGAGGTTTTACTGTGTCAGGGCTTTGAGAAGCCCCTAGTGAAATACCAATGATAATCGAGTGCACCAATATTCCCATCTCCAAAACCTACACCATCAAGAATTGGAAGAAGAAAAGGAAGAAATTAGTTATTTACGTTACAGAAATCAGTGACATCAGGGTTAAAAAAATACCGAACGATCCTACTTGTGATATTATGCGCTGTCGGACTAGATCTGACAGGCTTGTCTCGTGTGCCGGGACGACGGCCCCATGGGCGTGTCCGTGCGTGGCGTGTGTATGCACATGGACATGCCCTGCATGGCCGCCGCCGCCGGCCATCTCTTCGTCCGCATTGACTTGCTTGGCATTGTCGAAATGCATATTCTTGTAGAACGCGGTCGCGATCGTGTCCACCATGAGGGTCCCGATGGCGGCCATCATGGCGATGAACCCCGTGAAGGGGAACTTCCCCCACGGGCTTTTCGCCAGGCACGGCGACGTCAGGGTGGTGAACGCATCCGGAAGGATGTGGATGAACCCCGTGGCGAGGATCACCCCGGCGGCAAAAGCTTTAACCATGAAGAAGATGTCGTTCTCCGGCTGGAGGAGCTTGAATCTCCGGCCGAGGAGGGGGAGGCCGACCCCCATCGCCCCGGCAGCCAGAACCGAAGCGAAGGCCACCAGCTTGAACTTGAGGGCCTCATGGGTGTCGCGCCGCTCCGTCTCTTCAGCGCACGTGCACTTTCCTAGTACGGTGGACGGAACCGAAACTAGGAGGAGGGAGGATAGGACTATGAAGTTACGAGCGTAGAGCCGCAGAGGTTCGGCCATGGCAGAGCTGGGAGAGGGTTAAGAGGAGAGAAAGTCCTCTGAGTCTTTTCAAATGGGGAACTGTGGCTTTTGTAGTGGAAAAAGCATGCCCTATGTTAATGCTTGCTGCGTGGAATCTTTAGGTGCTCTATTACGACATATAATAAACATATATATGTATATATACACACACAAAAAGGACTTAAATTAACGTGTAAATGTACACTATTAGGAAGTATATGTGACGAAAAAAATTAGGACATGAACATGATACTAGGTATTGGATATGTCGGGATTTTTCTATGTTGGCTGCACTTAGTCCATCAGATGAGCATTTTATGCGAATGTGTATACTGGCTCATTTACTGATCTTGGTGGGTGAATTTCTAATTTTGGTACCTTTTTTTTGGTATATTGTATTTTTGGTGTATTTTTTTGGTGTATTGCAACTTTGGGGTTTTCTGGTTTTGAGAAAA
>JBBMKE010000002.1:23725365-23740399 GCA_037834125.1 Lippia alba
TGAATAAAACCACTAAAAAGTGATTAGAGATGGTATTTTGTAAAAATTGTGAAGTATAGATGGTGGTTTGCAATGAAATATAGTTTGGATGGTAAAATGTAAAAACGATCATAGTTCGGATGACAAAATTTTTTTATCCCATTTATAAAATTAACTCTAACAAATCTATCCATATAAACAATCTACTAGAAATATTTCAGAATAAGAGCGTATACATGATTATTTGAAAACTTTTCAAGAATATATATTGTTACAAGGCCTCAACCAAGATATCACAATCACACAAAATTCATATAGTTCAGTAGCTCAACCAAGAATTAATCAAGTTGATAAATATAGATTAGATAAAGCTCAGATATACTCAGAACAATACCTCAGCTTTGAGCTAAATAAGTCTCAATCAAAGATAAAGATATTGAGGAACAAGAGACAAATGATTTAGAAAAGTTTGGCCCCAAAGGTTGTGAAAACACACACGAATAAGATTAATCCTCTAACTAAGTTGTTATACTTGGGATTTTCAACGGATCACTTTAATAAATGAGATATTACAAGACACAACACAAATGAAATCTGTTGGATATAGCGATAACCACGACCAGTACAAAACAGACCAGACTCTAGGATTCTCAATCTTCTCGTAGCACTACCCACCGAAGAACCAACTCTTTATACGGTGTTAACAGAAGAAAACAGTAACAAACAAAGCTTGGTAGAATCAGTTTTTTGTGTTGAACAAAGTCTCCTTTTATGGACTCCAAAATATGACCGTTGCAACTTGAATTTCAAATGAGTTGTTTCTCCCAAGAATTTGTAAAGTACGTACAAACTCTAACAACTCTTTTTTTTTTCAATACACAGTGGAGGCACATGTTTGACTAGACTTGAAGTTCTTGTCCAAGAGAAGAATTTTTCAAGTTAGTATTCATTTAAGAATAATCCTATTCGATTTCCTCGAAACCTGTGCAGCACTTATAAGTTGTTTGTTCTTGAGAGTGTCAAGGAAAACTTTGTTCCAGTACCGTGCAACACTTTTTGTTGATCAATTCAAAAATATTGGATGTTCAACAAAGTCAGAAAGAGAGAAAACGCAAGAATCTGACACTAAGAAAAAAACACGCAATTTTAGATTATATCAATAAAGAAGAAGAAGAAGAAGAAGAAGAATAACGTGAACTTTTAATACAAAACCTGAGATGAAGTCTTACAAAAATGAGTATTACAAAGAAGGAAAAGAAATTCAACTGTTTGTTCTTTGAGTGGTAAAATGATGACAATATGATGACATCAATATCTTATTCCAATACAAAACACGCTTGAAATCGATCATTTCCAATATTATATTGCCACTGCCACGTTTCTTGTGCTACACCATATTCTCTATTACTAGTTGATGATAGCCACTATTTAATCTATTTAAACTTAATAACAAGAACCATCTATTATGCCACAGATTCCTGATAAAATAGCTATCTCCTTATTCACGCACGTTGAAATTCACCCGTGTGCAGCCAATCTGTGTCTGAGAAACAGCAACTCCCCATGCATTATTATAGCAACTTCATGGCTGTCAAGATTCCTTACGATTGTACACAGTAATTACAATATGCCGAGATCTCGATTATTGGAATTTTCAACTTCAATTGTTCAAGAACCAGGGAGCAAACAGATTGTGCATGAATATGTTTTATATTCCAATTGAGCTGCCATAGATGCCTTTTGTTTCTGATCTAATCTCCATCCTCCACATATATGTAAATGAAGTGCCACAGATATAACTTCAAGTAATCTCAAGACCTTCCAAGACTCCAAAGTTCTTCACAGCATAAAAGAATCATTCTTTTATCTTTCGTTCACAAACAAGAAACAGAAAATGGCAAATTTGCATGTCAGATCAAACAGTTTGCCTTCTGAAACTCATCCCCTGGTAAACGATGTTGAAGAACGTTTGCTCAGGTTAAAATCCTCGGAAGAGACATCAACATCTGCATCAGCGACTTCTATATGTGTAAACTTGGCTAGCCTTAGAGATCTGCATGAGGGAATCAACTACTTAATTCAGATGCCTTCTACCCAATTGATGAAGAATGAGTTGCTTGAAGATTCTCTTGCTCTTGTTGATCTTTCTGGATTCGCTAGAGACGTTCTTATTCTCACAAAGGGATCTGTTCAACAACTTCAGTCCTCCTAAGGTGGAGTGGAGGCGAATCTGCTGCACCAGATGATATCAAGGCTTATATGGCCTCGAGAAAGAGGATCAGCAAAATGGTCCACAAGTACATCAAGAATTTCAACATCTTGGACAACGACTCTGATCTTAAAGGCGTCGAAAGGATGATGAAGGAAACGGGAGCTTTTGACTTCTCTGTTCTGAAACCTGTATTGATGCTTGTTTCTGAGAAATCAAAGAAAAGAAGCTGGTCGTTGTTCTCCAAGAAAGATCAAGACTGCAGTTTTCAGGAACTGTGTTCAATGAAACAGTTGAAAGCATTTGAATCGAGCATTGAGGAAGTTGAAGCGGGATTAGAAGCATTCTTTAGGAGCTTAGTGAAAACTAGAGTTTCTCTTCTGAATGCTCTCAACCACTAGACAATGATTATTTTGATCATGCCACACAATCATCATTGTAAAAAGAAGAAAAAATTATAGAAATATAATATTTGCTTGCAAAAGCTAATTTTCATATCTATATCTGTCTGTCTTTCATAATCATATTTCATTTGAACTGCAAGTTGAACATAATATAGAGAGACCAGTAAGATTATCAATGGACTAATGAATGAAAGTCATTAAATGATCTTAATTAGAGTCAACAAGAAGTTCGATTAATGTGATTAAGTAATAAGTTCATGCCTTCAAAGATTCAGCAGTAAATATCCCTATGATTATGTGGTAATACATCACTGTAAACTGTTAAATCGCAGAGCATTTTCCATGTTTGAATTCCTATTAGTTCAACTAATTGCGTAATGTTTAAAAAAATTCAATCGCTTCCAAGTTGTAGAGAATGTACTAAACTAATTTATCTTCACATGCATGCCAAGTATTAATAGATTCTTACAAGTTGATAAACAGCTCACTATTTGTCGCCAAAATGAAGTAGAGCTTATATCAAATGAATTAACCCTTCAAGTGGGATGTAATATAGGAATACTTACACTGACTAACCCTGATTATGGCCTAATTACACAAACTTCACCTGAGGTTTAAGGTATTACAATAACTTCCCAGGCCAAAGAATTTACGTTATACCTGAATCAATAGCTTTTGATAACATCATCTATAATTTGTTGTGAATACCTTTATTTTCTCTAAACACATAATGGTCAATAATTAAGTTTAAATTTATAGCTAGAATAGCATGTGTAAGGACAAACCTCAGGATATGACAAAAGTTTTTTTTGTCATTTCTTAAACTTTTATGGGAGGTTTATGTAATTATACCAAACTTTAAGATATGCCAGTATAACTATCCCTTCAATTTAAACAGTCAACGAATAAACTCATGGCATGCTGCATACATGATCTGCCACACTGAATAGTTTATCCTGCCACTTGTGTTAGCCGCGGAATACAGAAATTTTCACATCATCAAGAAGACTAATATGACTCGTCCAAAATTTGAAAATTCTAGTAAATATGAAAAAAATTTCACATCATCAAGAAGAATAATATGACTCGTCCAAATTTTGAAAAATTCTAGTCAATATGAAGAATTGAACAGGAAATGTGATTCGTCTTTGTTTTCCACCTTCATCATACGTAAAATGGAACATGTTTGCATAAAGATCAACTAAAGTTTGCAAAACCTTTGATGCGGAATATAATAAAGATAAGTATATTAAGATGCAAGCCCAAGAACATGTTGGTATATATAAGTATTTTGTACTTACGGACACCGAATGTTAGTAATTTTGAACTTATATAAACACATAATATTTGATTCAAGAACTTATATAGAGAACTGTATAAGTATAAATTTCGTATATCATTTACAGAAGTGTACAAAACTTTGACGTACTTTTCAAACTCAGACTAGTGGCTGAGGACATTGAGAATAGAAACTCTAGTTTTAATCAAACTTCTAAATAGGGCTTCTAATTCCTCTTCAATTTCCTGGATACTCGAGGAACACAAGTCCTCATAATTTACACGGCTGTTTTTAGCAAGTTTCCGGAGAAATGACCAACTTCTTTGCTTAGATCTTTCCTCCTCTCCGGAAACAAGGATTAATGCTGACTTGAGGACAGAGAAACCAACAACCTCTGTCTCTTTAAGCATCATCTCAATGGCGTCAAGATCATGGTTGACTTTATGGTTCGAGCTCTTCAAATTCTTGATGCACTTGTTCACCATTTTGTTGATCTTCTTCTTTGAGGACGCATAAGCATTGATGTCTTCTGTTGTAGCTGTTTCGAATTTATTTCTCCTAATGGAGGATTCAAGTTGTTGAACAGATTCCTTGGTCAAACATACAATCTGTCTAGAAACTTCACAAAGATCAACGAGCTTAAGAGATCCCTCAAGCAACTCTTCTCCTTGTTCCTTGAAGAGGGATTGTTGGATCGAAGGCATCTGAATCATACTGTTGATGCTTTCATGTAAATCTCTAAGGCTAGCCAAGTTTGAGCAAATGGCTGATGAGGATGTGGCTTCTGCAGATGACTTTAACCTGCACAATTGATTTTCGGCGTCATCCACTAAAGGATGAGATTGTGACGGAAAACTGTTTGATCTAGCATGGTTAGCCATTGCTTTCACTTTTCTCTGTTAAAGGCTGAAATTAATATATCTTTGGATCTTGAGAGAAGATGTTGAGAATTGCTTGAAGACTTCTCTCTTGTTACAAGCCATATATATATGGAGATGAATTTAGAAAAGAAAAGGAATCTATTCCACCTTCAGTGTCTCTTCATTGCACGAAAAATGAAACAGATCTCAGCTGTGCACGAGTTCCATGTCTCACATATCTTGAACAGTTGAAATATGGAAACTCAATCATGGAGATCTCAGCTACTAATATTGAAGCAGGAGGAATCTTGACAGCCATTAATGTGATATTCTCAACCTCTAAATTTCCATAGAGCTGACTTATAATTAAATGAGCCTATGGGAAAATGCTTCCCAATAATGGAACATTAATTTCGAATATGGTATTGCCTCTGCCTAGTCAGTAAAGATAAGAATTCTGCATTAATACAAGAAACCTGTGCATGCATGTTCATGACTACATAATTTTAGTCGTGCGCAGCCAGTGGCTGTCTGAGCAAAAGCAACACCTCATGCTTTATTATATCAATTTCATGGCTATCGAGATTCCTTATGCTTCGGCAGAGATCTCGGTTATTGGAATTTTCAGCTTCATCTGTTCAAGAAACAGGAGGCAAGGAATTTGTGCATGAAATTTTTTTATTTCAATTGAAGTGTCATAGATACCTTTTGTTTCTTCATCGAATCTCCCTATATATATGCAGTGCAACAGAGATGACTTCAAAGCAGCCTAAAACCTCTATTTTGGTACAGAACTTTCAGATCTTCACTCTTTTCATACCAAAGCAAAAGACGAAAAAATGGCAAATTTTCATGTTAGAACAAACAGTCTTCCGTCCAAATCTCATCCCCTTGTGAACGATGTTGAAGATCATTTACGCAGGCTGAAATCGTCAGAAGAGGCATCAACATCGACATCAGCTTCTTCTGTATGTGCAAAGTTGGCTAGCCTTAGAGATTTGCATGAGGATATCAATAACCTGATTCAGATGCCTTCAACCCAATTGATGAAGAATGAGTTGCTTGAGGAGTCTCTTGCTCGTGTTGATCTTTGTGGATTAGCTAGAGACGTTCTCATTCTCACAAAGGAATCTGTGCAACAACTTCAGTCCTCCATAAGACGCAACGGGGGCGAAACTGCTGCAGCAGATGATATCAAGGCTTATATGGCCTCGAGAAAGAGGATTACCAAAATAATCAACAAGCACATCAAGAATATCAAAATCTTAGAAAACGATTGTGATCTCAATGGCATCGAAAGAATGGTGAAAGAAATGGGAGCTCTCGATTTCTCCATCCTGAAATCTGTACTGATGCAATTTTCCGAAAAATCAAAGAAAAGAAGCTGGTTTTTGTTCTCCAAGAAAGATCAAGACTGCAGTTTTGACGAGCTGTGTTCGTTGAACAGTTGAAAGCATTTGAATCGAGCATTGAGGAAGTTGAAGAGGTATTAGAAGCCTTCTTTAGGACTTTAGTGAAAACTAGAGTTTCTCTTCTGAATGCTCTTAATCATTAGAATCTAGATTATGTCTCACATTCAAATGTAAAAAGAAACGAGTATATCACAATAGAACACACATTTATAAAAGCAATCTTCAGTCTTTATATTTGTCACCATTGATTTACTCATCTAACTGCTCTTCTACTTAAGAGCAATTACTTCATAACCAAAGAAAATAATATTACAGTAACTATATTACAACCAAAAGTAGTCTAATTAGAAATGATTATATGATGATTATCAAGCACAAATTCTTGAAAATAGGACAGCCTTTTCTTTTTTTTTTTATCAGCTTTCTAACCTATTACGCTCGTCTCTCTCTCTCTCTCCCTCCTTCTCTGTTTCTCTTTTTCCGTACTTTCCCTGTATGATGAAAAAGCATTGAAAGAAACTAACTACTTAAACAAATGCTTACTGTTGGAGCTCTTGCTCCATAGCACCTGGGCATCAATGGTACTCAGATGTTCATCATCAAGAAGTTTCCAAGTTTTGATAGATTTCACTGTTCCCCACTTTCCTTTGTCCGTTTTCTCCAGAGAAGCCACCACAATTCTTGTCCTTCTGTCCCACCCAGCTTTCCCGTAAGCATGGTAACCAAACCCTCCAGCATAACACAGATGTATGCCCGTTAACTCACCACAAAAGTCGTTGAGGTGATCATGGCCCGTGAAAACGGCCTTCACGTCCCCAGCTGCCACCATGGTTGTGAAAAAACCAGAATTGACTGATGCGGAGCTAATTCCTTCTTGTTTCACGCCAGTGAAATTTGATGAGTCGAAGCTTGCGAATTCGGGTAATGGGATGTGGAAGTATGCAAGGCCTGGTGCTGGACCTTTCTGTGGTTCTGGCTTCTTCATGTAACTCCTCTGTGTTAAAACAAACAAATTTGAGCTCTTGATTTGGAAATTACAGATACACCCTTTTGAAAATCAAAACTTGATCAAGCTGGTAAAAGCTACAAGGCAAACTATGACCCAAACTACTTCTCAGACATTTTCAACGTAATCCCAGTAACTGCACAGAGTTCCCCTCTTTGCTGACATATACACCTCCATTGAAATCAATCAAAACTGATTAATTTTATCAAGAATTTCTTTTCTATGTAATAATTTACTATGCGTAATTACACAAATTCCCCTTCCTGGTTTTGAAACAGCATCCATGGTTATTTGATCATACTTGATAAAAGCCAGAAGCACACTTCGACTACTCTACAACATTTTCTATGCGTGGAAATCACAACCCATTTTCAGTTACTACTTGCATATATAACAAAGAAAGCTGCTAAAATAAACATTCTCAAGGTTCATCAGTACCTGAAGCTTATCTGAAGTACGCTCAAACCAAAGCTGCTGAGAGGGTTTAATCCAATCATACCCAGGAATCGAAGGAACTTTCGAGTAATCCCCACTATCCAAGAAATAGAGATTGAGAAGTGATTTGTTCGCTAAGCTAGACCCTTCAGCTCCATGGACTTCCAAATTGTAGTTTCCAAATCCATCAATAACATGAGCTTCAGAAGGATTAAGCTGAGACAAAGTGTCCTTCATGCCAACAATATGTTTCATCACCCCTTCCCTCGATAACGTCGATTCTTGGTCATGATTGCCAAGAACAGCAGCCCATGGGATGTTCGACGATATCGCAGGAGCAAAGGCAGCATTCATGGATGAAGCTGCATCAGCCGCATCAAAACCATAAATGTTGTCCCCTGAATCATTATGCAATCCTCAGCATAAATATTGTAAAGCAAGTATTAAATTCCAGACAACCTTAATCATCATCACGAAATCAAAACTAATGTAGTAGGGCCACAGGTCCAGCTCGAATCTAAGAGGAATAATGGAGTAATCAAGAAAGGCGGGACACTAATATCTGCGTAATCAATGCAGTAAAATTCGATCAACAACCTTAGAAACTTAAAACAAGAGCAGCAGAAATCTTATGATATGACATTCAAAGTCTCAACAAGCCACAATTTTTCAGCCCCTTTTCGAATAAAAATGGAATCTTTACATAAAAATCTAACAAAAACTATCCAAAATAGCAGAATACTGGAACACAGAAAGAGAATTAACAGACCCGTGAAGACGATAAAATCAGGTTTCTCGACGAGGATAACACGGCGGATGAAAGCGGTGGTGTTGAGATCGGAGCAAGTGGGCATCTGCCGCGGGAACACATCCTCACACGGCGTCCTTTTACCGTTGCCGTAGTGCATATCAGCCACCTGCAGAATCCTGAACTCGCCCCTTTTCCCGTCGAACCTCAGCTGCCGCCGATCGGCGGAGCCGTCACCGCCGCCGCAGAAAAAAGCTACCCACAGCACCACCGCCACAATCCCAATCTTGCTAGCCGACATAGCCATTACAGGACAAGAATTCGAAGCAAAACCCAAGAAAAGGAGATATAGTAGATGAAAATATTTATACCCAGTTGATATCAACCAAGCGTCCCATTGCCCGTGACATTATTATGCATGCTTTTCCACAGAATTTGTCGCATTGTTTTAATTTTCGCGCCTTGATAGTGAATTACAAGTGGGTGCGGTGTAATTATTTAATTAGTAATTATCAGAATGATACCAAGGTTTGATTTTTCTTACTCCATTGATTGCGACACATACATGTATCACTTGGGATTAACGGAGGAGGATTAACGCATGTATTTGAGATCTTTGTATCTCTTTTTTGCATTTATATATGGAGCTGTATAACTTTATTTGTATTCATTTTTTGGTATCATTTACACTTCTATGTGGTCAAAAATATCAGCATTGCTGCAGCAGCCAACTAAATTAATGAATGTGGTCCTGTGGACGGTTTAAACTAGACCTCTAAATAAGGCTTCTTCAAGTCCCTGTTCAATTTCATTGATGCTCGTTTCTTTTGCTTTCAACTGCTCCAAGCTCACATTTATCTCAGAGTGTACGCAGTTGCTTTGACCGAGTTTAGAAAGAAATGACAGATTCTTTTCTTTGATCTTTCCTCCGCAGCAGAGACGGCCATTAATGCGGACTTGGGGACTGAGAAGGCAACATTCTCTATTTCTTTAAGCATCATGTCAATGGTGTTAAGGTTGTGGTTGTTGTTATGGTTTGAACTCTTCAAATTCTTGATGCACTTGTTCACCATTTTGTTGATCTTCTTGTTAGAGGTCACATAAACATTATGTCTAGTGTTGTGGCTGTCTCGGATTGATTTCTTCTGATGGAGAATTCAAGTTGTTGAACAGATTCCTTGGTTCAATATGCAATCTCTCTTGAAATTTCTCAAAGATCAACGAGCCTAAGAGATCCTTGAAGCAACTCTTCGCGTTGTTTATTGGAGAGATTGTTGG
Source organism: Lippia alba (assembly GCA_037834125.1). NCBI lineage: Eukaryota > Viridiplantae > Streptophyta > Magnoliopsida > Lamiales > Verbenaceae > Lippia > Lippia alba. The sequence goes on from JBBMKE010000002.1 coordinate 23,734,976, forward strand.
ATTGAAGGCATCTGGATTAGATTATTGATGCTTTCATGGAAGTCTCTAAGGCTAGTCAAGTTTGAACATATAGTTGATGATGATGTGGCTTCGGAGGATGACTTCAACCGGCACAAATGATCTTCGACATCATTTATCAGGGATGCGTTTGAACTGTTTGATCGAACATGGAGATTTGCCATCTTTTTTCTAATAAAGGCTGAAATGAATGTATTCTTTCAATGTTGACAATTGCTTGAAGACCTTACCCCTGGTTTATAAGATGTATATATACACAAGCACATGGATGTAGAAAACAAAAGGAATATATTGGACTGTAATGTCTCACAACAGCATGAATATGGCTGCACAAGAGTTTGATGGTGGATCTTCAACATTTGATATTCGAAAACTCAATCATAGAGATCTCTGATGTTGAAGTAGGAGGAATTGTGACAGCTGCTGTCCCACGTTTACATATACTCTCTACATTTTCATTTTCTTCATTGTCTGAAAGATGGGAAAACCACCAGCCTCAACAAAACTAATCATATATTCAATAATCTTCCCCAGTTGGGAGACATTTAGCATGTGAACATTAATCGTCAGCTCTATGATAACATTTGTTTAATTCAAATTAAGAGCTGTCAAGATTCCTAATGCTTCAAGATCAGCAACTGAGATCTCTATTATTGAGCTTTTCGCTGTGATCAGTGAGACATGGAACTCGTGTACAGCCATATCCTATTCATTTTAGCTGGATATAATGTTCCGTTTGTCTTCTAAATTCATCTCCTTATATATACACCTTAAAGCCACAGAGAAGTCATCAAACAATTCTCAATATCAAACATAAACATTTCTTCAGCCTTCCAAAGGAAAAACAAAAATGGCTAACTTCCATATTCGATCAAACAGTTTTTCATCACAATCCCAACCTTTAGTGGATGATGTCCAAAATCATTTGTGCAGATTGAAGTCTTCCTCAGAAGCCACATCATCATCTGCCATTTGCTAAAACTTGGCTAGCCTCAGAGATTTGCACAAAAGCATCAATAGTATGAATTCAGATGCCTTCGGCCCAACAAGCTCTCTGCAACGAACAAGGAGAAGAGTTGGTTGAGGGATCTCTTAGGCTCGTTGATCTTTGTGAAATTTCTAGAGAGATTGTATGTTTGACCAAGGAATCTGTTCAAGAGCTTGAATCCTCTATCAGGAGAAATAAACTTGAAACAGCCACAGCAGAAGACATCAATGCTTATGCGGCCTCAAAGAAGAAGATCAACAAAATGGTGAACAAGTGCATCAAGAACCTGCAGAGCTCCAACATAAAAGTCAACAATGATCTTCACACCATTGAGACAATGCTTAAGGAAATAGAAGCCATTGGTTTCTCGATCCTTAAGTCTGCACTAATGGTCGTCTCTGGGGCAGAGGAAAGATTAAAGTCAGAGAAGTTGGTCATTTCTTTCTAAACTCGGTCAAAGCAGCCGCTTACACTCAGAGATAAATGTGAGCTTGGAGCAATTGAAAGAGAAAGAAATGAACATCCAAGAAGTCGAAGAGGGATTGGAAACTCTATTTAGAAGTTTGGTTAAAACAAGAGTTTCTCTTCTTAATACTCTCAGCCATTAGCCCTCTTTGGCAAGTGCAAAGTTTTGAAATTTTGACCACACAAATACATATTGTATACTTTTGTAAAGAACATCAAAAGCAAATACCAATACTTGATTATATACACAACTCTGTGCACAAATCTTCTACCCATGATCTACTGTTCTGCTTGCATTTTTATTCATTCGTTTTCATAAGCAAATCGCATCACTCAAAAGGAAGGCTTCAAATTAAAGAGAGAAAAGCGCCATAATATTTCAATGCTATGACAAAAACATGTCTTTTTGGATTGGACAAGAAAAAAATAATGAAGCAAATACATGAAAATCTCGAAAATATCCTACCTTTTTGAACTAAATAATCAGTAGTCGAAGTACTTATTTGGATAGTAAAGCATCTATGTCTATAAGACAAAAGCTCAAGGTACTTACTTGAACATGACTTAGATTTGTACCTGTCTCTGTGATGCCTAAAGCTATCCTGTTTAAATTTAAGATTACTTATTTGAGGAAGATGATTTCAAGAATCATGCTGTTATTAACAATATTGATAGTCAATTATCACAAATTTTCGTATAAATGTTTTTGTGTATAATTCTTTTTCATTGCTCCAAATCTGGATACACGAAAACTTACTTTACATAGAATATACAAACCATGAGCTTGTTGATGCAAATCTTAACGTGGAATGAGATAAACAAAAAACAAGGTTAGTTAGTTACATTACGAAGTCAGCTTCACTAGCTGCTTGTATTTGCTTATCTGGCCATTATGTTATCATGTGATATCTTCATCACTCTTTATAGTAATAAAGTTTTCATTCATAAAGCCAATTAATCTCCATTCGACTATGAACTACGAGCAAAGTCTTGAATTTAACAAATAAGGGAAAAAAAAATTCAAGTACTCAAAAAGAAGGTTGGGACATAAGTAGATGAATAGACGACAATGTGGATTCGAATATTTTGTTCTATAAATATAATGTGTTGCTATAGATAATTACAATTGGTTGTGACTCGATCAAAATGATGAGAGTCTAGTGATTAAGAGCATTCAGAAGAGAAACTCTAGTTCTCACTAAGCTCCTGAAAAATGCTTCTAATCCCTCTTCAACTTCCTCAATGCTCGATTCAAATGCTTTCAACTGTTTCAATGAACAAAGCTCATCAAACTGCAGTCTTGATCTTTCTTTGAGAACAACGACCAGCTTCTTTTCTTTGATTTCTCAGAAAGAAGCATCAATACAGATTTCAGAACAGAGAAGTCAAAAGCTTCCGTCTCTTTCATCATCATTTCAATGCCTTCAAGATCACAACTGTTGTCCAAGATGTTGAGATTCTTTATGTACTTGTTGATCATTTTTGTGATTCTTTTTCTCGAGGCCATATAAGCCTTGATATCATCTGCGCCAGCAGATTCACCCCCGTTGCGTCTAATGGAGGACTGAAGTTGTTGAACAGATTCCTTGATGAGAATGAGAATGTCTCTAGTGAATCCACAAAGATCCACAAGAGAAAGAGAATCTTCAAGCAACTCATTCTTCATCAATTGGGTCGAAGGCATCTGAATCAAGTTATTGATGCCTTCATGTAAATCTCTGAGGCTAACCAAGTTTGTGCATACAGAAGTGGCTGATGCAGATGTTGCTGTCCCTTGTGAGGATTTCAGCCTGCGTAAATGATCTTCAACGTCGTTTACCAAGGGATGCGACTGAGATGGGAAACTGTTTGATCGAGAGTGGAAATTCGCCATCTTCGTCGATTAAAAGGCTGAAGGAATGTAATCTTTTAATGTTGAGAGGCTGAAGTAATGGAATTGTTTGAAAACTTCTCTCTGGTTATGAGGTATATCTATAATCTATCTATAATCTATCTATCCATCTATCTATAATAATAATAATAACTATATAAAAGTGTGGATAGTTGAATCTTGCTATTGTGATTTTACCGAACTACCCTTATAAAATTTATTTTAGCTATTAAATTATAAATTATAATTTATGTTGGTCAATCATTAAGGGTCAACTATTCTCATTCTATATAATTAATTTATGTTATATTTAAGGTAATTAATAAGTAACTCTCTAAACTAATTTAATTACTTTTCTATTTGAGACTCCAAATTTTCTTATTTAATTAATTATTTAGAAAAAAATTATTTATTGACACATACTATAGCATCAATTTACAACCTTTAGTTAGACTCTTTATATAATATCGATTCTTGCAACTCTTCTAATATTTGGGACTCTACATTTTCTCATTTAATTACTTGCAAAAAAAGTTTATTTATTCTCATTTAATTACTTGCAAAAAAGTTTATTTATTGACACATATTATAGTTATAAGTAATCAATTATGTTAATCTAATTTTTTATGTCAATTAAATTAATTAATATTCTTACTCAATATATTAACTTAATTATATTTAATTTAAGGACCAACTATTCCCCTTCTCCGACTCTACATATTCTTTTTAATGTACACTAAATATTGTTGTTTAATTCCCTTCACTCAATGTTGGATAATGAAAATTAAATTTTTTATGCGTTGGAACTTGGAAGTGATAAGGGCAATATTATCTCTTCTTCAATTCTAATAATATGACGTTAATAAATTATGTTAATCTAATTTTTATGTTAATTAAATTAATTAATCCTTTACTCAAGTACCCTTATACCATTTTATTTATTTAAAATAATCCAATTTTAATCAATTATATTAATTTAATTTTGTATGTCAATTAAATTAATTAATATTTTTTACTCCAATATATTAACTTAAGTATATTTAATTTAAGAAGTAACTATTCCCCTTTTATGACTCTTCCTATTCTTTTTGATGTACACTAAATATTGTTTAATTCCCTTCCTTCAATGTTGGCCGCAATGTAAATAAAATTTGTTATGCATTGGAACTTGGAAGTGATAAGTACAATATTACATCTCTTCTTCAACTTTTTTTCCCCTTAAACATCAATGTCTTTATTATATTGATTTACGTTTCTTCCATAAATAGGGATATAAACACCACATTCTCGAACTTTGTTTTTCACTCAAGAGTTGACCATCGCTGATCCCAAGAGTTTGCTAGTGAGCCAGAGTGTTCATGTTGGTTTGTTTCTAATTTCATTTGTTATTGTTTTGATTTTCTTTTTCCTGTTTGTGTAAAACAATGCAATTTGCTTGTAGATTGGCTGGCCCTGACAAGTTGTTGCTATGGAAAAATGATGGACTAAATGTGTGGCCTTGCTTTAAATATTATTTCGACTCTCAACATGTTTTAGTATATGCACGATTGTTGCATCAAGAGAGCCCATGATTGTTGTAGACTTGTAGTCATTGCTGTGACAAATGCAAAGGAATGGGCAACTACTCCGGAATTCCTTTTCATGAAGAAGGTAATTATTAATTATGCACAATATGTTGGTTACTGTATGTATACATATATCCTTTGTGTATGTGGAATTCCAGTTCTGTAGAATGGTAACTCGTAATTAATTACAAAGACTTTGTTGGTTATGTATAATTTTTCGGGATCTTTTTTTTTATGTATTTATTTAATTTTAGAGCACGCCAATCTCTTAGTAATATCTTGTTGAGTATGGAGTTTAAGGATACCTTCTTAATGCTTGTTTTTGGCATATCTGCAAGGGTGATAAGTTTATAAACATCTTACGAGATTTGAGAGGTTATAAGCTTTTTAAAATTAGCTTATTAGCCAAACACCTGTAAGTTCATATTTGATCATTGATGCATTAAATAATGAACTGTGATTAATGATTGACATCCTAAAGAAGCAACTGAATTGGTTTTAAAGGACAATAAGCAACT
>JBBMKE010000002.1:23765424-23776037 GCA_037834125.1 Lippia alba
TTGTATGTTTAGTCACTGGAGATTTGTAGAAACGTCCAAAGATTGAGGGAAATGAAAAGATAGGGCAATATGCACGGGAATTAGAATTGGACCTAGCTTCTTCCAATTCAACCCCCAAATATATATATTTCATTTTATTCAAACGATGAGGAGAGCAGACTTCTAAATTTTGCTTACTTTATTTGTATACAAAACTTAAGTACCCATGGTGATTTTCGGGGATTTATATATCTTGTTTTACTTTTGTGGTTCATATTCTATTTGATATACATACACATATCACGTATTAATAGATAATTGAGATTAGAAAAAAAATAATCAAAAAGTTTTCTTCTTTGATCTTAATCATCTAACGATATATCTGATTTATGTAAATAAGTAAAATAATATAATCCAAACAAAAAAAAAACCATAAGAAAATGAAATCATGTCCAAGCGGAGTAGTAATGCATGCATTTTATGAGTCAATGGTCAAAAGTAGTAAGACTTTAGAGTTTAGCTTTATTGGTGCAATTAAAGTTGGCAAAAAAATGCATGGTTACTCTTGATTCAATAATTAGTTGGTTGCCCTTAATCAATCAACTAAACATAAATATCATATCCGAGGTTTCAATTTGTAGCTCAATTCATCCATCATATCATGTATTTATCTACGTGTAAAAATATGCAGCATAAGAAGTTGTAAAAATAAATTTCAAATTATATAACTAAACGTCATGGGGTGGCATCACTACAATCGTCACACATCAGTCAAGCAGCCTTAGGAATCCTTTCTTTAGCCAAAGCCCTATCCTATAAATTAAAGTTACTTTGGTGAAAGAATTAATTTGTTATAGAGAAGATTGGGGTCTCTTCTATCTCTTTATGTAAGTAATTTCCATTTTCCTGTAGTGGCCTAAGAGAGAGTTGCTTTCCTACAAAGGAATCAACTTTCAACATTCATGGTATATACTAAAGCAAACAAGTATGAGAAATTTCGTTGCATTTCCATGGCTATTAAAGCAAGCATACAAACATGCACCTTAAATTAAAAAGGAGCTTATACCTATGCAACCACCTTTAGCATAATAAATTAGTCACTATAATGCACGGATACGGACACGACGATAAAGATATGACATGATACGAATACAATGACACAAATATTTTTTATTGAACACGGTATCACACACGATATAATACAGCAAAATAATATTTTTAGAAATATCGTCCATATTATTAATAAATTAAAGCAAATTTCAGAGGAAAGCAAAAATCGGGACGTGTATTGCACATTCAATTTCATTGTGGGGTTTGGTCAAATATCCACTGTATCTTTATTCCAGTTATATTATTGAATCTCCATTTCATGTTTCCAGTATTAATTTTTAATGGCGATTTACATATATGAATACTCATAATGGAGTCGATCATACATTCGTTTATCCAATCAAATGTGCTAGTAATTGGTTTAAAAGTGATTAAGGGTGGGGCGTGGACCCACTGATTAATTAATATTTTCGCTTTAATATATGTAATAACAATTTATAAATTAATAACTTTGTTGTGTATAAAGTATAAACTATTCATGTATCTAATCTTACTTTTTTATTAATTAATGAAGAATAAAACTTTCTTCTACTTTTTCGTTAATGAAGACAATGAAAAGTGAAATAGGCCGATTAGAAGTAAAAACCTAAACATGGACTCAGCTCTATATAAACCTCATCATCAGTGCAATCTCAACACTGACAACTTGAGAGAGTGGTAATTAAGTGTTGTTGTGCTTAATAATCTGATTCTGATCATAATGAGTGAGGTGGTAGAGGTAATGAATTCAAGCCCATCAGTAGTCTGCAACTCACATCAATATTCTGCGGCTTCAACTCCATCAACATGCAATCTTGATTCCATTCCAAAGACCCCTAAGAGCCCATTTTCCATCATCATGACCCCCTTGGCCAGCCCCGTTAAGAAGGCCTTTTCGAGCATGCAGACATACCTCGAAGAAATGGGACATCTCACCAAGCTTGATCCTCAGGATTCTTGGCTCCCGATTACTGAGTCCCGGAATGGGAATTCCTATTACGCCGCTTTTCATACGCTCAGCTCTGGAATCGGATTCCAGGCTCTTCTTCTTCCAATCGCTTTTACAACTCTTGGCTGGTAATTAATAAGACTTGTAATATCTATTCCCATATTATTACGATTAGTATTCTTCAATCTTGCCCTCTTATATCAGTCTTTTGTCAGGGCCTGGGGAACTATAAGCCTTACTGTGGCTTTTGCCTGGCAACTATACACTTTATGGTTACTAATTCAGCTCCACGAATCAGTCCCCGGCACGCGATACAGCCGATATCTCAGGCTTTCCATGGCTGCTTTCGGTAATCTTCCCATTACAGTACTGATTTCATCATGTTTGCTTTAAGTTTTGGCAAAACTAAAACATCTATTCTCTCTTGTTCTTAATCAGGGGAAAGAATGGGAAAGATGTTGGCCCTGTTTCCAACTCTATACTTAGCGGGTGGAACCTGCGTTAGCCTTATAATGATGGGAGGAAGCACGCTGAAGATTTTCTTCCACACCGTCTGCAGTACGAGCTGCAACGCCGATTCGCTGTCCACTATAGAGTGGTACATAGTTTTCGTGTGCTCAGCAGTGATCTTATGTCAGCTTCCAAACCTCAACTCCATCGCTGGAGTTTCCCTGATCGGCGCAATCACTGCAGTAACGTACTGTACTCTCACGTGGGCACTGTCGGTATCGAAGATTCGGCCCGCCGGTGTATCATACGAGCCTATCAGGACCGAATCAGATATTTCCAACGTCTGCAGCGTTTTGAATGCCCTTGGGATCATTGCATTTGCTTTTAGGGGACACAATCTTGTCTTAGAAATTCAGGTCACCATCACCAGTTTTGTTTTCTGGTTCACATCAGACACGTCTAATGATGTAATTAATAGAAACTCTGATGTAATTAACTACTAATCTGGATTAGTTTGTGTTTGCAGGGAACGATGCCATCGTCTATGAAGAATCCATCAAGTGTGCCTATGTGGAGAGGAGTGAAGTTCTCATATCTAATCATCGCATGCTGCTTGTTTCCCATGGCTATAGGGGGTTATTGGGCTTACGGGAACTTGGTAAGCCCATGCTACTCATTGTTAACTCTGAACTACTTCTTGCAGAGCATCGACGAGAATTGCTAAGTACTAACCACACTTAAATTCTTGCAGATACCCACAAACGAAGGGATGTTAAGCGCCTTAGACGAATACCACAGAACCGACACACCAAGAACGGTTCTGGGATTAACAAGTCTATTTGTAGTGATCAACTGTCTTACCTCATTCCAGATATATGCAATGCCGGTGTTTGACAATCTGGAGTTCAGGTACACCAGCAACAAAAACGGGCCGTGCCCATGGTGGCTCAGAACGGGGATAAGAGTATTTTTCGGTTGTCTTGCATTCTTCATCTCTGTTGCACTCCCGGTGCTGAAAAGTTTGGCTGGGCTGATTGGAGGGATTGCCTTACCCGTGACTCTAGCATACCCCTGCTTGATGTGGATTAGCATTAAGAAACCGCAAAAGTATAGCTCCATGTGGTGGCTGAACTGGTTCCTAGGGTCTCTGGGAATGGTGTTAAGCATTCTGCTGGTGTTTGGAGCCATATGGACAATAGCAGCACAAGGGATTTCAGCACACTTCTTCAAGCCGGAGTAACTAACGAAAGTCATGATTCTGTGTACTTATAGAACGAATGTAAAGGTGCAGGGTGATAAAAGCATTCACCATTTCTTGTTTAATACAAGGTGGATTAGACTTACAAAGGCTCAATGAAAATCCACAACCAGATGATGTATTCAACATATAATGAAGGAAACAACGAGAAATAACCACTTTAAACATTGAGTAAACAAGCAAACAGCACTTAAATTTCTTAACCAGGAAGATTTAAAAATTACATATACAGAAGAAAAAAACTGACCGAGAAAACCATTAGCGGAGACATCTTATAATGTACACGCAAAATTTGATTTGTATGTGAAAATTTGGCAGTTTCATTGGCACCTACATAGATAAAGGAAGAAGCATCCTTCGCTGCTTCTTCTTAGCCAGTCTTACTTGCTTTGTAACTTTCATGCACAAAAGCAATAGCAGTGTAATACATAACAAGAGAAAAGCAAGCCTTAAATGCCTAAAATATAACGAAAGAGCTGAGAAAACAAACAATGCTAAGATGACAAGTTCCCATATAACAAAGATTGCAACATCCACCCTGCAACCATGAAGAACAAAACTATGCTATTAGAAGCTAAAAATTTGCATCATATACATATGCATATGAAAAAAATGAACTTCAGAAGAAGCCGCCGAATGGTGGATGTCTAGTAATCTAGTTCAACCGTATAAGGATTAATTAACAAGAACAAGAATGGGCATTCGGCCAAGGGGCATCTTGCCATCAGCTAATTGAGAATACACCGAAGTTTGAATTTCTAGTTAGAAGCACCCTAATTCATGACTCTGCAGGGACTTGCAGCAACCACAGTGTTACGTATTCATAACGAAGCAACTTCATGGGGGAAAAAAAATGCCATTTCTGTGCAACTCTTCATATGAATATTAAATGAAATCTCTATTTGGTATGCTTAGTGATCTGCTAACAAAACCTAATTTTTCCCTTAAACAAGTTTTTCCTTTTCCTTACATTCTAATATGTAGAATATTTTCAATGGGGAATCGCCTGATGATAAACACTTCTAGATGCCCTTGATAGAAAATATATGTGAAACTCAGTTCACTAGGATCAAAAACCAAATTCTAACGAGATGAGTTTTGAATCCAAATGGCTCAACTATGAAATTACGTATACGCAAAACCCCCCAATATTACCTAATTTGAGCTAACAACTCCCCAAGACGCAAACTTGATACTCAAATCACCTAAACCATTCAAACAATTAAACAATTAACACAAGGAAAATAGATACCTAGAAGAAGCGAGATTGGGTGTGGAGGAGAAGAAAGAAACGGAGGCCCAGTCATATTTGGATCGAATCTGATACTCTCTCAGCTGCTCCGCCAGCTTCGATCGCGTTATCATCCTTCGTATCTCCACGGGCCGCCGCGATTACTGGAGGAGAAGCTGACCGCCGCGACGGCGATTTCGAGCTGATGATCGGAAAAATCAAAACGTTCACGAAAGTAAATAACTCATCAAAAATATTCCATATTTTTGTTAATATGATATTGTTTATTGATTCCTAAATTGATAATTAATAGTTAATACATTAATATTCGTAAATTAATAACTTGATATACTATAATTTATTTATTTATCTCTCTAATGTGTTATATATTTATGTTGGCCTATGATGGATTGAGATAATGCTGCATGGATCCAGTATGGGCCTATGCCCAATTCAAAAGCTAATGGCCCATCCCCCATCGGAATATTATTGTATGTATCCAACATAACATTAACACCATATAATATAATAAAATATAATGAAATAAAATTTCAAAATGCATGTGCATCCTCTCAAACAAGTTTCTTAAGGGATAATTTTAAAAAATTCCACATGGGTTAAAAAGATTTTAGTTAGCTTCCCATTTTCAAATTTAATTCTGTTAATTCTCTAGATGAGATTCATAATTTTAGTTAGCTCTCCATTGACTATTTTACCTCAAAACAGTAAATCCATGAATTTATACTACATAATACGAAATTTATACTACATAATACGATATAAGTACTGCATTTTTTAGTTTTTATACTACATTATGTGAATTTCATACAACATATTTAAACTCATACATGTGCTAATTTGTCATATCCATGAATTTATATTACATAATACGAAATTTATACTAAATAATACGATTTTTTTCTAAATAATAAGATATAAGTACTGCATTCTTGAGTTTTAATACTACATTATGTGAATTTCATACATCATACTGATTTGTCAAATCCGTTAATTTATACTACATAATACGGAATTTATATTACACACTACGATATAAGTATTGCATTCTTGAGTTTTTATACTATATTCTGTGAATACATCATACATTTAAATGCCTTTAGGGACAGTTTGGTAAAATCGAACAGAATAGGGAGCTAACTAAAATTATGAATCTCAATTGGAGAATTAACAAAAATAAATTTAAAACTGGAGAACTAACTAAAAATTGAGTAAATTGAGTCCATATTTAAGAAGTTTGCCCTAATTCTCCGTTTCTTTTAAATTTATGTCGTAATTATTTAATCTTCTATTCAAAAAGTGATCGGAGACGAAAAGGGAGAATTTATAGTGCCTAATTGATCACAAACGGAAAGGGTCTTGGCGAAGAAGTATAAGCAAAATGAATAATTAGGTATAAGATAATATTTTGAATAAAACAAGTTTGATAATTGAGGATGGCCCTGATCGTTATCAAGAAAATAATATTTCGTTCCTAACTAATAAAGTTGTCACTGAAAATTTTTCAATCTTATCATCAAATTAGGCTAGCTGAAACATATCAAATTACGACCATGTCACGAAGCAAATTCCAAAACTTAGATGACCTCCTCTCCTTTAATTTTATATAATACTCAAACTTTCTTGTTTTTGCGGTTTAATCCCCAAATCTTTTCCAAAATTTCATATCTGCACCAAATGTCAGCCAACAGGCCACGTGCACCTCTACCCCAGCTCATCATGTAGCCCTTGCTCTGGATGGGGCGAAGAGGGCCTCTTCTTCTCTCACTTTAGACGGATCGTGTTGGAGTAAAATTTGGAAGCTACAAGTTCCCCCGAAAGTTCGTGTTTTTGTTTGGCGGGCGTGCCATGATATACTTCCGACAGCCTCTAAGTTTTGCTCCCGCCATTGTTTTGTTGATAACTGTTGTCAGACGTGTCTTGAGAGTCCCGAAAATGTGAAACATGCTCTTTTCTTCTGCCCGTTTGCTCTCCAAGTGTGGGCAATTTCGCTCCTTCCGTGTAATACCATTTCACTCTTTAATAAGGGAGCCCAAGAGTGGATCGAATCTGTTTTGGAAGCCCTAGGCATGGTTGGCGGAGCTAGGTTCGCTTTAATTCTTTGGGGCTTGTGGTGGTTCCGAAATAAGAAGAGAATGGAGGGGTGCACAATGCTTCCGGATGAGCTGATTTCTCTTGCCTTGTCGATGAGTGATCCCTCTCTCTTTAGGGTGTCGATCTCTCCCTTCGGCATCAACACTGTGGATCAAATTGTGAAATGGATTCCTCCCGATCCTGATATTATGAAGCTTAATGTTGATGGCGCTTTGTTCGCGAAGACAGGTGAAGTTGGTGTTAGGATTCTTGCGAGAGACCAGAAAGGTGTGATCGGTTCGAAGGACTTTTTGAGCCCGAGGTTGTCGAAGCTATGGCTGTTTTGCGGGCGTTAGAGCTAGCCCATGATCGAGGTTGGCGTCATATTTTGGTGGAAAATGATTGCTTAAATCTTGTGCTTAAACTGAAGGCCCCTGAAGAAGATTTTTCTACTTTGGGTAATATCATTCAAGATATAAAATTGTTCTCTTCTTCCTTTTCGTTGTGTAGCTTTCCATTCACTCGTCGTGAGGCCAATGTAGTGGCTCACTTGTTAGCTCGTAATGCGGCTCCGGCCTGCGTGGGTGACTTGTTGTGCCATCTTTTTTTATGGATTTTGTGATGGCTGATTGTAATGCCCTTTGATTGGTTTCCTCCAATTTGAGGGCCTCTTGTTCAAAAAAAATAAAATAAAATAAAAATACAGAAGAATATAATTAAAATAGAATTAAGGTTTTTGGACTTTTTGAGGTGTATTATTTTATATACTTCACTCTTGTGCAAGCGTCCAGTATAATAATGGATAGTGGAGAGGAAAAAAAAACTTTTAGTTTTTTCCATCGGAATCTCATTTATATATTAACACATAATGTGATAGATATTTCTCATATTGGGCTTCTTTTCTTTTCTTTTCTTTTCTTTTTTTTTGTCTTTTTTGTGTATCAAGTTGATGAACTATTTAACGTGTAAAGTTCTCTCTAATTATGTGATAGCTACGATTTTAGAAACTTGAATTCAAGATTTCTAGTTAAATTAACATAGTACAATGGTGTTGATACGTTATTCGTATCCAAAGAGACTTTACAGCAGCCTCGTACTCGTAAAAATAAGGGGATGAGAATAGAAGATAATCCGGAGGACCGTCGGGCGGGTTGAAAAATAGGGGAGAAAGAGATTTGAGATAGTTAGAGAGATTGAGAAAATTGTATTGTTATTGCTGATAACCACCAACTATATATAATAATTAAAAGATACTTCAACTACTTAACTCTTAAAGGAAATATTATGTAAATAATAAAGAAGCTATACAAAATCCTATTTCTAATATGGGAAATTATTGCATGCACCGGGTGCCCACACCCGGTGCATGCATCCTCCCATTTTTTTATTCAAAAAAATTAATTAAACAATGAAAAAAAATCAAAAATAAATAAATAAATAAATATGTTTTTCTATTTTTTTAATGGAGGGTGCATGCACCGGGGTCCACACCCGGTGCATGCAAGAATTTTCATTTCTAATGTACATCTTGAATTACATCAATTTATCAAATCCCTATTCTTATTCTATCTTGATACATCTCTTATTCTTCTCTCTTGATACACCATATTTTCGTCCAAGTCACTCCCTTGCCCATTAAAAGTCACCTTGTCCTCAAGTTGTAACTCGGGAACAACCCGTCGAACATTGCCCGCCAGTTCCCATGAGATGGCATCCAGAGACCCATGAGGAGTTGTATCTGGAATTACAGAAGTCGGCTCTTTCGAAATTGCTCAAGAGTTGTTTCTAAAAGCACATAATTAATTACTTGTTTTTTCACATAAGACCCTTTTTCAATTACTTGTCTTTGCACATAAGATCCTTCTCCAGTTGCATTCTCAACTCCCACATAATCATTATTGTTCTAATTTTTTTCACGATGATCAACATCTTTTTTAAGAGCCATTGCAGTTTGATCATCTTCAACTGCATGAGTATTTTCTATAGATACCACTTCAACAAAGAAAATGTTGGTAGATTCCACTACACTTTTGATAATCCAAAACCGATTGATCTCGTCTCCAATCCTATCTGCTACACCTTCTCTAAAAACCCAAAATAATCCACAAAATTCAGCGGGTCAAAACGACACATAAACTTGGGGATAAAATCCTGCCAAGAATCTAATAAATTTTAGCGTTGATGCCATCGAAACAAATCCACGTTGGACCCTCAAGCATGAGACCAACCATAGAAAGCCGCAACTCCTTTGGAACCCCATAAAACACATAAAACACAAAGTATTCGTGCACTTGAAATAACCAAGCCAGGGGATCAGTTCCATCACACTTGGGCATCTCGATTCGCAGTGTGGTGGTGGAAGTAGCGGGAAAAGAAGCAATCAATTTTCCACCATGAGACCCGAGCGAGGGTTCCACCTCCGCCTTGGCCTTCTCTTTGCGAGATCGAAACAGCTTCATATCAAGCTGCAATTGTTGCATCATTTGAGTCAACTGCTGCACAGCCACGGTTTGGGACAACAATCGGACATCTATTTGTCGTTGATATTCCTTCAAACGATCTTCTGTAATTGTATTTGACATCGCGTACTCTCAATGAGAGCACTAATGATACGTTATTCGTATCTAAAGAGACTTTAGAGCAGTCTCGAGCTTGTAAAAATAAGGGGATGAGAATAGATGATAATACGGAGGACCGTCCGATCGGTTGAAGAATAGAGGAGAAAGAGATTTGATAGTTAGAGAGGTTGAGAAAATTGTATTGTCGTTGTTGATAACCAAAACAACGTAATGCCAACTATATATAATAATTAAAAGATACCTAAACTACTTATATGTGACACCCGCTCTTAATCGATCAGGTAAATTATGTGATTTAATTCCTAATTGTGTTTAGGATAGAAATTATTTGAATTATGTGATATAATTGCTATTATGTGATTTATTTACGTTTTGGAGATTTTGGGGACTTTGGTATTGAACCCAATTTTTGAGAGCCAAAACAATTAAACCGGAAAAACATTGAACCGAACTGACAAAAATAAACTGAACCGGTTCATTTACTTATATGCTTGAACCATCTCTTCTCCCTCATTTCACACAAACACTCTAAGGCAAGAAAGAAAGAAGCCCTCCCAAGCTTGATCACTCCCAAGCCCACAACTCTTTCGTTTCTTCCAAGCCCACAACTCTTTCGTTTCTTCGTCGATTTACGATTCGAAGTAAGTTCCGCAATCCCCACGATCTCCTTGTTCTTTTAACCGATTGCTCTTGCCTTGGTTTTGTGTCTTTGATTGAATTTGGAGGAGGTATTGACTAGTAAGGGTTTGATGCTCAATTTGTAATTCTTGATTCTTGGTTGCATTAGCATGATTGAGAGCTTCATTTATGTGACCTAAATGACCAACGTGTTTCATTATCCATTGTTGAGTGGTTGTTGGATGCATTTATTTCATTTGCATATTTGATCAAGAATGCATCTTTGTGGGTTTTACATTTTGTGGACTTTGGGGCTTGGAAACTTGTTGCATTTGCATCATTTGATCTTTGTATTGCTTATGTTGATGT
>JBBMKE010000003.1:50844-64633 GCA_037834125.1 Lippia alba
GGCAGTTTGATGAACTTGAAATTAATGTCATCAGTCAGTCAAATTGCTCTGCAACTTTAGTCAGAGGGAGAGAGATACAGAAGAAAACAATTTCTTTTCTGGAGCAATTAAGTTGATTTCATATGCATGTACCCGGGATCCACTTGGACGGTGTGTGTGTCAGCATCCTCGTAACAATCACAGAGAGAGAGATTGGGAGAGAGATTGGGAGAGAAATTGGGCAGCAGACAGCCCTAGAAATGAGCAATTCTGCAATTGTTAATTGAATTGAAACCTTGTCTGCAACTTCATCCATCACTAAATAATGTATGAAACATAATGAAATGCTGCAAATTTCCAGATTTCTGATTCCAATCATTAACTGCACAGCGTGTTCTGTATCATGGTGAATAAATCAGATCTTTCATGGGCCCTCTCACAATAATTTGTGATCGCCAAGAATCCTTGTTCCATAAGTAAGGATTATAATATGTACATTCATAATGATTTGACCCAAAAGGCCTAACAAAACAGGCACTGGAATACAAAACCCATGGATCACATCTTCAGATTAGATCATATATACATCCATAAAGAAAAGAAGAATGAAAAGCTTTTCGTATTCTAGGACAAAAATAGTATGCACCTTTTGTAGCGAAGAATGGGAGATCCAGTATTGTTCGTATATATATTTGATACAGCATGGAGCAGCGCACCTTTCATGGCATCACCACATCCTTGAAATACTTAGATATTGAAAAATTCTCCAAAATTCATGAATCTGGTCACAAAATACGAACTATAAGGATGTCGATTGAAGAACTGAAATACAACTAATGAGAAAAGCTCAAAGCACTGTGAAGGAGTGCTTAGTATCCTTTGGATTTCTCAACCAAAAAAGAACAATAATGATATACTTCCAAGGTAGGAATCTTACAAAAATGCCAGTTTCTAGAAAGTCAATAGTAATGATAACCCAATACTTTCCATGCAACAGCTATAGCCCAAACTTTTGACACATACTAACATAGTTGAAGTATGAGCTCATGACAATACACAGTTCAGGTAGGATAGTTAGATGGCTGGCTGAAAGCAAGCCTGAAAAAAGGCTGAAATGGTTGTTGTGATGGCTCAAATTCAAGTTAAAACTGGAGCTCATTTGTTAATTGCCAAAAGGAGAAAAAAATACTTGAAAATTTACTATATTGTATGAACAATATATGATTTCCCCACTGAAAAATTAGCTTGTGTAAAGTGTAACTAACCAACAGAATTTGACAAGCGTATGACTTAGTGTAAGGATGACCTAACCTTTTCTTCGTTTGGGGGGTCTTATTGGATGACCACTGGTACTTGTTGCAAGAGTCCTCTTTGTAGATGATTTAAATGAAGATTCTTTCTTCTTTGAAGATATGAGAGCTGATGATAGGAGCGCATCAACATCTTCTCTCTGCTGTTTCCTTTTCAGGATAGAGTCTTTAAGTTTATCAGCTTGATAAGATGTCCCTTGATCTCCCTTCTCCTTGAAGCTTCTTGCAGTAGACGAGGTGCCTTTCTCCTTGAAGCTTCTTTCAGTAGACGAAATGCCTACTTTGGCTTCCACTCGCTTGTCATGCTTATTGGTTTTTGAAAGCATTTCATTGGCTATCGGTCTCTGTTGCGTCTGACTTCTATTCTGCACCTTTCCAGTATGAGCTGAACGTCTCATCATACCATCATTATCGTTTCCCTTCCCAGCATCAGCTTTCGCTGAGTCAACTTGATTCTCGGTACTCCTGTAGGCCACACTTCTATCAGCTTTTTCTTTAGGTTCGTCCAATTTTGACCTAGCACTATTTGCAATAACAGATGCATCCGTCGTTGCTGAAGATTCTGTACGATATCTGGATTTTTCTGTACCAGAATTTATCACAGAGGGAGAAACATCCTCACCTTTACGGACAGTTTCCGATACAGTACCGGTGGATTTTCTCTTCCTTTCAGAAGTATGCTTCACAATATTCTTCTGTGTATCCACACATTCACTTACAGTTTTGACTCTTCCAACTTCCTCTAACTCAATATTTAAACAATTTCCTGATTTTTGTCTTTTTCCCAAACCAAGCTTAGGCATTGAACTGTAGGGCTTCTTTCCCGATATAATCAAATTTCTCTGTTTTGCATCTTCTACAAGAGCTTCCCAGCTCTGGTTTGTCTTTAATGTTCTTGCATTACCAAATATCCATAGAGATAGTCTGGCCCTAGTCAAAGCAACATTCATCCGTCTTACATCAGCAACAAAACCAAGATTGTTAGACCTGATACTTGGTGTTTCGGAGCAGGAGTCTGCTGCTCGAACTGTTGAAAGTAGCAAGATATCAACTTCTCGGCCTTGAAAACCATCAACAGTATTAAATTCCATTTCAGCAGTGATAGAAGATCCAAATGCATTTGAAAAACGTGAACGCAACAGCGCCAGTTGACGCTTATAGGGAGTTATAATGCCAATTCTTCCACCAAAAAATTCCGCAGGATAGCTGTCAAACCATCTCTTAATCATACAAGACCTTGGTAAATGAATCACATAGATGAAGTATTATATACCTTTTCTTAAAAAATCGTAGCACTTCAACTGCAGCATCAGCCTCAGATTCATTGTAGAGGGACAATGATGCTCCGTTCTTACCACGATGCTCCTTTCCATCAACAATATCAAAAAATACATATGGCCCAAGGCACGAAGTCTCATGGAAGGATGTGGATTTGCTGGACATCTGATCTCCATTCAGCAACTTGCCTTCATAGAAATGCCAAGAAGGAAAACGACATATCTCCGGATGCATCCTATACTGGTAAATTGATAAATATTGAAATTATTGTGTATGAGTCAAAGAAATATTACCGGCAGTAACACAACAAAATGGAAATGCAGGAAGAGAGGGAGACAACTAGGTACAAGTTTCAAATTCTCAATTTTTACGTGCGACCAACTCTAGTTATTAATTTCATTTCAAACTCTCAAGTGCTCAACGGTAGACCGTGGCAGGCTTTGTACGGAAAACCTATATGTTCCGTCCAAATTGTAGCAAGTAAATCAACATTAGGTACTTTCAACTGATATGTCAAAGGAAATGTGCAGTCAACTATATGAAAATTAGCTAAAACTCATTCAACAAGCTCCACAGATAAAGTAAAAGGTAGAAGAGCCATTTAACCAATCACTTTCTGCCATGCTGGGTCTCAAATCTAATAAGCTATGTAGACTAATTAGATATTGAGGGTGTGCAACATAAAACCATTCTGAATAGTCAAAATTATCAACCAAACAAAATATTGCATCATATATAGAACTTATCTAGGCCAGTGGCAAGTAATGTTGGAAAAATGAGAGAGAAGCAACTCTTCTCATTGAAAAACTATACTGAATATTAGGATTTCTAAGTCTCCGACTACCTGTTGGGTGAGCATGATTACAGGATGTCCGGCCCTCTGCAATCTTTCAAACATGCTGCATTGGAACAAATATTTGCTGGCAACATTAGAGAGAACAGTGGCGGGAAGCTGCTTTGGATCACCAACCTTGCAGAAAGAAATTCCCAAGTTAATGATTACCCAGAATTATAAGAAACAAAAATGGAATATATGATTGATCAACTGTTTACCATGATACATTTCGTTTCCCTTGATTTTAGGAGCTGAAGTGGAATCAAAGTAGCAGGTTCCAAGGCCTTAACAAAAATGAAATTGGAAACACAGTTTCAAAATGCAGTAAAAGCAAAATATCACAAATTCATGGGTGTAGAAAAAGTAAAATCAATAGATAGCATAAGAAGACGTGAAGCAAAGATTTAGTACCTGAGCAGCTTCATCAATCACAACAGCATCAAATAGAGTACTTTCAGATGAATTCATGAATTTATGGCCTGATGTAGATTGGGTACACACCCCATATAAGTCTCCACCACAGCCACTCAGCGTAGTGACCACAATATCAGCCTCCTTCAAGATAACTGTTCGAAATTTATGTCTTAGGGCTCTCATTTCTTCATTTGCTCTCTTCTCTCTGGCCTGGACTTGGGCAAGCTCTGTATATATTGCTTTCTTCTTTTCATATAATTGCCTTAGTTTTACTTTTAGTTCAACATCAGACAATTCCTTGTCATCTCCACAATCTCCTTCTGCTAGATTTTCAGACCCAGAATTTCCTTCCTGCAAACTGGCCCGTCTAGCTTCATAGCGTCTTATGCGGTCCACCACGTTCTCTAGATTAGAACGTAATATATTTAAAGAGTCTGGAGAAGCCCCACTCATTTTCTCATCAAGTGTATTCCTCTTCTCCAATAGACGGTTTTCAACAAGTGTATCAATAAAGAAAGGTAGAGAATTTGGATGCACAGTCTTTGCATTACCAACCCTCACAAGGTATGGCTTATACTTCTGTCCATTACAGCCATAAAGGCCTTCGCTTGATATTCTTCCAACTAACTCATCTACTGCAGCATTGGATTGAGCACAAATGAGAATCCGGCGTTTAGAGTAGATTCCTGTGGATTTGTTGTCATTTTCAGCATCCTCATTTAATTGTTTAGCCAATGCTGCATCCTGCCAAGCTCTCGCAATTGCAGCTGACTGGCTGATTCTTTGGTTAGTGCTAGAGCTGTTGCTGCCAACTGATCCACCACTTCTTAATCTTTTGAGATCTTTGATTTCAGAGATGGCAAGCAACCCACTAACAATCGCCAGAATTGTTCGGGTCTTTCCAGTCCCTGGCAGACATGGATGCAAATGGCAATTGATAAATATAAGGCAGAGAAATGGACAAGGGACGATCAAATAAAAACAAAATACCTGGAGGACCCTGAATAAGAGTCAACTCGTAATCCTTTTTTAAGTCAAAAGCAATAGCAAGACTAATAGCCTGCAGCTGACTGCTATTATATGATGACTTGAAAATCTGCTGCAAAGGTTGGGATAGTTTACTGAGATTTTCGGTTCTCAATTCATATTGACCACCAGGATGACTGACTGGGTTCAAGATGATCGGGAGCAAAGGGATTTCCCGTATTGATGATAATGCCTGGAATTCTCGAAGTTGGGGGGTTATGCTCATAATACGGCTAACATACCACTTACTTCGCTCATTAAGAAACTTTTTAGCTCGATTAAGACGAGAACATCCTTGAAGATAAAGTCGGATGGCTAAGATATTTAACCTTCTTTTATCATCTTTCTCACGCCTTTCGACCTATGAACAGAAATATAGCATCAGTAAGAAGCACACCAAATGTTGGAGCAATACATTTTGGGCAAATTGGTCAAGTATCAATCTATCCAAAGACCCTAAGTATCATGAAAAGATTTGCCAAGATTAACATAACAAGTATAAGCTAAACAACGAAGAAAAGATACTTTGGCATCCGGAGTATCACATATTTCAGAAATTACAACTTTAACTTTTTTACCATCTAAACCATGTGAAATGTTGCAAATCACCATCTCTGGTGGAATGTTCCAGTAAGATTTTATCACACACCGTGGTAGTTGATGATTTCCGATAAATAGAAATATTTTTGGTAAGGTTATAGTTAGAAAATGTTTTTTAGGAGTAAACTATCGGAAAGCTCAATTTGATGAAACAATTGATGGTGATGGAAGAATTGAATGGCAGGTCATGATGGATACATACTTGGAAGGTTCAACGGGCAAGCAAGTAAGCC
The DNA here is from genome assembly GCA_037834125.1 of Lippia alba. Lineage (NCBI taxonomy): Eukaryota > Viridiplantae > Streptophyta > Magnoliopsida > Lamiales > Verbenaceae > Lippia > Lippia alba. The sequence goes on from JBBMKE010000003.1 coordinate 56,520, forward strand.
ATATTTTGTAGAATAGACTAGGGTTTTCTTGACAGGAGTTGACAAGAGCAAGACTATGTGGACAGGTAATTCTCAAATGGCACGACCCGTTTCTCCAGCAGAATATTTCAATGGAATGTTTGATCCGAGATGGTCATTGCAACATTTCACATAGTTTAGTTGGTAACAGCAACTGTACATGTGTTTAGGCTGTAATGCATAAAATAGATGACACTTCAGATGGGAAAAGATCTTTCTACCAAAACAATCCCCAAATTCATAGTAAGGAAAGGGATGGATAATGGTAAAGTGCCAACTAAATCATCCATAACAAAAAAAGCATGTCACCAACAAGCACAGATAAGTGGGAAAATATAGTTATAAAATCACCTTATAAATCACACTGAGTGACACTGAAATAACACTGTAACTAGTTAGCAGAATAAATTGAATTATTAGTTGATGTTTATATAAAGAAGAATTTCAGTTACTTCAATGGTTGGTCCTTGAAAAAGCAAAACAAGACATTCACAGCTGATACCATATGTGTGAGATTTGTTTCGTCTTTAGTTTTCACACATGATGTTAGTGAAACAGAAGCAATAGCAAACCTTTTATTTTCCTCTTTTCAAAATTTTACAGCCATTAAGACAAATTGATTCAAGAACATCATATATTTACTTCTAACAACAATATTCAATTATGTAATACCTTCCCAACAGCGTGAATATCACTGACAGTACTCCGCAAAGGTTGTCTAGTAAGTATAACAAGATCATTTTCCATCAGGCTTTTAGGTCCAGCAGACTCATTCCCATCATGGACAAAGCGAACAACATGGAAATCATCAATTCTCTCGACTGACAATACAGATAAACTTCCACAACACATTTCTTCTTCGGATGAAACCATCTCCTGATAGGAATTCTGCAGTTGCGCTTTGAATTCTTCGAGTATCAATGGCCGGAATATCTCAACATACCCATCAGGTGACTGGAAACAAACAGGGACTTCCTTTAATTTGCCAACACTTTGATAATTTTCATCAGTTCCAGAAGCTAATCCAACAGCCACAAAAAAGTCCAACTCTAGAATGGGTTTGTACCAGTCATCAAGCCTAGGAGGCTGAAATCTTTTTACCCCACCACCCAGCCTCATAGATCTATGTCTGTTCTCCCCAGGTAATGGAAGCTGGATGACTTGTCTTTTAGGGCCAGAACCGCTCGGCTTTGTAACTAGTGGTTGCTGCCGTTTTGGTGGTTTGAAAAAGGAAAACTTCCAAGGGTCATCATCAGTATCACATACAATCTCTTTTAGAACTTCATCACTATTTTGTAAAGGTTTACTCACACTCTGCTGTAGAGTGCTTCCTGCAGACATGCTCATATCAGATAACGTCTTGTTGGTGGAATGCAGTCGAGATGCAGATGAATCAAATTGCTTTGAGTCAAGAGTTCTATTAGATAATTTCATCAAATTTGAATTGTCTTTGGAAAGAAGACAATCAGTTACACCTTTTGCAGGCTTTTCCTTTCTCTTACTTTCTGATGACTCTGCTTGAATAGGGGGTTGAGATGTTTGTATGCCTCCACTATAATCTGAGCTCTTTTTCTCACTCACAACATCAGTAGTATAAGAACCTGGATGAGTACAAGCCTCAGGGGGTAACATAAGACCGCCGCTGCTGCTAGAGAATTTCTCCTTCACATTAGCTTTTGAATCTACTCCATCAGCACCTGAACCAGCATGAGTACCACCATATGTCCGTTCACTTGAGAACCTATCAGAGAGCACTAGAGGAGCAGTAAACTTTGGGTCTTTCTCATCATCAGAAAGAACTATGACATGGCCTTCCTCCAAGTTAGTTAATGGTTTGGAATCTTGAACAGTTACTTCTGCTTCATCAACTAGAACAACTTCAGGTTCTGTTGAAAGGGTTCTCCTATTTAATGACTCTCCGAAAGGTGAATATTTTGACTGAATACCACCTTTATCCATAGCAGAACCTTCATCAGTTAATGAAACTGAAAGGCGTGCTACTTGCTTGCTGACTTCATCGACTGAAATATTTTCTGCACCTCACATGAACACCAAAAGTTAAATGTTGGCATTGAGTTTAATTAAATTGCAGAAAATTAAAGTTGAATCAAGCATACTTGAAATGCTCACCATATGAAATAATTTTCTCAATGTCACTGATTGCTGAAGCAGATTTACTACTACAGGATGCTTTAATTTGACCAAGCAAATAAGAGAAAGTTTGTTTCCAATACCTAACCACAACAGCAAGTGATGATCGACCCCAATCAGCCAAATCATGAAGCCACTTAATATCATCAGAAGTTTCCCAAATTATGGCAGACTTCTCGGAGAGCCTTTCAAAAACAACAGGAATGACTTCAAGTAGACGGATGCATGACATCTACAACAAGAAACAAAATTGTGTTAAAGGATTCTGACTACACACTACAGGAATTAGTAAACTACAATAAATGGCCATGAATCCACTGAAACAAGCCAACAGGATGAGTCGCTAATCATTCAGATTACTAAGCTATCAAAAGTTCACCACTAATATATATATATATATATATATGTATGTATGTACGTATGTATGTATGTATGTATGTATGTATGTATACTCTCTCAAAGACATGAAAGACAATCAAGAAAACGTACAGAAACTAAATAGATCCAAGCCAATCAAAAACTAAACTATCAACATGAAAGAATTAACATAGGCATCTCATGATAGGAGTGAAGTAAGACCTGAGATACTGTGTAATCTGTGAATGTCTTTCCTCCATCTAAGCATTTCAGAATTGAAGGCCAAGCAACTTGTGATAGTAAATAGCTAAACTTCTTCCACAACGTGGAACTAACAATTAACGAATGCTGACCACCATCATTGGGTGAAGAATCAAATACAGGTTGCTTGAGAAATCCCCCTTGCAAAGAAAATTTCATAACGTCAGTAACATCTGATGGATTCTTAGATGGTGTCTGAGCAGATGAATTCCCTTCTTTAAGCAATTTGCTCAGGATGAAGAAGAGATGATGTAAAGTCTGAAAGTTTAAGAGAACAGAATCCAACTGAACCTGAAAAGAATTTGACAAAAGCACTTCATTAAAGAAATTTAATTAGTTACTAGCTAGTTTGTAGCTTGAAGCAGAAAACTCACAACCAAGAGGTGGTGGTGCAATATCTCAAGAACTATAAAAGAGAGGAGAGACATTCAAGAAGGAGAAGGAACTTGCTTCAGAATAATGCTGAAGTCTATTGTGTGAGCATCGACAAAACAAGTTGATACCAAAGACGTACAATAGAAATCCGTACAGCTGTGACAGACACACACATACTTGTGACTAAAGTCAAATGGCCTCTATTTAATGACATTTTACTCAAGCACACTACAACAATTTATTCTCATAACAACAGAATAGCTCCGAATTTCTGCTATATCTTACCAATTTCAGAGCATGCCTCAACCCCAAGAGGACGGACAACAATGAAGATGGTGTGGCGCAAAGAAATTGCAGACAACAAGTTAGGCCGCGCACATTTGAAACTTGTTCAAGAATAAGCCTACCCACTTGTCTTGTATTCTACAACAATCAGATAAGTGGGGTCCAACTTCAGGCAAGATCACTCAAGAAATTATAATAAAGACAATCATTTTTGTAAGAACTCATGCAAAATAATAACAATCCATTTACATCATTAGGATCCACGAGCAAGAGAACCAAACTATCGCTCATCATTGGTTCCCAGATCCACTGCTTCCTAAGCTCTCCTTGCTCCATTTTAACTATGTAATGAGCAGTTAACCTGCATTATTTGTCCAGATTTTTCAAAATTCTTTAATCTATCTGGACCGCAAAATATCACATATGTGAAATACAAGGCTCTGACCTCTTGAATGTCCTAACTAAAGGCAAGCACATTGTTGCAGTTCTAATAGAATTTCTTGACTCGGCTCCATCCCCACCATCATCAGAACCAGAGGGTATTTTCCACCCGAAAAGATAAGAAATTTCTGAAGCACATGTTGCCAACCAATTCCTTACAGAAAGTGACATTTCTGTACTATTCCCAGGTTCTATCAGTGAAAACCGAGATAATGCCCAAAAAACAGCCTTAGAAAAGGATAATGGGAAGAGCGATGGGTCGATTTCAACTAAAACATCAAACCACAACATGGGTACACACATCCAGTTTCCATCTACTTGAGATATTATTTTATGCTGCAGACTGAACTCTTTCCAACAACTAACATCCTTCTCTTCAATATGGAGAGAAGACACAATCTTTTCTTCATCTTCTGCATCATCACTACTACCTGGCTTGATTGGTTTATCACTTGGATGCAACTGACCGTTCAGAATTACGGAGATCAATGCAGAAGCATCAGACACTATAATAGTCTGGATAAGATCAATTGCAGGCTGCCGAAGAGAACTGTGCAGCGTCAAATCCTTCAAGGAAGACACGAGAGAGGGACCCCTACAGAATTGGCAGCAAAAGAGAAATAGAAAACAAAATCAGTGTCTAAATGAATCACTAGAGTAATTGTATGTTTGCTTAATATCCAATTATAAAACCTGCAGTACTTAACAAAAGGTGTCTACAAAATCAATCAATGATTTAAGTACAGTACTAATCCAAACATAAAAAAAGAAGCTCATGGGCATGTTACCAACAGACACCTACCACATGTGTGCACATTCGGAAGGTGGGCAAGGTGGATCCATCCGGTATCCTCGGAGGACAATGAAAAGAGCTATCTGCATAAACAGGTGAAAATGAATAGCCAGAGAGAGGATATTGCAGGCACCAAATAACATGCACTAGAAGATGTTATAGAAGATAGGAGACCAACCTGACAAGCCTTTTTCCTCATGAGTATGCTAAAATTACTGCTCACAGGAACTTGATGCAGGAGAAAGTACAGAAAATGCCTTCTTTGTTTTTCATGCTCTCCATCTTGCAGTGCTTCTAGAGACTGTAAGGATAAGATAAAATTAAGCATAACAAATCTGACAAATTAAAGAGAGACAGACACAGAGATGAGACATCGAAAGACTACAAACAAAATGCAGAACATAAACATGCCTGCAGAAATGGCTGAAAAAGATCAAAAATCTCTTTATGGCTTTTCTCATTTCGGGTGTGGAAACACTGGCCCAAAAGGGTATTTCTCATAACGCCAGGAGACAATGTAGCCCTCAACCATAGTTTACATCCTGTGCAACAAAAAACCCTCAATACGGGACCAAGTTTGCAGATATAAAATATCCAGATAAGACAAGAATAGTATACCAAGCTTCTCAAACAGTAGTCTCAGGCAGTTAACCGCATGAGAAAACTCAAGTGAATCGTCACTAATATGGTTCAGCACAATACTAAGGAAAATGGGATACCGGTCTAATATCCCTTCTTCAAATGCTGGAGGCTCTAAAAATCCGACCCTTGAAAATGCAAAACGGAGAAAAATATCAATCACAACACAATTATAGTTTTACATATATGAGAAATGAAACCAGCTGTTTCCTACAATGCTTTCATTCCAAGCCATACAGTTATTCGATCCAGTTGCACCCTAGCCCTTGATGTGCCAGTAGCTGACTGCATTTTTTCTGTTTCCAATATGCTCATGCATTTTTTGAATAAAGGCTGCAATGGATCCAAGTCTGTTGATCTTCTGCATGACACATAAAAAATAAGACATTTAATGGCTGTTACACTATCAAGCTTTGCGAGTTCATGCTGGTGAACCCATTAGCTGTTTACACTTTCTGAGTTCGGGATGAGATAATTTGTCATTAAAAAATTGGCATAATATATTGCCTCAAGAAGAACCTTGATTCCCAAACTCATAAACAACACCGCCTAAACTATGATGAATGCAGAGGCATAATAAATACAATTCTATGAATAGCATGCGGATATGCAACTAAAATCAAGCTATAGAAAGCAGCCAGCATAAGGAAAAAAGGAACCTTAGTTTGCCCATATGCCCAGCCAAGCGTAGACCTATAGATCGCACTCTTCTACTTTTGAGAAAGAGTAATGCATAAACTCCCTGACAAACAATAAGTAAAGGAAGAGAGGACAGTCAGTAGGATTGACATAGAAAAACAGATACTGTACAATAAAGGGAAAATTTCTAAAGGACTAAGGAAATTGATCACAGTGAAGGCATACTGGATATTGTTGATGCCCATCTAATGTCAGTTCATGAGAATTATCAATTGCTTCAATAAAATTTTGAAACTCCATGACCAAGGATTCGTCATCCAACAAGATGGGAAACATCAAAACCTGTAGTTAAGATGAAATATTAATGTAAGCACATATAAATGGAGAGTACATAGAAAAACAAAAATAAAATGTTGATTACAGAAGAATATAAAATATTATGATAAAATGACTTCAGCATGATGCGTCTGCTCGGTCTTTTTAATGTCCAAATTAAGACAAACAACCAATAACATTTAATTTAACCGCAAAAGGTGTAAGTTAAGAGAGCACCCAAATTTTGATCATGTCCAACTGTATGAACAAAGCATCAGTATAAGAAAGTGGAGTAAAGTAGGTCAATAAAGTAAAAACTTTTATTAATGCCAGCAGCAAGACATAGTTAGAAACTAGGAATATATTGAGCTGGGTTAGTTAGTTTAGATTGGATCCACCGTCAGACAGTGGAGCACTTTCCAACTGAATGGAAGGTGCCCGCATTTGACGACACCTGACTATGTAGAACAAGGGCATGACCCATCCATTTAAAATCACAAGGACAAACTAAGTGTTAATACAGAAATCAACCCAACTCATAATGGCTGTTAGTGCTGACAAACATTCGTTTTGAGAGTACAAAACAATGATACAGAAACCAATTGTGTACTTGGTTGATACTTGATAGTCTTCCTACTGAGAGTATTTTCACCCAAGTTCCTCATCACAGACTTTCAAAGGGAACTTGGTTAACATTACTCTCCTACCTTTTTCCTGTGATGGTGACAGATTCTGCTCTTTACCCTTGCCTCGTAGTATGCACATTATTTTGACACCTTCCTGTCGAACTGTCATTTTTTAACTACCCTTAACTTAACATTTTTTCTACTTGTAGTATGAACCATCACACTGAATTGTTCATAAGTCAGTTAAGGAAAACTCTAGTGACTTCACACATTTGGAAACTCAAAAAGAATGTAAAGTGAAAACAAAACATAAAGACTGTAAAAGCAAAAGACAAGAGAGTGTGGATAAATACCTCAAACATAACACTAACAACTTCTCCATAATCATTGGATGCATCATACTCCCCGCGTACGATTCTAGCGTTAAGGTCCTTCAGGTGTTGTGTTATTCGCTCTTCATCAAGCATATGCAGCACATCAAGCAGAGGACTGATGCAGCTCTGCTCATATTCCGTTTCATACATCTCTTGTGCTTGATGATGCTGATGAATGCATAGACTGCAGCTTCTCATCTCTTCCGAAATTCTATTCCATAAAAGCTTGAGAGGAGAATCTTGCGATTCTTCCTTGAAATAATTGTAGAAAGTCTCCAGTAGAGGCCCCATGATATCCCAATAACCACACCAAACGTGATCACCTTTTGGCAAATATATCAAGAAGTTGAATGCATCCAAAAACCTGCATACGGAGCACATAAACCCAACTTCACAACAAACTTGAAGAAAAGACTACAAGAGAGCCAAACAAAACAACTCATTTTCCACTCTAACGTTATTCTTGACAGTTCCAAGCATTTGCAATTTAATCCGGATAATTTATGAAGACCCTTTTAGCAAACCCAAGTCAAACACCAAACACATATTAGATTGAAACACGCAATACTCGTCGTTAATTGTTTATCAACGTTCATACTCCCAAATTAACTCCACAAAATTAGAAGGCACGGCTTCAATAAAATAGAAATGCGACTGGGAAACCATTTTTCTTTGAGTTGACGAAGACGGCGAATTGTGAGGGGATGAGTAGAAGAAAGGCCGCCGCCGTCGTCGTCGTCGTCGTCGTCTTGTTCGATTAAATTCCATCGCTGCAAAAGCTCTTTCCTGGTGACCTCCTTCTTCGCCATATCCGGCGACTGTGCAGAATTAGGGTTTTTT
>JBBMKE010000003.1:172951-195620 GCA_037834125.1 Lippia alba
AAATATTCTCATATCTGTCTCCCAATTATGTCGTGATAATAATACATCAATTGAATTCTTTCCGTTTTCTTATTTTGTGAAGGATCTGAGTATGGGGGCACCTCTTCTGCACGGGCTGAGTAAAAATGGGCTATATGAGTGGTCGTCATACACAAAGAACACCCCTCAATGCAATGTGGTTTTTCCTCTACACCTATGGCATATGCGTTTAGGACACCCTAATCGCCAAGTTCTGACTAAAACTCTAAAAAAATTTCTATTCCTTTTTCTTGTTCTAAAATAAATTTGCTTTGTAATTCTTGTTATTCGAATAAAATGCACAGGTTGCCTTTTTCAGAAAACACATTGCAAAGTAACCGGCCATTGCAATTTCTTTACAGTGATTTGTGGGGGCCTTCTCCAGTTTTGTCAATTGAGAAGAAGAGATATTATGTTCTCTTTGTTGATTAATTCTCCAAATATATGTGGTTGTTCACTTTAAAAGCAAAAAATGACGTTGCTGAGATTTTTAAAACATACCCATTACTTGAGCGACGATTCAACACAAAAATTCAGGCATTATATACTGATGGTGGTGGCGAATTTCAAGGTTTGGAATCCTAGCTAAAAACACATGGTATTGAACACTTAGTGTCACCCCCATACACTCCTCAAAGAGTAGCCTTGGTCGAACGTCGTCACAGACATGTAATCGAAACAGCGAGAACACTATTACATTAAGCCTCTTTACTTTCATATTTTTGGAGTTTTGCTTGTCAACAAGCCACTTATCTCATAAATCGTATGACAACTTCAAATCTAGAAGATAAGTGCCCATATGAAATTTTATTTCAAGAAGCCCCAAAATATGATTCAATAAAAGTTTTTGGTTGTTTATGTTACCCATGGCTTAAACCCTACACGAATAATAAATTAGAACCACGTTCACATCCTTGTGTTTATTTGGGATTTTCAAATAAATATTACTGCCATCAGTGTTTTGATCCTGTCACATTGAAAATATATTTATCTAGGGATGTTTTATTCTTTGAAGAAAAATATCCTTTTAAAGATATATTTTCCAATTTTAAAAATAAAAGCATGTCAAATATCTCTTGGGAAGTCAGTTACGTGGAGCAAGGAAAAGATTATCACAATAATCTTTATCCTCATATCTCAAGAGAAAAATCTGGTGGTCAACTTGATGGATCACTCTTGCCCATCTCTCCCCTACAGAACGACGTTTCCAACAACTCAGGTACTTCAAATTCTTCTTCTCTTTGTTTATTGCAAAATTCTTCATCTCTATCCAATTTAATTCCAAACCCAATCCCTACATTACCAACAAGAAATAACTCAAGCTCTCAATCCCAAAGCAGAAACATCAATCCCCACCAACCTATAATTACGTATCAGCGCCGAAATAAAAAGACTCAACCCACTACCGTAACATCTCAACCCGCTGCCGAAACCTCAATCCCCACAGGAGATCAATCCACAATTCCAAATTTGACATCCACAACCTCAAATCATCCGATGAAAACCCGTTCCAAGACTAATAGTCTAAAGCCAAAGAACCTCAATGTCACAACACAGCTTACTACATCGACACCCAAAACCTATAAACAAGCCAAAAAACACAAGCGTTGGGATAAAGCAATGAAAGCTGAATTTGATGCCCTTGTTCGGAACCGGACATGGGAATTGGTCCCATACGATCCTTCCAAGAATGTGGTTGATTGTAAGTGGCTTTTTCACATTAAACGTAAACCTGATGGCTTTGTTGATATGTACAAAGCGCGGTTGGTAGCTAAAGGGTTCACCCAACGACCTGGGCTGGATTATCATGCAACCTTTAGTCCGGTGGTGAAACCGATTACAATTCGTTTGGTTCTCTCCATTGCGAACCAACATAAATGGCCGATACATCAACTCGATATTAACAATGCATTTATGCAGAGACACCTTGAAGAAGAAGTCTACATGCAGCAACCATTAGGCTTTGAAGCGAAAGAACTGCCAATGCATGTATGCAAACTCAAAAAGGCAATTTACGGGCTGAAACAGGCCCCTCGAGCATGGTACACAGAATTAAAAAGGTTCCTGGTCATAATGGGTTTTGTAAGATCTCTTTCAGATTCATCTTTATTCATCCTACATAACTTAAGATTAACTATTTACATTCTTGTTTATGTGGATGATATAATTGTTACTGGAAATCAAATTGAAGGGGTTCGGTCTATGATTAATGCTCTTTCCTTATGATTTTCACTAAAGGATTTGGGTGATCTTCATTACTTTTTAGGAGTCGAGGTGATCAATTACTCAGGGGGTATTTTCTTATCTCAGCAAAAGTACATTACAGATTTGTTAGAAGAAGTAAACATGCAAAACTGTAAAGGAGTGTCCACCCCGATGGTCTCGAAAGCAGAATTTAATGCAGCCCGAGAAGATTCATTAGTGGATACAGAAGAATAATTGGGAAGCTGCATTATCTTTCCTTTACTCGACCTGATATTGGCTTTGCTGTGAATAAACTGTCACAAAATACGCACAAACCACTTTGGTCTCATTGGCAAGCGGTTAAGCGACTACTTCGTTATCTTAATCATACTTCAGCTTTTGGAATTCAAATAGCTCGAGACCAAGAATTTCGACTACTTGCCTACTCAGATTCTGACTGGGCTAGAGACCCTAAAGATCGAACATCCACTACTGGGTATATTGTTTATCTAGGAAACAGCCCAATCTCATGGTGATCAAAGAAACAAAGGTCTGTTTCCAAATCCTCTATAGAATCTGAATATAGAGCAGTGGCAGCAGCCCTATCAGAAATCAACTGGCTATCTAATTTATTGAAAGAACTTCGACTCAACCTTACTGCAGTGCCACAAATTTTTTGTGACAATGTAAGCACAACTTACATTTGTGCTAATCCAGTTTTCCATAGCCGGATGAAGCATGTTGCCATTGATTGCCACTTTGTTAGAGAACAAGTGCAGAAAAAGGAAGTTGAGGTAAAACACCTTCATGCAGCTGATCAAGTGGCAGACATACTTACAAGGCCTCTATCTTCAGCCGCGTTCACCAGAAATTTACACAAATTGGGCGTTTCCGATCTCAACACCAATTTGCAGGGGCGTAATAAGAGATAGAATTTGTTAGTTTGTTATTTTAGAGGTTTATCTCTTTATTTGTTCACATTTGTAGGGATGTTTGTTATACAGATTTCTAGGATTATCGGTAGAGTTGTTGTTCTGTTTTCTAGGGATTAGTTAGATTCTCATCCTATATAATTCTCCTGTACATGTTGTTAAAGAAACACAAAAATCGCTTTATAGCTCTTTACCCTCCACGTTCCATCATCTTGCCTCTTCAGAAGATAAAGGATTTTATAGGGCTGCAATCAATGAGTGGGACATTTACAATATGTTAGGTCCCCCTTGAGAAAAGGATGAAAATGATGTAACATATTGTAATAATCATGGCAACCGTTTGTGGTAGTTAAGTTCGATTGTCAAATGCAATAAAGAGAAAATCACACTTTAAAGAGTCTAGTTTTGCAAAAACACATCTTTTGATTCAGATACTGCAGAAATAAACAAAAAGTTGGAAGGTATATCTTCAAGTACTTGCTATTATGACCAAGGATTTTGCATATGTAGTAAGTTGGATTTTTGGGGTGGGAGTCATCCACAAGCTCAGCTGCCTCCTCCAAGATAACATCAATTTCTGCCATTTCCCTTCCATTAATCCCATCTTTCAAAATGTTTGCATGTACAACAGTCAGTTCCAACAAAACGGATCTCCAAAAACACAACCTTGCTTTTACTGCATCAGCCAATGTTTGCCACTACAACATATCCATCAATCAAAAGTATTATGAAACATTCGGTCGTGATAAAACATGTTGACTACCATGATTAGTTGGAATGATAAGTTCAAACAGAAGAATAACTTTTATACTGCTCATAAAGGTTTACGGAACTCAAGTATCAATGTATTATAAAGTCAAATTGAGCATAATATTCCTCTTCACTAAGTTACCTACGAGCAAAATGTATAGGTTTTTCAGCAGCCTCCTCTTTAAGTTTCGGGATGACCAGTTTTATTTTAATACCGATTCAATATCATAAGTTGGCATGCAAATTAGCTTCTTCAGAATATCAAAAAAGACACTGCATGTAATTTTCAACACAAATTAGTTGAGATTATTGGTATACAATGTTTCACACTATCAATCTTAATTAATTGCACAAACCAAAGAAAAATTTTGGGCCAGGCAGAGGAACGAAACCAGTATCAATCCAGTTAGGTTTGGTTTCTTGAACTTGAAAATCATAAAACACTATATGCTCTTAATATAGCAAAATCAGGTCTGCACACCTAATACCATAAGAGGACAATTAAATACGGTTGGCGGCAAGTTCCATAATCACATATAAATCGGCTAGAAGGGCTAATGACAGAGAATTGAAAAGGAGTATCATTTCTTGATATATCATGAAAATAACAGAGATATGTAATAAGAATATAATACGAGGTCATCAAAGAAACTGAATAAGTGAAATATAAGAACAAAGAGAAGTGCAGTTCTTAAAATAACTAGTGCTGTTTCCTTAGAATATTAAGCTGCTTTATGGCCTCTTTTTTCTTAGAATTGAATTTACTGATTGCACTTAATAAGTTGTGTGGAGCTTATCCTTTGGTGCCAATGTGCTAGCTTATACATATATCACAACCACAACTTTATTTTCAGCACTTAAATTTTAATGAAGCAGAGAATATTAAGTTGTAATTACTATTTTAGCAATTCAATTCAAAACATAGTTCCACATTAATTGCGCATAAATCATCGGCAAAATCAACCATAACGAGCTACAAAGAGACCACATTTGCAGTAATTTCAGCTAAAGACATTACCATTGTTAGGCCTAGTGGCGAGGTGGTGGGAGGTGGCGCGAGATGGAAATGTGGAATGGTGTGAAATGGACATTTGACAATTGATGTGGGTTTTCACGTCGATGGAGCTGAATCTATACTCTCTATTATTAACCGCCACACTAATTATGGTCTAATTATGGTCTCTTAAAACTTGATGTCTTTTTCTTTTTTCTTTTTTTTCTTTTTTTATTTTACTCAGATTTCGATAACAAAATTATAATATAATTTAATTCGACTTAGTTTTATAAATCGTGATAAAACATATATCAATTTATGCATTATATAATTATTTGAGAATTATAAAAAAATTATAACAATAACATATATCATATATTATCAGATACGGAGAATGAATATATCTAAAGGGTGTATAAATGAATCAAATGTTAAACGAATGTGTGGTTATTATATCCTTGTCGATTTATAATTTGAATGTTTATAATTGTATCCGAATAATATCATGTTTGAACAGATACAAATAATATTCTCGATTGAGTCGGTTTGAATCTGATCTAATATGCAATTTTGTGGGTCGTCCCGATTCATTTAACATCTTCATTGGTGGTATTATGTTCTATGGCGTCGGAGATTAACATTGTATACACATTCTCCCCGTAGTCGCCTAGTCGGTATGGTGGCCGAGATTGAAAATTGTATATAGTTAACAAATAAAATTTAATTGGGATCACCTAACCCTATAAACTTCTACGTGATGTCGTTTTCTTATGTATCTATATGTATTACTAAAGTAATACATCTTTCAAAAAATAAAAATACGAATACAAATGCCGACAAATTTTTATTTATTATCACAAAAGTTTCAAACAATTTCGATTACATATTATAAATATTATAATTTGACTTAGTTTAATAAACCTTTTTCTACTGAAGGCTACCTACTTATACCGTCCAAAAGGCCATGTTCTTTAGTTTAAATACATTGCACAATTTATATTTACATATACTTTTATGTCTTCTCAATAGGCTTACTTTTCAATATTTTCTTCTACTTTCTATTATTGCTGCTTCCTTATACAATTTGATTCTTATTTTACTTTATTATCATAAGTTATTAAAACTAGTAACTCTGCATGATACACAATGTGTGTGCAAAAAGATTATTAAATTAAAATTTTTATGTACTATTTATTTAATTTATAATTATTTTTAATATAATTATAATTTTATAATGAATAAATTTAATAATCTCAAATTGAGAAAATAAATTACAAATATATAAATAAAAAAAAAAGAATTTGAGAGTTTTATAAGTTTAAACAGAAAAATGTACAGAAAAGTTTAAATACAAAATTGTTAAAGGCGTAACTACAATTTAGGTTAAAAAATAAAAATAAAATAAAAAGAAAATTGAGAGTCCAAGACACCAAATGGGTCTCTCGCTTAATATATACTATAGATATCATACCCATTAATAAATTGTCAGTACTTTGTATTGTTATTAATGTTTGTAACCGTCTTCAAATAATTTTGATTTTTTTTCACTTTTATTTATAGTTTTCCGTGGTGTTCCATCCATTAATCCAACAAAGTTGCGCTAATAGGTCGACTTCAATAAAATAAACTCTAACGAGAAGATTATATGAGGAGATAAAAATGAATCATACCTCTAATAAGGAATGAAGTTATACAATTCAAGTAATAGACTAAAACTACAATAACTCTTACTCTATAAGTATGTCCGGGCTTTTAAGATATCATTCATTCATCCGACAAGGAATGAGGTTATACAATTCAAATAATAGACTTACTAACCATAATTCAAATATTTATTGAACTCACATTTTTTATTATTTTTACATGGGATGTTTGACACACTCCCGTCACGTTTAGTGCCTGGAATGGGGAACAAATTAGAGCGTGAACAATGTAGAATAAAACTTGCTATGATACTATTATGAATAATGTGTTTGGTCTAGGTTTTAATGGTGAGTGAGGTCAAATACATTATTAATCACTATAAAGTATTTACAATTAAGATTAGTAACTGTAATGACTGTGGATGTCTTGGTCACTAAAATAAAATTTGAATGTATAATGCGTAATCGTGCTTTTTGTTTTAAAAGTTAAAAAGTGCTATATGGAAGGTATAGCCGGCGCCAGATTAAAAAGCTTAAGAATCGGTGCCCCATCATTTTGAAGTGGTTTGGGTCTAACCTGGATCAAGTTGAATTACAATGGCCCACTTGAGTCCAAAAACCCACAAATAATGGGCTGGTCCAGGTTTGGGTCACTTCCTGACGATTTAGGCCTAACGGATTTGGCAAATTTGGTCTTTTGGTGGGCTAGTTTGTTATAACTTATACTACAATTTAAGACACCTTTAATAGTTTAATGAATACTATATATTTTTTATTACATTTATAGAATTTTAAGATGGTTTCTATTTTGTTGTTATGTTATTAAAATTTTATTAAGTTATTATTTATCTACGTAAGTTTATATTATACTTCTATAAAATCAAAACATCTAAAGAAGCATTGATAGGTCATTCACTTGTTATAATTGAATCATTTAATTATATATATATAAGATTAAAAAATTATAACCTAAAAATAAATTTAATCTGAAATTGAAGAGATTATTCCAATTATATAATAATTCTATATTTTTAATACGCTGTTCGAATTACATAGACAACAAGGTAATGATCATACATTATATTAATATAATAACAATTCTAATGAAGTAATTACATTTGATCACTCTACATTAATGCTTCAGTGTGAAGCAATCCATTATTATTAAAAAACTATACTTTAGTCCATAATTTTGAGAGTCGTTCACAGTCAATCGGGTTCTGTTATATCATTCCATGTATACCATTGATTTGTTGTTAACTTCATAACCAGTTTCATCCTATTTTTCTGCTTTCGATTGTAGGACTAGTTTTGTTTATATTTTTAAACTTTAAGGAAGATTTTGTAATTTTTTTTATATATTCAATGACACTCAAAATCGTTAGGGACGTTAGTTACTTTAATTTTATAAATTATGTTAAGGAATCTCATACCAAACAAGATTTATAGGACTAAATGTAATTTTTCAATAATAATAAATTGCGTTGTAATTAGACCTAAATACATGATAGTCAAATATAAATGATTCTCTATTATAGATGTGTAATTGAAGAGACATACTTCCATGCAGAGGCGTAAATGAAAAATAAATAGAATCAATGAGCAATATCTGAATCCACTTAGCATATCCGTTGTTAGACGGATAATAAAAATACTAACCGTATTTGAATATAACGAATATTATTCGCATATTGAATTGTTCATATTCATGATGATGTCTGATAGATATCTATATTTGAATACATTTATCTGTTTTATACATACATTTTTAATAAAATAATAAATTAAATATTAATATAATTAACTACAAATCTATTAAGTCTATACAAACATTAACTCATAAATATAATATATAATTTATAATATATGTTCACTTAATAAAGTTTATTATTACAAAGAATATGATGTATATTTATTGTTATTATTTTTTTATAATTCTCAAATAATTATATAATGCATAAATGAATATATGTTATTATATATATATTATCAGATACAGATAATGAATATATCTAAAGGATGTATAAATGAATAGAATGTTAAACGGATTAAATGTGTGATTATTATATTTTCATTCGTTTATAATTTGGATGTTTATACTCACATCCGAATAGTATTCTATTTAAATGAATAATATCATTTTTAAACGAATTTGAATACAAACAAACAAATACCAAAATTTCAAATATCCATTTACGGCCTTACAGTTCCATGTTTACAAAATATTGGGCTCGTATTATTTAATTTGAACATGTAA
This sequence comes from Lippia alba, assembly GCA_037834125.1. Classification (NCBI taxonomy): domain Eukaryota; kingdom Viridiplantae; phylum Streptophyta; class Magnoliopsida; order Lamiales; family Verbenaceae; genus Lippia; species Lippia alba. The sequence goes on from JBBMKE010000003.1 coordinate 181,730, forward strand.
ATTTATAATCGCAAGAATGGGCTTGTATGAATTGGCCAAGAAAAGAAAAAATTAAAAATACATTAGATAATTGCATAAGACATAAGTCACAACTCTTTTTTTTTTTTTACTCAACGATATAGCAAGCAAACTTGCACTCAACCTCTTTGTAAGTCATAATGAATCTGCAGTCTGCACCGATTGTGTGTGAAAAAAAATATTAAATTAAAATTTTTATGTTATTATTTATTTATAATTATTTTTAATATAATTTTAATTTTATGATGAATAAATTTAATAATATTAAATTGAAAAAAAAATAGAGATAAATAAAATATATAAATAAAAAATAAAAGAATTTGAAAGTTCAGTAAAGTTCAAGCAGTAAGCAGAAAATTTAAACTGTTAAAGTACGTGACTAAAATCTATATTAAAAAATATATAAAAGAAAGAAAAAAGAGAGTCTATGAATCCATGACCCAAATGAGACTCTCGCTTAATGAAAAAATTACATTCAGATCCCTTGAGGTTTGTCATAATTATAATTTAGTCCTTACCTTTTCATTTATTATAAAAAAAGCCCTATGAACACTGTTTCGAGGGACTTTTTTGTAAAAACGAAAAAGTATATGTCTGACTTTTCCACGATTCCACTAGGAACCTCAACTGAATCAGTGTTCATAAGGTTTTTTTTTGTAATAAATGAGGCAAAGACTAAATTGTAATTATGACAAACCTCAAGGATCAGGATGTAATTTCCCCCTTATTTAATATATAGTATAGACTATAGATATTCGGAAAATTGTTGGATTAACAGGCCTCAACAAAATTTGTGCTGGTCCTAAACTGGACCTAGTCTATAGGTTGGTCCTGATTAGTTATTGGTTTAATGGTCCGGCAAGCAAACAGAGTTGGGTTTAAGAATCAGACTAAATAAGAACCCAACTTAATACCCCAAAACCCAATCCAACTCGTATCATAGTATTCATAGGCTGGGTTTGAGCCGGTTTGAATCCGAATTAATATACGATTTTGTGGGTCGTCCCGATTCATTTAACATTTTCATCGGCGGTGAATTATGTTCTATGGCGTCTGAGATTGACATTGTATACATTTTCCCCGTACTTGGTATTGTTGCGTTCTAGCCCAAACCCTTAACGATTAATCCTCCTTCCTCAAGGATCTTACCGGAGTAAGTCAGAGTTTAGGAGAGATCAATCAAAAGATCAGACCAAATGTTTAGATCATCATATCTCAAGTGTATTGTATTTTGCTTATTCACGTTTCATGAAGATTATTATAATTGGAGTTATCTGATCATAGTTGTTACATTCCTGCAGAATTCTTTTATCTCTATCTCGTCTTATAGGTTGAGTCTTGGGGCTTTGATTGTGTTGGGTTGAACCTTGAGTTTTAGGGTATGTCCCCAACACTACACCCCCCCGCCCCCGCCCCCGCCCCTAGTCCGCTGTGTTCGTAGAACAGAGGGGATTGGTAGAAGATTCAACCCAATAATTCATTACCACTTCCTTAAGCTCGACACCAGGTCCATGTTTGATGCAACTCACCTTCCATCAACCTTATGGTCATCTGTCATATCAATCAAAGATTCTAAAGCTTGCTCCGTAAAACAATTTGAATATCATTTTTCTGCTCGCATTTTTCAGATTTCTTATCAATCAAAGTTTAGTTTCCTTTTTTTTTTCCGACGCATATCAAAATCATAATCTCTAATGCTTGCCCTAATGGGTTGGGATCCAAAACAAATACTTGCCCTATGGGTCGGCATCCAAATAAACACTTGCCCTAAAGTGTCAAATAAATACTTGCCCTAAAGTGTCAAAATCCGAAGTATTACTTGCCCTAATTAACGATTGGGATCCAAATTAAAGCATACTTGTCCTAACTGTTCGGGATTCGAAGTAAGTGTTTGACATAACCAATTTGGATCCGAAGTAAATGCTCGCCCTTACCGATCATGATCCGAAGCATAACGAGTCTTATCATAATATTATTTATTGACAAATTTGAACAGAAATCTTATAACACGCGTCCGAACATAACTTTTTCTTTTTCCTTTATATCAATAATTACAATTTCAAACAAAAAATCATGTTTTTATTCAAAGGATCCGAACATGTAAATCATAGTATAAAATCAATAAGTAACTTATCTTTGATTATGCAAAGTTTCCCATGATTCAACTATCGTCAAGCTTCCGTCCTATGTTGAGTTCATTGTTTTGACCCAACCAGTTGGTAATATAAGTTAGAAGTCAATCAATCATCTTGACAATACCAAACAATAAAGAAAAATGTAGTGATATAGATAACATCGAGCTCGTTCCCATGAAATAGTGAGCAAGGAGATATGAGGAAACAAAAAGCAAATTCAATGCTCAATTTCTCTTATAATAAAATCCGTGAATAATGCACAATTTAAATAACATTTTCATAAATTGTTAGCATTTGCTGTACAGTTTTGAATTATCAGTAAATTATATCAAAACTAAGATTACCTTTTAGGACTAACATAAATTATGATTTTATGCAAGATCATCATCAGGTGATTCGAATAAAACTGAAATTCATAAATTTATTGACGAATATAATTGAACCGTAATGCATTATAACTTATCCAAAATTTAGTTGAATTAAAAAACTCATCTTGCTTGTGCTATTGAATTGGTGCGTTCTACATCACCATGGCATCCAGAGCATTCAGGAGTCCAAACATGTGGGTAGTTTCCCATGAATCCCAAAGCTTTTCACTTTTACAATAAGAGAGTCAATCTCTTCCCACAGATGGCGCTAACATTGCGTTCTAGCCCAAACCTTTAACAATTAATCCTCCTTCCTCAAGGATTTTACCAGAGTAAGCCAGAGTTTAGGAGAGATCAATTAACGATTAATCCTCCTTCCTTAAGGATCTTACCGGAGTAAGCCAGAGTTTAGGAGAGATCAATCAAGAGATCAGACCGAAAACTTAGATGTCATATCTTAAGGGTTGTATTTATAGAATATTTGGGACTTAGGGTTTTGCTTATTCACAAGGGTTGTATTTATAGAATATCGGGACTTAGGGTTTTGCTTATTCACAAGGGTTGTATTTATAGAATATTGGGATTTAGGGTTTTGCTTATTCCCGTTTAATGAAGATTATTATGATTGGAGTTATCTGATCATAGTTGTTACGTTCCTGCAGAATTTCTTTATCTTAGGTGTTGAGTCTTGGGGCTTTGATTGTGTTGGGTTGAACTTTGGGCTTTAAAGTATGTCCCCAACAGGTATGGTGGCGAAGATTAAAACGTGTATATAGTTGGGATCATATAACTCTATAAATTTCTACATGAGGTAGCATCCTGATCTATCTATATATTTTACTAAAGTAATACATCTTAAAAAATAATAATAAAATACAAATACCAACAAATTTTTAATAATAATTACCAAAGTTTCAAACAATTTCGATCACAAATTATAAATATTACAATTTGACTTAGTTTAATAAATCTTGATAGCTGTATAAACCTTTTTCTTCTAAAGGCTATTATGCCGTTCAAAAGGCGATGTACTTCAGTTTAGTCTGTTTAGATAAATAGCACAATATATATTTGTATATAGTTTTATGCCTCCTTTATACGCTTAGTTTTTAATGTCTTCTTCTACTCTCTATTATTATTTCCTCATACAATTTGATTCTTATTTTACTTTATTATCATAAGTTATTAGAATATCATATCACTAGAAAATTGCCAATACTTTTTATTGTTTTTAATGTTTCCTAATTGTAAAGAAATTGAGCAATGAGCATCAACTAAAGAAAAATCATGAAAAACTCTAATTGAATTCATTAAGGTGAAAGAGAATACATTACAGTCCTTACATATACGTGTAATCTTCTAGACTAATACGCGTTTGTATGGGAGGTGCTAGAGTGCGCCTCAACCCTCTTGGTGCTAACGTGCACCTATTTCTAATTATAACTAATCTTGACTAAATTATGACGACAATAGTAATCGTCTTCAAATAATATTGATTGTTTTTCATTTTTATTTTATAATTTTTTTTTGTGGTATCCTATCCATTAGTCCAGCAAAAAAATTGTCCCATAGGCCGATTTCAATAAATAAACTCCAACTAGAAGATTATATGACGAAATAAAAATGAATCATACTTCTAATAAGGAATGAAGTTATACAATTCAAGTAGTAGAACTACCACAACTACTCTATAAGTAAGACCGGCCTTTTAAGATATGATGATTCATTCGTCCGACAAGGAATGAGGTTATATATACAATTCAAATAATAGACTTACTAACCAAATTCTTACTCTACAAATATTTGATCTCCCAATTAATCTCTCTTTTAATATATAAATAAAATTTTCCTCAATAAAAAATGGGCTAATCATTTTTATTTTGGCTAAACACATTTTTTTCTTAATTTAATTTTTTATTTTTTGGGGTATTCACTATATATTTTCTTCTCGATATTTGCTTGTCTAATCTCTTTGGATAATACTGCAATATCGTAATTTTCAACATAGTTGTAAAAATCTTTTTGCCAAAAAGTAAATAATTACATTTCTATACAAATATACTAATTATAAAATAATTATCAATTTTTCAAAGCATGAAGAATTATAAAATTCCCTAGCCGTACAAAAGCAAATTCTTGAACACCTGCCCCTAAAGGAATTTTGAAATTCACCCAAAACAATCTAGTTCTTTTCTTATACCAAAGGGCAAAAGAGGAAAAAGATTACAATTTCCCTTCTGATGCATGCTGCAATGCAAGAACAGTAAATAGAGCCAATTTGAGTCGTCTCCTCCGTCAACCTACAAGCCGAACTACCTCATTGCTGTTGTATTCTCATTCCAAGAAACCCTACATCATCTCTCGGCCACCTTAACCAGAAAGTGTAAGTTACTTTATATATCTTCATTTTTTCCAGTTCTTGCGGTACGTTCTTGGAAAGTTACGTACCGGAGAAGTTGTGGGCGGAGGTGTTGGGAAGGAGTTGAGAGGAGAGGTACTCAAGATGGGCGGTGACGCCATGGAAAGAGAGAGAGGGAGGTGGGGTTTGGGTTTTTTTAAGTTACATACATTTGGTTTTTTCAAGTTATGTTCTTGATTTATTACCAAATTACATACTGTGCTCGGCCGAGAAGTTGTGGCGGCGCGCCGAGGACATTTTCGTCCGCCGGGAGGCTGTGGTTGAGGGGTTTAACTTTGGAGGAAGTTAATTTCACATATCAAGATTGGCGAAGTGAGGTGGGATTCAGGCGGCGAAGTGAGATTGTCGAATCTGGGTTTGTTTGGTGTTGTCAAGAAGTTATATTAGATTGTCTGTTGTTGCTGATTTGAACAAACTTTTCTCTTTCTTTACTTTATCACCTTTTTTCCGCTTGTCACTTCAATTGAAGTTGTATTGATGAAACCCTTAGCAATTAAAATATGAATTGATGAAAAGGTATCAAAAAAGTAAGGGAAAGTAAAAGAAAATGACCAGGGGTAGGGGATGGAGGAGAGGAATTGAGGGAAATCCAGAACTTTTTGCTTTTCATCCTTGGTGGAATTTGACAATCTGTTAAAATTGCTATTAATATTGGTAGCATGTTAACCTAATCGTATCCTGTGAAAACATACCAAAGCAAACTAGCTCTAGAAAAAGTAGTAAATCACATGTTTTTATTGATTTTTTTGGTACAACCTTGTCTCCCACTGTTCTTCATCACTATTCTCGATTTTATTTCAGGTTTCCACTTCTAAAATGGAAGTTGATCATGCAATCAATCCGTGGAAGCACCAGTTAAGATTGTTGGGAAACAACAATTATGTGATGTCTTTTTGGGCAATAACGGGTGCTGCATGTACTACAACGGGCCCATGGTTTGTAGTTGAGCGTAGATATAAGATCATGGTCATGTGTTTCACATTTCTTAGTGTATTGACTCTATATGCATGCACGTGGAAATTACGCGAGAAGAGCTGCATGCGCAAAAGAAGGGGATGGATGCTAACGACCCTTGTCAACAATATCATGACCTTATTGGCATGGGTGATTGTTTTCAGGCAACATGTTATGGAGTCTGAGGAATGGATATGCTTTTGGATACTTATAGCAGTAGCTATATTTGCTTTCGAGGAGTTGGCAAAACCCGTGTTTGATTTTGGCCTCCTCGTTTTTTTTCTAAGGCTACCACTGCAGATTGCTTTTGCCTGTTCCGGATGGGATAATTGGAGATACTTTATCGGTATTGCATGCTTGGAAGCATTTTGTACTGTGTGGCAACCGTTTTATATGAAGGCTTTTGAAGATTATGCTGCTAAGAAAGAGAAGAAGCCTAAGGAGGTTGAAGCCACTACGCCTCATAAGTTGCCTGCAAATCATCCATATCATTTCATGTGAGTTTGATTTTGTGGCTTAAGTTTTCTTTGATCTGTGCCTGTCTATTTGTACTTTGAATTACAGAGTTTGATTTTATGTCTTGTATTCACTTTGATCTGTGTCTGTCTATTTGTACTTTGAATTCCAGTTCTTCTAAGTTCTAATATGATGATTTTTTCCTGTTGGCAAATTGGCAGGTCGCATTGACACAGCATCAAAATGGGTGATTTTTCTATAATCCTTTTTTAGCTTCTTCTCTAGATAAAAAATAATAACTTTGTTGATTATCTTTTATGAATTGGTGTCTAATTCTTTCAGGACCGGTGATTGGTGTCTAATTCTTTCAGGACCAGATTTTTGTAGATTCGGTGACTGCAAACAAATTTTTTTGTAGATTTGTTGATGGTAGAATCAAAGCATAGAAGCAAAAACTTACAGTGAGACTTGCAAATGAAGTAGAAAATGTGTAATAGTTGCGACAAAGTTAAGAAATTTGTACTGGTGTCCGTATACCTGGACGTGTTTAGATGTTTCATTTTATTTTCTTGGTTCCTGTTTGATGTATTTTGGAGAAACCAAAAGGAGAGTACAAGCAGCTTATGGCCTTATTAGCACTTTCTGAATCAAGCATAAGACAGCAGATTGAAAGCATCAGTAGTAGAGTTTTTCTCTCTTTTAGGTGATGATGTTTCCTACCATGTCTTTCAAGAAGAACAAAACTAGGAGTCTGATACTTGAGGAAAATTGCACTCGGTATATTGGTTAAAAGGAAACAAATATGATTAATTTACACTGGCCATATAAGCAAGTACAACCTTTTCATGGTCATATACGTACACAAGTTTCTTCTACCTTGGTACTTTTGTAGTTCATCTCAGAAAGTGTAGTAATCACCATTATCATGACTCCACCAAAGTACATGCTAGTGAGACCATACATCAATACAAATATTGTCGCATCTGACAATGGTTCGAAGTAGAAATACAGACCATCTGGGAAAAGAAACAACTGAATATGGAAATCAAACATGAATGATTATCATGCTGTTGGCTGATGCAATGATGGGAAGCAGTGCCAACTCCCAGAGTTATAGCACTCAAAGCCACATCATTATGATCCTCGATCGGGAATGTATGGAACTTCATTGGATCATTTAATAGGTACTTGACCCAACGCAAGAAGTATAACACCGGAGCAAGTTGAAAATTAGCGGAATCACATATGATGTCGTGTGAAAACTCCCAGGTCTCTAGGAGCACAGATCGAAGAGACTGCTAAAAGGTAAATTAATCACAGATCAATGCAAAAAGAAAGCGGCAAATCTCTCATGCTCAAACATTCTTTAATACAGATGTTGGTGGTTGTTTCCAACAATTATTACCATCTAAGCCTCTTAAATACATAAAACTGATACGTGCATCAAGAAAAAGACCCACATTGCTGTCATGCGTTTTCTGAACTGCACATACTGAAAGTCACAAAATGAATCTGCATAGCCAGCAACATCCCCAGAACATACATCCAATTATAAGCTACATATACTCTCATTGAGTATTTCCCGGTCGTGGAAACTCGAAATATAACCTGGGCAAATAGCAATTACTGAAGCTGCTAAAAGTCCACCACCAGAGTCCGATAATTGTCTCCCAAAGAAGTAAGCAACAAGAGTGGTGTTGGAAGCAAAGAATGGTGCAACGAGCACACAAACTTCCCGAATATGAACAGCAAACCTGGAAAGAGCCAGAAAACTACATATGAGCTCAACATCCGATTATTTTGAAACAGAAATACAATTCCATAACAGAGCTTCAGTAAGATGATATCAAATCTATCATAAGAGGTTTGGAGCAAATCCCATACTGTGTATGTATGTACACACGTAAATACACCAAAATTCGTGCTTTGCTTGAAACACATACTAACAATGTGAAAATGCCTTGTTTCTCTCTTCTCAATCACATCTTTATGCATGTTGCTTCATGAATAATTATATCAAGTCAACAGTAACCACCCAGTAATACACTATAAATGGCAGATTAAAACAGAAAGCGGGCAACGTACCCTACAAAGGAGGAGACTAGATAAATGCAGCCGTATCACAAAGCCAGGATTTACTGTCCTACCAATCATCCTTCCAAGAGGACATTGGTAATTCGGGCTTTCCAAATCGAACTAGCTCATGACCCCTGTGAGTGAATAACAAATCTAACTCTTGGGTCATGCTCTCGAAATGCAACACACCGAAAGCTAAAATGTAGATCAAATCGAGGAGTGTAACACGGATCAAGAGCTCCTGCTGCTTTGTTTTCAGCTTCAGGGGTCTATGCAAAGAACTGACACCTGACGATGTGATCAAATTCGTTGGCAAATCTCCATTTTCAATTTTGTTTATAGGCTCCTAAAAATGAAACTGTGAGTTCCATCAGTTGATAGTGAACTGAGAGACTGAAACAATATGAGTTATTATTGTTAGTTGTGCTAGATAAACTATCGGCTAACTCGATAAAGAATATGTAAAAGGGACAAAAATGAAACAGGATCCCCACCTTTTGATTGGAGTCTAGAAAGCTTTGTCTCTTCAGATCAGTTAATGCATTTTATAAGGGCTGCGCAACCAATGAAAAAGAGATTTACAAATGTTATAATCATCATTGCAATTGCTTGCAGTAATCAAGTAAGAGAAAATAACAATTAAAGAGTTTAATTTTGCAGAAACACATCTTTTTCATTCAGATGCTACTCAAAGAACACAAAAGCTGGAATAGAAAACATATATCTTCAAGAATATCAACAGCAATGACCAGAGTATGCCTTTAAGTTCTTCCTATAACTAAGGATATGATGAGCTGTAGTAAGTTGGATTCTTTGGATGGGATTCATCCACGTACAGCTCAGCTTCCTCCTCCAAGAGCGCTTCAAATTCTGCGATTTTCTTTCTAATCCCATCTTTCAAAATGACTGCACGTGCAACAGACAGTTGAAACAGAACGGATCTCTAAAAACATGACCTTTCTTTCACTGCATCGGCCAATGCTTGTCACTACGACATATAACATTTTAGTTACCAGGATTTGATGGAATCAGAAGTTCGAATCTACACTTCCCGTGCAGACTGCAGTCCCTTTTTTCTCCAATAAAGCAGTTTGTACACTGAATGAACAGAATGAGTTTTCTCACAATACCAAAAGTCTGCTCAATCAAAACCAAAAGGAGGCCTAGAATATTTTCTTGGCGAGCAAAGGCTTCTTCTAAGATAATGACAGCAAATTCCGGCCCAATTTGTGCATTAACGTAAGATGCAATGTACTACTTAAAAGAGATGTAATTTCAAGCTAGTTGATATCATTTGAAGCATCCAGATGACCACCAACACATCATGCATTGAAAGAGGAAGTTCAAGAAGCAAGAAATAAGCAAACGTAGTTATTTCCGACAAATACAAGACCTTTTCTTCATGACAATGCCATTACCTGGAATACCGGTGGACCATGCTCCACCAGAAGCAGTTACGAATTAGGAGACCTCTTTTTCATAATCATGGCGTCCAAGCGAATTCTGAAATTAGTCCAAAACAGTAAAATTGTGCACTGTTTTAGCCTTTTAGGTAAATACATTTACGTTTAAATGCCAGAAAGTAGGCAAAATTTATCTATATGGGTTTTGTTCGCTAAGGACTTGTGGTTCAAATTTAGTATTTTTGTTTGGTCTCTCACTTTCTGTACAAGTTTAGTCGATCATATGTAATGATATTAACAATTACAACATCCACTTCTGCAGGTTATAAGATCTCAGTCGAAACTTAGGCACGATCTCACAAATGCAAATTAACAAAATTATGTTTTTAACTTTCGTTTATTGTGGTTTTGTGAGGAAAAAAATTAATGAAGTCCTGTGTCATGCAAGGAGGAAGTTTTATTCTACTCTAAAAATTCATATTTAAATTATAAGTTCTTATAATATTTTGTAACATGTGCTTGTATAATTACACCAGAATAAAGTTATAGACATAAGTATTTGCAAAAAACAAATTATATTTTTATAATAAACATAAATATAGATAGAAACAAGAACCCTAAATCGATAAGAAACGAGACTAAGTATGTCAATAATTGAAACATATTGGATTAAAACTGCATCGAATGAAACACAGGACAAAAATAATATATAACTACACTTGAAGGGCAATATTAAAGTTTTGCCTTTGTAAAATGTGATGTACTGCCCATACAAGTTTCGAATTGGGAATTGATAAAATAATACAATTCTTCTAATTTCTTTTTTGTTTTTCGCTAATAGGACTGTACAACGATGCTACATAATCCTTGAATACTGCAGTCAAAGCATCCTGCAAAAACAAAAAGAAATTAATGACAAAAGAAAATACATTAATTTCTTTGGATATAACGTAATAAATTAACCAATTTCAAGTTAATTCTGAAATTCACATCAACTTTACCTTCCAGGTATGAATTCCAGGCCGAGTTTTTTCTTTACAGAGTGTCGACAATAGTTGTTGGCAATTAACTTGAAGGGAGTTGTATCCTCCACCTAATGATAAAAAGCTATAAATATTAATGGAAACGAATAATAAATGAAACAAAAATATGATCGAGATAGTCGAGCATGCACACCTTCAGCTTGATTTATGAATTTGAGACAAGCTTCCTTCAGTTCGTAATCACCACAGTCAATGGCACTTTGCAGGAGCGGGGAGACTCCTTGTAAACATATCATCTCCAAAATGCGTGATTCACAAACCTTCTTCAATGAAGAAACTCCAAATTCATCAGCTGTTCTAGCCATTTTGCCCAAAAATGATTCAGGTATGAAGACATATTTTTCTTGCTTTTCTTCTCGGAGATCATCTGTATAAATATACCACAACATAGCCTACAAAACACGCAACATGAACTATATAACGAATTTACTTTGAAATCCTATTGAAGACAGAGAACATAATGAGAAGTACAAACCTTGAACAATCTCGGATCAGTATCTAGAGTAATTGTCTCCCGTTGGTCCTGATAATCACCCGAGAAAGTCGACTCAAATAACGATGAACGGGCTGCCAGTATAGACCTATGGGCATGAAAAGTTTCACTACCTATTTGAAACATAACATCAGCACCGTGCCTTGTTTCCAAAAGTTTCCCCAAATCTGCCCCAATAAAAGAGTTCGAAACCGCGACATAAGGCTGCCCTTTAGAAGTCAAGACACCAACAGCAACGCGAATGATTAAACAATCATCCTTCAAATAAGATGTGAGATCCTTGTTGTTAATAAATTGAGGGTATCCAGATAGGTAACTCGGTTTGAAACATGGAATTCCTATGGGAGGTAAATCAGCAAAGAAAGAGGCACCCCAGTGATTGCCTTGGCCCCTTTGATCGAGAACATACCCCTCGTATAAACTCCAGACAGAGCAAGAACTAGAACTAACGTCACTCACTTCACCAATGTGATATAAGTACAGTGAAGTATTTCCAGCTTCATTGGCTTTTGCATTAATCCCACCGGGGTAAAAAAAAATCTTCCACTGGTGCCCACCTACTGTGAATGATTCACTGTCTATGTACTTGTCAATATCCATTCTTTTCCTCATTGAGTAATTCTCAATCTTAAGTTCCTGAAAGCCTATTTCTATTCCTTGCACTTTTACCAAATCAGGTGCCACTTCTTCCATTGTAATTTTTTCGTCTGTAGAAAAAAGATAATATAAATAACAAGATTTTTAGCATGTAATTTAATGATACATAAGAAGAAATGTAAATCTCTCCCCCTAATTGTTATAATGAGGTCCATCACTCTACGTATAAATTCCTGCTAGAGAATATCATCTCCCTTCAGCCACCTAGTGATCTATCTCCCTTCACTTATGACATAGCATTTGACATTCTTAATTTGTTTCTCATTATTCACAGAGTCACCGCAACAAACACATTGCGTTCAACAATCCAACAAGCATATATGTTGTATTACTCAAAATATTACAAGGAAATAGCGGTAGAAAGGGAAGTGAGACGGACCAAGTCCACTTGTAATGTATCGTCAATCTCTGTATGAGTCCGTCCTTTCAATTACACAAGCTGAACGGAAGCAGCTGGCGCGACACTTGGAATTGGGGCTTGATTGATAACAGATAATATGTGTCTAATACCGAGAAAAATAAGAAACGTTAAATTATTGTGACTGCTAAACGGATTAAAACCTAATGACGCTAAAACGTTATGCATCCTGATATACACTGTAAACCAACTTGGATTACAGCTAATACAACAAAATCAAGATCTTTTTATTACAGAGGATTCAAGAATTAACAGAAGAATCCACCATATATCAAAGAAAACATGAGATAATTAACACCCTTGATGCAGGCATGGAAAAACAAGAGATTGTAATTAAAAATAGAACAAATTCCAATTTATTGAATCTTATACTTCAGTTTGTAGTCTCATCAAGCCTCTGCTAACCTGCAAGAACCGTCACCGACCTACATAAAATCAGCATACTACGATCATACAAGTCTCTTCTAAACTACAAGAACAGTCACCAACCTAAGATCATGCTAGCTAGTGCAAGGAAGGACTCCATAATTTTAACAACATCAGAGTACATCTTCTAGGTAAATAGAAAAAAAGACTATCAAATAGCTCATCAGAATCACATCATACTTGCATGAAATCAAAGTATCAGACATCATATCTAGCTTTCTCATCGATTGTTCAATTCCAAACACACCTAATTTTTAAACTTTCTTATGGCAATTCAAGTTCAGGATTAAGCTTCTTGTTGTAAACTTCATCTATTATATAATAAGATCGAAAAACACTCTTTTTTAGAACATGCGGTCCATCAGACACGGTATAAATTCCTGCTAGACAGGATCATCTACTTTCACCCACCCACTCGGAAAGAAGCCCAACATGGGGTTGTTCAAAATCCCACAACAACAACAAAAAAATCGAAGCAACAGCCAACAGAATTCTTCCTCCCTTCAATTATAACATAGCAATTGAAACTCTAAAATCGTTTCTCGTTATTCACAGTCACCGCAACAAACACATTGCATTCACCAATAAGAAGCATGTATATATGTTGTACTGCTAAAAGAATTAAAAGGAAATAGCAGTAGAAAGATATAGCTGACATACCTTCACTATTTCACCGGAGTCGACGACCGAGATGCGGCTGCAATGGCTACAGAGGCGGAGCGACACCTGGAATTTTAGGCTTAATTGATTCCAGAAATATGTGTAATAGGAACAAGAATTAGAAATACGCCAAGGACACCGTTTCCTGACAGAAATTATGAGTGCTATTGACACAAGTTTTGAAAAATAACCTAATTCCTTTAGAATTCAATTTCATCAAATATAACCTAATTCCTTTAGAATTCAATTTCATTGTTTTGTTTAGCAAAGTTTATTTGCTAATGTACTTATTTTGAGATGAATATTTTAAATAATAATTACAAAAAGTAATATTTTTTAAAAATAGTCTTTTCCAAAATATATAT
>JBBMKE010000003.1:214559-226123 GCA_037834125.1 Lippia alba
GGTGGTTGTGGTCGGCGACCCATCCTTTCGCCCTTTATTTTTTCCCTTTTTTCAGATCTGTTTAGAGCTCGTTGTGGCCGGATTGTGGTGGTTGGTGGCGAGCGGTTGTGGGTGAGAGGTGGAGAAAGAGAAGGCACCGCCGGTGGTAGAGGGAGAGTCGCCGGCCATTGGTGGTGGTGGATGATGATTTTTGGAATCACAGATATGAGTCTCTTCCTCTTCATCTTCATCTGAGTTCTTCCATTTTCTTTTTTTGCCCTTAAAAAATCGCATGTAACTCACGCACACATCCTTGGCCGGAGATTTTCACTGTAATTTTTGACCCAGGACCTGAATTTGACCAAAAAACAAACGTTAGGCACTGAATTGTCAAAATTGAAAAGTTTGGCACTGAGTTGTAATTTCCTCCAAAGGTTGGGGTGCAAAGAAAGATTAACCCATTACATTATTACTAAAATATTATTATGTGTTGTTACGTTTAAAAATTCCAACAAAATAAGTAAAAACAATAAATGTTGTAATTTCTTTTCTTGGGAGTGTGATTTGCGCTCGTGTGGTCGAACCTGACTTCCCATGGCATTTTAAAGAAGTAGGGACAATTGTGATTGACTACTACCTCGAGGAAATTGCACGGATATCCCTTTTGTAAAATGAAAAAAAAATCAAAAACGATTTTGCCATTTAAAAAAAAATCGTCGAAAAAACTTTATGTTTGTTTTTCTTTGTACGAAAAATCTTACGTCGAGAGAGTGTCTTACACATGTTGATTGCATGTAAAATTGAATTTTTCCGCACTTTTTTGTGTAAAATTATTATTTTGTCCATACATTATACATCAGACACCAGTGACCGGTCCGACAACCGGCGCAAACTCACCATTGTGCGAGGAGACAAGAATGGAGGAAATCCGGCGCGATGGTGGGAAGGAGACCATGACGATGATGGTGTGTGTGCGTCCTAACTTCACAACTAAAATTTGCTATTTTTCAAGATTTAACCCAACACTAGTACTAAATTGAATTACATTCAACTTAATTATCCCAAAAAAATAATAAACTAAAAAAGCGAGAATCGTGCTTTCATGTCAACGATTTCTCGCCTTAAAATCACATCAATCTAAACACGTTATAGAAGACGAGTCAGACAACATTGAGCAGTGTAAGAATATACTTTGCTTCAAAGCTGAAATCCTTCCTCCGCAACACCTACAAAACCCAAAACCACCACCACCACCTCCGCCCGCCGCCGCAAAATCTCGACTCAATCTGAAAATCAACCGCATAAGAAACGTCGATTATCTGTTTTTTATTGAAATTATTTGATTTCGTGCTATCATGTATTTGCGGATCGTTGATTTGTTATAGAAATTATTTATCATAATTCCGAGCTGTAATGAGAACGTCTCATCTGCTCTCTCGCCTTCTCCATGACCGGTATCGGCGTTCTCCGTTGAGCTACTCTATTTTTCATATCCATGGCGGCCGATTTCCCTCGCTTGAGCAGGAGAATCCCAATTTAGAGCAGAATGAATTGAGTAATCATCAAAGGATACTTGAGTCTGATATTTCATGTCGGCCTAGGTTGAGCCAATGGCAGGGATTCGCAGCATTTGGGAGCTTAGCGGCTAATTATTCGTCGAGAATTGCTCCTCTGTCCAATTTGATTTTACCTAGTTCTCGTTACCAGCAGCAGCTCCCCTTCACAAGAAGTGAGTCCTTTTTTCAAATTATAGTGTTGTGAGTAGTGAAAATTCGGATTTTGTGTATTGTGGTTTATAAATTCAATTGTGATGTTTGCAGGTATTGTGACAAGAGCTAAAAAGATTGAAAAGATTGAAGCGCATGATCATGGGTAATTTGGATTTTTGCATTTTCATGTTTTATGGCACTCCTTGTCTAGTTCTCATATTCCTGCCCTTCCTTACTGGAGCAAAAAGGGGACAATAATATGTGAAAAATGGATGTTGTAATGTTCTTTTTAAGCATTCTTGCTGATTTTCCCACTTATCAAACGGTTTAAGGACAAGTGAGTTAGAAATTTCTTGCTGCTTCTGCTTTTGTCAAATTTCAAGGACAGAAAATGCTTATGAGATATTACCATTTGTCTCCCTGCTATATTGTGTATACCATTTTGTACCATTCTGAAGTTCACTTTTCCTTTTTCACCTGATATGCATTTTTACTTTAGACAGCGGGCAGTCACGACGGCGTTGTGGTGCAATTTTCTTGTCTTTTCTCTCAAATTTAGCGTTTGGTTATCCACCTCAAGCCATGTAATGTTGGCTGAAGTTGTACACTCGGTTGCAGATTTTGCAAATCAGGTATCCTGCCTCTTGGTTTCCTTTTCTTATTCTTGCTGGAACAGCATTCTTACTTTGGAATTCACTCAATCAACTGATTAATGAGTGCATGATACTCTAATTCACGCTCTCATAGGCTCTTCTTGCATATGGTTTAAGTAGTTCACGACGTGCCCCAGATGCTCTCCATCCGTAAGTCTGTATTCGATATTTATGTAAAAGCTACAACTATAAATTCCTATTACCGTGTTAACAATATCTTATAATTTATCATATTGTGAACTTGTGATAAATAAGCTCAACTAATGGACTTGTATATGTGATGAACCTAACATCCATGAACACGGACACGTGTTATGTTGTGAGGCTCATTTTAGGGTGTAATCATTCTGAACCTTGTTTATATGATCTCAGATATGGCTATTCCAAGGAAAGATTTGTCTGGTCTTTGATTTCTGCTGTTGGTATATTTTGTCTTGGTTCTGGTGCTACAATTGTTCACGGTGTCCAAAATCTGTGGACTGCTCAGGTACCATAATGTTATAGAACAATTTATAGCATCTTTCACTTCACAATCTCAAAAGGGCATTGCTTTCTTTGGGATATTCTATGGAGCTTTGTTGATTGGTATGATTTTCTCGTCAGGCCCCCGAACATATAGAGTATGCTGCTCTTGTGATTGGTGGCTCATTCATCATTGAAGGTGGATATTCTTATTTTTGTTAAGATTCTTAAATGTATGAAGAAAGTATAATTTTAGTGTTCTTTTTGCTATTTTCCAGTTCTATGTTTAAAGTTAAACTTGTCTCAGGTGCTTCTCTTGTTGTTGCTATCAACGCTGTTAGAAAAGGTGCCGCTGCAGAAGGAATGAAAGTGAGAGACTATGTCTGGCGTGGCCATGATCCAACATCTGTTGCTGTCATGACAGAGGTGATAACTAGTGTATTCTGGTCATTCAAGTTGTCTCATTAGTTCAAAAGCTGAAATTACCATTTGAAATGGACAAATGTTTAGAAATTTTTTGCCTGATATTTATATTTATTATATCTGCTTATGCTGTTTGCAGCATAATTATTAGTTTAAACAACTTAATAATATGAAAACTGAGACACAATCATGGTGGAGTAGCTTACTTGCCAATCAGGGAGTAGTATTAGGCGTGTTGCATTGCTTAAAGGAAGCCAAGAGGAATAAAGAAATAGTACGCCCTGCACCAAAACATTGATACACCTCCAGTGATAATTGTGCTCCAATAAATAGTATTCATGAATCGCATATAGAGACTTGTCCAAGTTCTTCTCTCTGGGATGTTTAGCACTTAGCTTCATAGAAGATATTTGAAGCTCCTCCTGATTTGCTTAGATTTATATCTGTTTAAAGTTCAAGTTTGCGCTAACTCATATGACCTCTTAACTAGCTCGAGAAAATCTTCAACAAGCAACACTTTAAGCCATATGCCTGTCCTCCATCCACTTTAGTAAATGTAAATGTCAAATCATTTTGATGATGTAGGATGGAGCTGCTGTTACTGGCCTTGCCATTGCTGCTGCATCGTTGGTTGCTGTGAATAAAACAGGAAACGCAATTTATGATCCTATTGGATCAATTATAGTGGGAAACCTTTTGGGAATGGTAAGTGATGCTAATATTGATTTGGATCATTTTGCACCCTACATTGAGACTAATTAACTAACTAATAAAATGCAGGTCGCAATATTTTTGATTCAGAGGAATCGTCATGCTTTGATTGGTAGAGCAATTGATGATAATGATATGAAAAGAGTCTTACACTTGCTAAGAAATGACCCCGTACTGTACATCTCTCTGTCTTTTGCATGATTTTTTGAAAAATGACAAAGTAGACTAAAGAAATGCTCCATTTTTGTAGGTTGTGGATTCTATATATGATTGCAAAAGTGAGGTGATTGGTCCAGGATTTTTCAGATTCAAGGCTGAAATAGGTGACGCGTTCATTCTTAAATGAAAAAGTGCTGTATTACTTTCAGTGAATATGTTAATCTATATGTAGTTTGCCAAATGTCTGGAATCACCGTTGATATAATTATAGCATAATTTTGTGTTGTAGACTTCAATGGTGTGGTATTGGTGCAAAACTATTTAAGCAGAACCGGACGTGAAGAGTGGGCCAAGCAGGTGATTCCATTGCGTCTTAATTCTCTCTCTCCTTATTATCACAGATGCACAATATCAATAATTCTCGATACCAGATTAGTCTTTTCCTGGTTTTGAGTAAAAACTATGCAGCATTCACCTCATAGTAATTGCTATACTCATGACACAAACAGTTTCGGGAGGCAGCTAAGGAGAAAGATGACTCTGCACTACTCAAGATCATGTCTAACTACGGTACGTATGTGATTGCAGTAAAAGTAGTTAATCTTTCTTTCCTACTGCATCCACTGAAGCCAAGAACTGATTTTTCGAGTTTCTGCAGGTGAGGAGGTGGTGACAGCTCTCGGAAGTGAAGTAGATAGGCTAGAAAAAGAGATCCAAGAAATAGTTCCCGGCATTAGGCATGTTGATATCGAAGCACATAACCCCATCCTCCCATCACCGTAAGATCTACTACCAATCATCCTTGTTTTGCTTCCAAATTCGACACAATGAGATTTTATTTACTTTCCGAGGGCAAATGATGTATTTTTGGCTTCTGGGCTTTACGTCGAGAAGCTCACCGTATCGCGATCCTGCATAATGTGAATAGTGAGATCTCTCTTGTCAATATTTTGGCTGCTTCAAGTTTTCCACATTCTTTACATAGTTTGGATGTTTGGGCAACATGTGTATTTGAAGTGTTAATGATGTATTGTAGTGTCTATATAAGATATAATGTGAACCCTTAGACTATATTATCAGGAGTTCTAATTACGAATCTTATTAAGAGTAGAAGAAGAAAAAATACAGCGAATTTCTAAGAAAATTTTGTTGACTTCTTGATAAAGTTTGTTCTTTCTTGAAGAGAAAGAGATAGAGATGCGGGGGACAGAGAGATGCTAGTTTTATGGAAAACACCGAATCTTACAACAAAACTTCCAAGAAATTTCTCCATCTTCCTCTTTATTGACCAAGTCCTCGAACATATATATATACTAATAATTCCAGCACACTGGTTGTGAGTGTAAATTTTTATTATTATTATTTAAATATATTAAAATTAATTTTTATATCAATATATATTTTTAATATAATTATTAAATTATAATAAATAAATAAATAATATAAAAAATACACCAAACAATTATCACTGAAATATATATATATAAGAAAAAGGAAAGAAGGGAAGTGTAATAAGAAAAAAATTAATGAAAAAAATATTATCAGAGTGATAAAATAAATAAATAAAAAGAATTAAAGTCCTAATCAATCCCCACTAAAAAAACAGTAACACATCATCGAAACCGAACCGACGTGAATGATGTTCAATCTTGCTTACTAGTACAATTTTCAAACATAAATTCATGGTGTGGCCCACAGAAGCGCAGATGTAAAATTACCATCTCTTTTCATAGAAACCTCCCAGAAAGAACCTGCATTATTAATGCGCATTTGCGCCACTATAAATACCATACAACCTCTTTGTTCGTTGATGACAGAGCAATCAATCCAAGGAAAATATAATGGGTATATTTCAGGTTGTGAATCAAAGGGAGAGATTGGTGAGCAGAGAGGGTGTGAAAGGTCAGGAATGCCCCCGTTGTGGTGGAGCCTTCGTTTTGGCCATGGATTATGACACGCAGTTGGTGGTCTTCTGTGTGCCTTTGCCTCACAAGCTCAAACGCAGATATTGCTGCGTCATCTGCTCCAAACGACTCCACTATTCACAATAGATTGAGAAAAATGTCTCTCTTCAATTGTAATCATTGTTCTATGTATATTTCTGTTGGTTTGGTTTGCAAAATTGTAATCAAGACAACAGTGTCATAAGTCTTTGGTAACACCTCAAACTTTATATACCTATAATTATTATCTAAGTGTGTTAATATTAATTTTATTAATATATATTTCATAATTATTTTTATATAATTATTAAATTTAATAATTCTCATATATTTAAAATATAAATTAAAAAATATGAGCAAGAAAAATAAACAGGACATTAAATTTTAATAAAAGAAATGTGAGAGAAAAGTAAGGTTAATAAATAAGAGAATGGTGCGAGAAAAGTAGTAATCGACTAAAACACATTCTATTTGTGATTAAGTGAATAAAATAAATAAATTAAAAAAAAAACCAATCAAGAGACCATGATGTGGTCTCGCACTTAATAATATAGACGTATAGATATGTGCCTAATTTACATTTTAAAATGCTATGCGCATTGTAGGACAAAAGTTATTTTAATTATTTTAGGCCGTTTTTCTTAAAATTGTCATGTACTTTTTATGTGTTTTTTGTTCAAATATTTCAACAAGTCAACAAGAATAAGCATTTACTCGGGTTTATTGAATCGATTTTTTTTAACAATTTATATAGTCGTGATAATCACAAAAATATTTTCTGATGCTAGCAGAAATAATTTCTTTTTATGGCCCAAACGAGAAGCCCAATAAAATTGACGAGTGACCCAAAGAGAAGGTTCAGGAGTAGATTCCCTGCGGTTTGGTACCTAGTCTCGTAGTCCAGCAAGTAGGCCCGTGCGTTGGAGCAGGTCCGCAAGAGCCTTGGTAGGCCTAGGGATGGCAATGAGTCGAGCTGGCTCGCGAGCTTTGCGAGCCATCTCGAGGAAGGCTTGGGTTCGAGTTCGTGGTTGGCGAGCCAAGCTGAGCCTTGGCTCGGCTCGTGGCTCCCGTGAACCAAGCCCGAGCCCAATTTATTCTGTTTGTTGGCTCGCGAACCATATATAATTTTTAAATATATATATATATATAATGATAAATACTTCTTATTTAGTATAGGTATACACGTACATATCTATATATATATATATATATATATACATTCTGTCTCTCTATATACATATATAAGTATAGATATTTTAGTTATAACAAATCACAATTCCTAATAATCTAACCCTAATTTCAGCGCAGCCACAAAACCCACATACCCCATTCCATCTCACTCTCCATTCGGCCGCACTCCATCACCGCCAGACGCCACCACCGTCGGCCTTCAACACCGCCATACGTCACCACCCTTCAGATCTGCACCATTCTCGCCACCATCTCTTTCTCTCTCCACAGCGACTTCGCGCCACCATCTCTTTCATTCACGCCACAAAACGCCACCGCCGTCACGCCACCGCCATCAAGCTACTAGTGTCTTCAGTTTGAGAGCAAATCTCAGAGATAGGCTTAAAAAAGATGTGAAATTGAGAAGAAATTGTTGTTTAAATGTTTTAAATTTTGAAAGTTATGATACGATTTTGAATGAATGGTTCTAAAGTTTGTATTTTTTATTTTTGAATGGAGGGTTTTAGAATTGTGAAAGATTTGGGTTCTTTTTTGGTTAAGAAACTCAAATGGATGTATGGTTCTGCAATTATGAATGATGTATTGTGAGTGATTTGGGTTTTCTTTTTTGGCTTTGAACGATGAAAGGTATAATGGTGTACGCAGGAAGTCTGGCTCGCGAGGCGAGGCGAGGCGAGCCATCTCGAGCCAAGGTCCGAGCTAAGCCCAAACTTTAAAACTATGGCTCGTTGGCTCGCGAACTAGGTTCGAAATCTTAGTTTTTAGGGCGGGCCTGAGCCTCAAAAAAATGTCAAGGTTCGGCTAGACTCGGCTCGTTGCCATCCTAGGTAGCCCATAGAGTAGACCTAATAACTTTCCAAAATATCAGGAGCCGCCTAGCAGTGGAGATATCTCAGGGAAACCTATTCTCACGTGAGGGGGCGGAGGTATAAAAGCAAGGAAAAGCTAGATTATCCGGCCAAATTTCGAGGAAGAGTCACTAAGACAAGAGCTAGGTAGTATTTCGCCCTACTCAGGGCATGGATAAAAGGGCTCGCGTAATTCGCAATGACCAGCTGACGTTTCATCCCTACGTGGAAGTGAAAAGGTGAATTCTTTGTCAGATCTCTGCGGTCAGTTGTCCAATTGTATCATTGGACTTTTCTGACATATGCCTAATCTCCTTAACCATCCGGTCAGTAGCATCCTTTCTTGCATGTGTCGTGGCATGAATTACTTCGATTTTTGGGTGAGAAATCCTTTGAAGTCTAGCAGCTTAGCAGCCTACAATCACAAGATCATACCTGCTCTCTTCTCCTCCTCCAATCACAAGATCATACCTGCTCTCTTCTCATCCTCTACTCTCATTTTCATCGTTCTAAGTGTTCTTGGTGGTTGATAGCAATTGTTATTGTGGCACACTTGTACTCTCAAGTGGAATTCTCACGGATCAATACAAGATTTTACATCAATACAAGATTTTACATGTTTTCTCCATATCTTATTATTTGCATTATTATTACGATTATTACTTTGCTATTACTTCCTTTATTACATGATTGTTTTTGCTCACTTGAATCCTTTTGATTATAAATTCTAGTGGTGTATAAATCATCCACATCATTTTTAATGATAAATTAATTATTCAATGAAAGTCGGACATTACAAAAATTTTCAAAAGTTGTAAATCCTCATCGCAAATGAATGTTTCCAAGTAAAAAATTGGTGAATTTCTAAGTTTGGTGTACCTTTTTTCCTCTATTATATTTTTGGTGTACTTTTGCTGTATAGCGCAACTTTAGGGTTTTCCGCATATGAAAAAAGCGGCACGTAAAAATTTATTTATTTATTTATTAATATTTAGTTATTTCTGCTTTTGTAGAAAGCGGAATCACTATTCTTCGCCGTTTAACTAGACAGAGCCACGTGACTCTATTAACATCATGATTTTTTTAACGAACAGTGTTTCCGTTTTTATAAAGAGCAGAACCTACGAGTTTTTTAAGGTGACAAATTGGGTTATTTTTCTTATTCTGTTTCGCCCGGATAAATAATTAAGAATTAAAGAATTCTTTTTTTTTCAACTTATGAATGTATACCGGTAATATGAAATACAGATAAGCACAATGGCTAGAAGAGTGGAATCTACGAGTTTTTTAAGGCGACAAATTGAGTTATTTCTCTTATTCTGTTTCGCTGGGATAAATAATTAAGAATTAAAGATTTTTTTGTGTCAAATTATGAATGTATTCCGGTAATATGAAATACAGATAAGCACAATGGCTAGAATGTGAAAGAGTTTGAACAGAAAAGTGCAAAAAAATTGTGGCTAGAATTTATATTTTAAAAGGAAAAAAAAAAGGAGTCCATGACACAAATGGTCTTTGGCTTAATAATATAGACTAGTAATTGTGGCACACTCGTTGCTTGTGCAAATAATTTTTTTATTATTTAATTTTATTAAAAATATTTTTTATATTAATATTATTTTTATTTTTAATATATTTATTAAATTATAATAAATAATAATATAAAAGATAATAAAGAGTACTACTTTTAAAAAAAATAAAAAACTATATATATATAAGAAAATAAAAGGAATTGAAGTGACAAAAAAAAAAGATAAGATAGAAAAATATTATTAGAGTGAAAAAAAAGAAGGCACTAGAAGAAAACGGATTAAAAAATAAATTAAAAAAATATAATATAATAAAAAATTAATGAAGTGAGAAAAAAAGAATTAAAGATAAATAAGTGATAAAAATAAATAAATAAATAAATAAATAAATAAATAAATAAGAAAAGAATTTGAAAGTTTGGTGGCTGAGGTTAAGCAAAAAAATGTTAGACTATTGTCTAGGATCTCTATTCAAAAATTAAAATTAAAAAAATAAAAAATAAAAAAATATAAAATTTCAAGGCTCATGTGACTAAGGTGAGGTTAATTAAATAACGGACTAAATCACGTTCTCTATGTGGTTAAGTGAGTAAAATAAATAAATTAAAGAAAAATAAGACCAAATCTATATAGATAAATATGAATGTTATTTTGTTATCCAGTACACGAATATTATTATTGGTCTTTTTGGGAATAGTTATTCTATGTGTGATAAAAAAATTTAGAAAGGATTTTTCCCTGGTGAAGATCATTAATAAAAACTAAATTCAGCTTCTAATGTTACTAGAAATACTGTAGACGACTTAAAAAAATAGTGCTTTTACGGAAGCACTGTGCATTAATAAAAATTAAACTATAATCTACATTAATTATTAATCCTTGCCAAATGAAATAAAAGAAATAATCCAAGGTCTCGCGACCAAATGAAAATAGAGAAATAACCCAATTTCTTGCGTTAAAAAATCGCCACTTCCGCTTTTCAAAAAAACAAAAACAATGTGATATGCGGAAGAAAGAAAACAAAAAAAAAAAACAAAAATACTGTGCCATTAAAAAACTAAGCCGTTAACGGTTAAAAGGCAAAGAATAGTGCTTCCGCTTTCTACAAAAGCGGAACACTTAAAAATTAATAAAAAAATATATATTTTTTACGTTCCACTTTTGTGATATGAGGAAAATTTCAGAATTGTACTATTCTGCAAAAGTACACCAAAAGTGCAATAGAGGAAAAAATGTACACCAAAATTAGAATTTCACATAGCATGTAGCTTTATACAGTACATTATAAAAGTGTTAAATTCAAATTCAAAAACTAATAAACATTACGAATTTTACTTTATTGTATAGTAGTTTTGAATAAATAACCTACAATTATATTTTAGTTTGAAAATTTTGCAACATAATGAGTACTTTTCGTTTTTATATGAGAATACTTTAGCTGGAATTTATTATATTTTTGTAGTTATACATAAATGCTAAATTATGAAGGGGAATGGAAAGGACTGCATATTGGAAACTAGAAAATTTTAATTTTAATTTAATTTGGTCGAATTTAACTAATTTAAAAGATAAGTTTATTATATACATTATTTTAATTTATTACCTTCTTCTAAATTTTTTAATAATCATAGAACAAATATAAACTATTCATCTCACCACCAATTAACATTGAATTAGAATTTTTCATTGGAAACGTGTAGTTTTAGTTTCAATTATTGATGTCCACCTAAGAACACCACGATCTTAACTGTTGGCATTTCCAAAAATGTTGTTGATTAATGGTCATTAATTATATATAGTCATTTGTTGAGCCTAACATATATTAAAAAACATTGATAGCAATAATTGCATATTCATGGTTTTCAGACTTTTAGTTTTCCTACTGATTTCCTTAAAATGTTTTCTAATTGTATTAAACAAATCATATTCCTCACTTTAAAATCACTAATCTATTTCT
>JBBMKE010000003.1:226774-241353 GCA_037834125.1 Lippia alba
CGCCACAGCTCACCGCGACGACCTCGAGAGTGGCGCATTGACGGCCAACGAGGACGAGGGTGACTATGGCAGCGACGCGGAGGTGGTGGACGATCCTTTTGACATCGGCAGCACCAAGAATGCATCTCACGAATCGCTCAGGCGTTGGAGGGTAAGAATGATTCAGATTGTGCTGGGGATGGATGATGATGTGTTGTGTTTATCATGCATTGTAATCAACTTGTGCACTGGGGACTCGGTGTTTTTGGTTGCATGCACGTGAAGAATTCTTTTGGTGATAGCATTGGAAGTATGTTTGATTATGTAATGTTGATGTTTACCGGATTGAGATTGAATGATGATCGATCAATGACGTTTTCTCGTCCTGGTTTTGTTGGTGATGATAAATTGGGCTTGGTTGAGGAATTTAATATGACTTGAAATGGATTTAACTTGCATTTACTTGCATGTCTATAACTGGAGTTGTGCACTCTTCGGAATTTTTATATACTGAAGCTTTTGTCGATTGACGAGACAAAATAATGAGCACGTTGTTTTGATTATGTAATTATGGTCTTTCACAGCAAGCTGCTCTTGTGCTCAATGCTTCCCGCCGGTTTCGCTACACACTTGACTTGAAGAAAAAGGAAGACCAAGAAAACAGAAGAAGCTTGATTAGAGCACATGCTCAAGTCATAAGGGTAAAATACTAAAACACATTAAATGTGATTCGTATAATTTTTTCTTCCTATTATTACATCTTGCTTGGCCTTTTTCGTTGTAGGCTGCACTGCTCTTCAAATTGGCTGGACAGCGAGCAATAGGTATTGACTCGAACATTCATCATATTGTATCATGATTTAGAGTTATGTATGCTCTTATACAGATGATTTTAGGTGATTTTGCTTACCTCATAAGCATAAATGTACGGAGAGAAATCTGATTTTTTTTTTAAATTTCTTTCAGTGTTAGGCACTGAAGCAAAACCTCCATCACCAACTGGGGATTATGGAATTGCACTTGAACAGCTTTCATCCATGAACAGGGATCATAATGCTTCTGCGCTGCAGCAATATGGAGGGGCAAGACTATTTTTTCCCTTTACATCTGTTTTGAAGATTTACGACATAGTTGTGTTTAAAAGAGCTAACATAGATCACCACTTCTTCAGGTCAAAGGATTATCAGAAATGCTAAAAACAGATCCTGAAACAGGGATTTATGGGGATGAAAATGAGTTATCAAAGAGAAGGACTGCCTTTGGATCAAATACCTACCCTGTTAAAAAGGGACGAAGTTTTTGGGTAATATTTTGTCTAGAATGTTACTTTGTGTGATCATTATTCAGGGTTATCATTTTCTTCCACTTTATACCTCTATTTTAACTTCTTTGACATTTGACTCTGTGCAGAGATTCCTTTGGGAGTCATGGCAGGACTTAACTCTCATAATTTTAATAATTGCTGCTGCAGCGTCCTTGGCTCTTGGAATAAAAACTGAGGTATTCTCAGAATACAATAGTTTCATGTTAACTTCTTAGAATTTGAAGGTTGTCAGTTGATACTAACGTTCAAAAAAAAAAAAAAAAAAGGCTTAGTCGAAAAGTATATTATGTCAAAAAAAGGCATTTATTTCCTGTTGAAAAAGTTCTGCTCTCCCTTCCCTCTTTCAGCTACATAGTCATCAAAAGTAATCTCTTCGCAATGTAAGATTAGAGATTAACATTTAGTATGCTTCAGGTCTGTTTTGACGTTTTGTGTGTTTCCAGGGCATACAAGAAGGCTGGTATGATGGAGGAAGCATTACGTTCGCTGTTCTTCTGGTTATCTTTGTTACAGGTGAACTTCGAACTTTTTGTTTATCTGATGCCTTGCATGTTTCCCATTTTGTTTTTGTAATTTCTCATTTGCAAACATTATGTTATTTGTAACAAAGTAGAGAATCTAGGAAATCACTCTTCTATTGGACAGTTTTGTTATTTTCTCATTCACTGCAGCGCTACTGTTACCATGATTGAACAATTTAGTAGATTCGTTAGGCTATGTATTGTGCAGTTGATCGCTTACAGATTTTCTCCTTTTTCTGTTTAGCAATTAGTGACTACCGGCAGTCCCTCCAGTTTCAAAATTTAAATGAGGAAAAGCGAAATATCAAATTGGAGGTAATTTCAGTCATGAAGTAACAAACTTCAACGCGGTGTTGTTCTCTTTTCTGTAAGGTTAATTAAAAGTTGAGTCCCACTGACAAAACATATCTATAGGTGATCAGAGGAGGCAGAAGAGAAGTAATTTCCATATATGAGATTGTGGTTGGGGATGTCGTACCTCTCAAGATAGGAGATCAGGTGATAAGTGGTTTCATTGAGTTTCTCTCTGGGGTCTGGACACTGTATCATTATCTAAGCGTATCTTTTGAATTTGTACCCAGGTTCCTGCCGATGGAATCTTGATGAGTGGGCATTCTCTTGCCATTGATGAGTCCAGCATGACTGGGGAAAGCAAGATTGTAAGCTGGTTAGACTTTTTGTGTAGGTTGTATTAGATTATCGATCAATTTTCTCACATTTAATGCTGTTACTTAGGTTCAAAAAGACACCAAATCTCCATTTCTGATGTCGGGTTGCAAGGTTGCAGACGGTGCTGGAACCATGCTGGTAAGACAGAAATTCCTGCAAAATACTAATACCTTGAACTCTATTTTCTTTCTTGATATACTCATTATTTAACTTTTGTCATTTGTTTAACCACTATATAAGGCCTCAAGCTGTAGTTTAGCTGTAATACAATCATCATTTGATGTAGAATTAGTCATTAGATTGTTTCAGTTGTATATCGAAAGTATTGATTCAAGTTTAAAGCAACTTCATTTTTTCGTGAATGCCATTCTGATGAATTCTATTACGTGTTCAAATGCAACTGTACTATATCTGCTATGTGATTAAAGTGAAGAACCATACTGCCTCAAAATTATATATGTTCTTGGCTTCGTTTATCAGAATACTGATCTGGTATAATTTGCATTTATTTTCATTTGCTGATGTTGCACAAGCCTTAGTTTAGTTATTTCTTCGATTGCATGCAGCAGTAAAATCATATCCAGTCTGGTTCTTTCAGCACGATTTAGCTAGTATGATAATATATAATTCTGTTTTAGGTAACTGGCGTGGGAATCAACACTGAGTGGGGACTGCTGATGGCTAGTATTTCAGAAGATAACGGTGAAGAAACTCCTTTGCAGGTAAACTTTGGATTTTGGTTCTTCTTGTAATAGTTTGTTGTATGAATATAGTTGAACTAATTATTGATTTCGATGGCTACAACATAGGTGCGCCTCAATGGTGTTGCAACCTTTATAGGCATTGTTGGGCTTTCTGTGGCTGTTTCTGTGCTCATTGTTCTATTGGCTAGGTAATTAAGACACTGTTACTTGGTATCATGTAATATAATCTCATTCTAGCTCATAACAATTGCTTTGACAATAATTATATCAGATATTTCACTGGGACTTCAAAAAATTCAGATGGATCTGTTCAGTATGTCCATGGGAAGACCAGTGCTAGCAAAGCAGTTGATGGAGTTATTCATATTTTAACAACTGCTGTAAGTTTCTACATTATAATGTAAAGAATATAGTTGGAGCATCTTTTCTCTTTATTGACTGAAGTCCCTTGTAGGTCACGATAGTGGTGGTTGCAGTCCCAGAAGGGCTTCCATTGGCTGTCACATTAACGTAAGTATCACTAAATTGTTTCTCGTTAATCAACATGTTCCTTTGACCTGGTAGACTCTAGTTCCATTGATTTTGATTGTCTTGAATGTGCAACAGCTTAGCATACTCCATGAAAAAGATGATGGCTGACAAGGCTTTGGTATGTTATCCGTTGTCGTACTTATCCAGAATCATTAATTTCCTCCATTATATGATATTCTCCATGGAGTTCTAACTTAAACTGATCTCCAGGTGCGCAGACTTTCAGCATGTGAAACAATGGGATCTGCAACAACCATTTGTAGTGATAAGACTGGTACTTTGACCCTGAATCAGGTTATTTCACTTTCTCTAAAATCTCTTGACAGTGAAACAAATATATGCATTATGTCCTTATTTTTTCCTTTTTATGCCTCATAAATAGTTACTCAAAGTTAAATTTTCACACAGATGACTGTGGTTGAGTCTTATGTTGGGAAAAAGAAGCTTGCTCCTCCTGATGACGGCTCACAATTGCAAGCAACAACTTCCTCTCTGCTAGATGAGGGACTATCACAGAATACCTCTGGCAGTGTATTTCTATCGAAGGTACCGTTTCCTTTCCTCAATGTGTGAGGGCTTATTCTGGCGGGGCCACTGCAATGGACTTTGAAGTCTTTTACAGCAAGAAGTTGTGCCTGAAAGAAGTACATCATAGTCCTTCCTACACGTTTAATAGATAATTTATGCATTTGCAATTTCACATTGAATGGACAACTTGCTTACCATCTCTTCATTTTAGTCTTAACTTGCACTTTCTGAAATAACTAAAGTCTGATTGTCAAAGTACTATTATCTTAGAGCTTCTGATAATTGTATGCCTCCTTGGACTTGGAACTAAACTGCGTGCTATCATATTACATATTCACCAAGTTTTCAAAAATTTTTTATAGGATGGTGAATTAGAGATTTCAGGATCCCCAACTGAAAAAGCTATTCTCCAATGGGGCGTGAAGGTATCATCATTTTAATTCTCTGGCATCCGTAATTCCAACTTTCTATAAATCAGTTATTGATCATCTAGGAGAACCAATCATTTACAGATGGGAATGAAGTTCGATGTCGTGAGAGCAGAATCCATAGTTCTTCACGTGTGCCCTTTTAATTCTACCAAGAAGAAAGGGGGTGTTGCCGTGCGAGGGCGGGTAATTCATACTTATTATTTTTTCAACTCTTCAGATCCAGGAACAGTTCAAAGCATATGAGAATTATAATATTCAACTAGTGGTGTTTGAATTGATTTTTTCTCGAAATTTTATGAACATAGTATGAGTTAAATTATCTTGTGCATTTGACAGACTGGATCTAAAGTTCATATACATTGGAAGGGAGCAGCTGAGATGATTTTAGGCTTGTGTTCAAAGTATGTTGATGTAAATGGTTCCGAGCAATCCATTGACAAGGATGTGGTTAGTACTTCATGAACTTTAACAACTCAAATTGACTTGAACTGAAATGCAATTTGATAAAACCTTATGAATCAAATAAAGAAGACTTGTGTTCTCCCTGAGGTAGATTTCTTGATAGAAGTATAAAGAGAAAACATGAGAAGAATTTCCAAATTGAATTTGTTCAGTAATGTTCTTTTTAGCTTGCAATTGTTTGACGATGTCCATTAGGATGTTGATATATGAGTATCTACCAAAAATTAGTATTATAATTTCGTTTTCATTCCAGGACTTCTTTAAAGATGCTATTGATAGTATGGCTGCAAAAGCCTTGAGGTGCGTTGCTGTTGCTTATAGAACATGTGAAGCAGATGAGGTTCCAACTGATGAAGAAGCATTGTCACAATGGAATTTACCGGAAGATAATCTTGTATTGCTGGGCATTGTTGGAATAAAGGTAGTAAACTCATTATTATTCGAATTCCCACTTCATTCCTTTCTTTTGCTTTTCCTTTACTTTCATCGCCATTAGTAGTTGACTTATCATGCCCTTTTCCTCATCATTATGTCGACATATTATTATGATTTCTCTGCATGTTCATTTTCCACATAGAGAGTTCTGTATATTTATCATATTTTCTGCTGTACAGGATCCTTGCCGCCCAGGTGTCCGGGATGCGGTGGAACTGTGCAAACATGCTGGTGTTAAGGTACTTATTTTGTTTTTAAATGCTCCTGCACACTCATTCTAATAAGCCGGCTAACTGAAAACTTCCTACGAGGAGGTTTTGCTCGGGAAAGCTACTTGATTAGCGGAAATAGGCTACTGTGAAACTTTGTTTGCTCATTAACTTTCAATACTTTGGTGCTCATGTGATGAAAAAAGGAAAATGTTGACTCCATCAGTCATAGAGTAACAACACTAATGCTGGTTTTTTTGGCATAAATGCACAATATCATATTTGATGGGGAATGGTGGTGGTCCAGTTGAGAATGACATCAAATCTGAGCTCCGTTCCATCGGACCTAACATCTTTTTATGCTATCTTCCTGATTAAAGAGACATGAATGTGATGATTAATTGCATGTGTTTGTCAACCATTAGGTGCGCATGGTAACTGGAGATAATATCCAGACAGCCAAAGCAATTGCTCAGGAATGTGGTATACTATCCTCAAACTCAGAAACAAGTGAACCTTATGTAATAGAAGGAAAAACCTTCCGCGAGCTGTCCGAGAAAGAGAGAGATCAAGTTGCACACAAGATATCAGTATGTCTTAACCAGAAGATCCCCTGTTTATCTTCTTCTGAGAAAGTTTGCCTTCTCGTAACAACTTGAACATTATTTTGGTCACAGGTTATGGGAAGATCATCTCCAACTGACAAGCTTTTGCTTGTTCAAACACTACGTAGACAAGGGGATGTTGTTGCTGTTACTGGAGATGGAACCAACGATGCTCCTGCACTGCATGAGGTTTGATGGACTCTTATGCTTGTTTGTCTTTTCTAAAATCTCTCTATCTTTACATGTATTCTTCATTAGGATCCTCTCTATCTGTCAGAAATGGGTTTGTTA
This sequence comes from Lippia alba, assembly GCA_037834125.1. NCBI lineage: Eukaryota > Viridiplantae > Streptophyta > Magnoliopsida > Lamiales > Verbenaceae > Lippia > Lippia alba. The sequence goes on from JBBMKE010000003.1 coordinate 233,464, forward strand.
CAAGAACCAATCTTCTTGAGTGGGTAACTGAGCATCTAATATTTTCCTTTTTCTGTATTTTTAGGCTGATATAGGTCTTTCCATGGGCATACAAGGAACTGAAGTTGCAAAAGAAAGCTCAGATATCATCATCTTGGATGACAATTTTGCTTCAGTTGTGAAGGTTAGTCAGTTAGTGTCTAGGGATTTCCAGGAAAAGTATCAAAACCGTCGATTCTATCTTTATAGTGTCTTCAATTTTTCATTTCCATGCCTCCTAACAATTTTCCACTGATATCGATTTCCAATTACTTGTTGTAGGTTGTGCGCTGGGGACGCTCTGTCTATGCAAACATTCAGAAATTTATCCAGTTCCAGCTCACAGTTAATGTTGCTGCCCTTGTAATTAACGTAGTTGCTGCAATTTCTTCTGGTGCGGTTCCTCTTACTACCGTCCAGGTACCATATCTCTCTCACGCTCTTTGACTTATTCTCTTTGAATTTTATGGAATTGTCATCTTATGCGAAATACCTGGTCCTTTGAGAACTTTGCCAACATCAAAGTCCTAGTCCTTTCGAAATGAAAATTTTCAAAGAAATTTGTGAAATCGACAAGTTTCCCTCTGACTAATTAAATGCTTTGAAAAGCTTGTCATGGAAATGTAAAACACTTAATGCATTTAATAGACTGTACCTTTGCTTAAGAAGGTTGCTTAACTCTTGTTCTTCATCTTGGTGCAGCTTCTCTGGGTTAATCTCATCATGGATACTCTCGGAGCTTTGGCACTGGCTACTGAACCACCAACCGATCATCTTATGGACAGAACTCCAGTGGGTCGTAGGTTAGTAAGTTTAACACATTTTCTATTCAAAGTTTACATTAAACTGCTGTCGTTGCATGAAAAGGTGACCAAAACATATTAACGTCGATTGCATCATTTATTTGCATGTCACCTTGCTAATATAACTCTTCTAAACTTCTCAGGGAACCTCTAATCACAAATATCATGTGGAGGAACTTGATTGTACAGGTATATTATACATGTTTTCTATTCTTTTGAATCAATACAGGAACACTACAGGTAACATATCATGGTACACTATGTATTGCAGGCTGTATATCAGATTACTATCCTCCTGGTTTTCAACTTCGCGGGCGTAACAGTTCTCCACTTGACTAATGACGACCCCAAGCATGCTAACATGGTGAAGAACACTATGATCTTCAACATATTTGTTCTGTCTCAAGTAAGTATATCCAGCAGTGAATTTGCGATAAGTTAATTTCTGTGATTACCCAGACTTGCCGGAATAATTTGTCGTGAATCTGCAGATATTCAACGAGTTCAATGCTCGAAAGCCGGAGGAACTTAACGTCTTCGAAGGTGTGACCAAAAACCACCTCTTCATGATAATTGTGGGAACTACAGTTGTACTCCAGGTAAGGACATGATATGTACGGCCTTTGCCATCATTCCATCGCGTGGGATCTCTATTTTCTTCCATTTTTTTTTTCTGGTAAACTGGTAATTAACGTGCTTCATTTTACTAGGTAATCATTGTCTGCTTCCTCGGCAAGTTCACCAAAACCGTTAGGCTTGATATCATTCAATGGGCGATTTGCATTGGTGTAAGCATTGTCAGGTTCGTATATTTATGAAATTACAAAAACCTCCCTTTCTTCAAAGCTCATTTGTTTGAAAGATTTCAGTATTATTATAAGCTATAGTTTATGTACTAATACAAAATTTATTTCATCTTTTCTTCTCACAGCTGGCCTCTTGCTATTGCTGGTAAATTCATTCCAGTTCCAAAAACACCTCTACAGAAATTCTGCATGAAGCCATACCGTCGCCTCGTCAATTCTCGTAGCAGCAGACGTAACTCGACTAACTAAATCTTATCACCATATAATTTTTTCTTTTCATTCATTAATCAATAATTCATCCAATTTCCTGGAATTCAACTCAGCAGCAAAAGGCTGAGGTATATTTGTTTGTCAATGTGTGTTTGACGAGTGTACTATAACATGCTGGCTTGGTGAATCTGGGATTTGGCTGAAATGCTATTCAATTACTTAACCAAAGCTCCCGTATTGTTGTAGATAGTTTTCAATTATTTGTACGCAGGATGCTTTAGCAATAGAAAAAGTACTTATATGCATTGAATTCTGGACTCCCTTTCTTTCTAAATTTATGCATATCGAAAGCACAATAAAATTTGTAATAATGTAAATGGGTAATCAATAATAGTTTTAGTATGTACTATGTATGCACATAAAATGCCTTCCTAAGGTTGCCTTTGTAGCTAAAAGTAAAAAAGGGAAAATATTTTTTATCATCTGAATTTCGTCATTTTTTGTAGTTGACATCCGGACAAACTTTTTTTTTTCATATCAATATCCGATATTTGTATTTATGACATGGTTTTCGTTAAAAACATGAAACATTGCATGTTTATAACATTGGATGATAGCATGCGACAAAAATTTGTGGGGATGGTAAATTAAAAAAGAGAATGAAATTCAGATGACAAAAAATCATTTCCCCCAATAAAAATTCAAAGACCTTGAAATATATACCTATAGATCCATCAATTTGAAACACAATTTAATTCACACCTCATGAGTGACTATTAAACATGGATGACTAGTTACAAGTAAATTCAAGTACAACGTTATACAACACATCCCAAATACCTCTTTTAACTATTACAATTTATGAAAGTCTGCAGCCTACAAAAAACCCTTTTGGCAAAGAACACGGGAAGAAAGACTTGTGCTTAATGTAAAAATTTAATGCGTTTTCAAACCAAACTTTTCTCCTTAAATCAACATAAATCAACTAGGGACTAGCAAAAACATGAGTATGCAAAGTGGTTCTTTTTCGAAACGTAGTGAGAGATGAATTCTTCAGAAGCAGCCGAAGAACCGGGGATATTTGCAGGAACGAGTATCTGAGTCTTTCCGGAAGCGATTCTCTTGCCAGCGACATTGGCATAAAACAGCCCGGATATGGCTGGGACATAAACATCACTTTCAGAACAGATGTAGTAGTCGATTACCTTTTCGTACTCAGAGGTGTCGGAATTTAGGAATTTGTCACGTTTCTCCATAGGCATTATTGACTCCTGGAAAAGGTTTAATGAAAATGAAAATCTTAGGTAAAATTGGAAGCGAGTTTTGAATGATCATCAACACATATTGTAATTCAAACCTACTAATACTTTGCATATCCATATAAATTTAGATAAAGACTTATTCTGGATTTAAGAGTCTTTAGCAATAAAGTAACCTTGGACAAAGTAAAACTTAAGGTATACGTTCCCTTAAAAAGCAGTTGTGATTCAGCACTTAGAGCCATACTTAAGCAAATCTAACCTCATAATTGAATTGCAAAATCAAAAATGTGGATAATTTTCCGGAACTAAATTGCTTAAATAAATTCTTTGGTGAGCTCTGCACAAAAAAGCATTAGAGGAAATTTTACCTTGGTGTAAGTTTTCGGGAAGAAGTCCTTCAGAGAGTCGAGGCTGCTGTGCCATTTTGTTTGGGTCACATACACCGTGGTATCCTTTTCGAAGCCAAGCTTCTTTAAAAAGAGAGCTATTTCTTGTGGATCATAACAACTTTTGGCTCCAGAGCCACCATTCTTATGACAACCCTTTTTCTCCAATATGTCCATCCTCAAGTCAATTGCAACAAACTGTCCATTCGACTTCTTGCTGAGTGTTTTTAGGCGATCAATCATGGAATCAACAACTTCGCGAACTTCTGTTTGAGGCTCCAGGGTTCCAAACATGGCCAAGCATGCAATAGAGTCTGTGTTGGTTTTTTCTTTATTCTTCTTCATATTCACTGAAGGGAAGTAAGTAACTAGCCTTACGTTTCCCTTGGTTTTGAAAGCTGTTTCGATATTCTCTGATATATAATCTTCGGTAACCCGATTAGGGACCTTTACTACCGCAAGATTACGAGCTGAGAGTCCATTAGGCTGAGATCTAACAACTTTGACAACACCATCTAGGCTTCCAATGAATTTGTCAACATCATAGACATCTTCAAAATTCCTGAAAGTTCCAGATAGATTAGAACATCAACAATCATGTGAACTTTTCGAAATAATGTCATGGGTTGTAATGGTTTTCAGGGCCGTAAACATATACATGCTTCTTTTCAAACAATGGTTGAGTGGCTGCCAGCTGGAAGTCAGCAAAATTGGAGGAGGGGAGGAAATAAATAGAAAAGAGGATGTGGATATGCATGTAGTACATCTTTCTTTATTTCTCTCTTTATAAATATTTTCCAGAAAAGAAAAGCCTTTATGGTTTATGGTGTGTATTAAAGCTAGAAGGCACATCAAACCTTTTGTCACCAGGATTGCTTCCTCTAATGTCTGGGATCACAAGTGTTGCCTTTAGATATTTGGCAACTACTACAGCATCAGCAACCTGAATAAGATGAATGCCGAGCAATGATCAAAGTTAGAGATGAACAAGCACTTCCTTAGAAAATTCACAAAACAGAGAAACGAAAATTTTAAGTTCAATAAAGAAAATCCATTCGAGTTTCGAAAAATAAAGTCAATGAAAAAGGCAACTAAATGACTTTTTTTATTTACGACATATATGAAAGAGATGCCAGATGAAATTAACCAAGCTACCTGAGAGACATGGTATTCTGGGCCGTTGGTCAATGAAAAAGTGACATAGCCTTGTGACTCATCAACCTCCTCTGAAAACAAACATCAAGAATCACACACACGAAACAATTCAAGTCGAAAAGCGAAAGGAAAATGCTACGAATATTATGCTGTAATTTTCAGAAATGCACTGTACTAACCCATGACTGGCTTCTCCCAACATTGCTTCAAGGTCAAGCCATCCTCCTTCCAAGGGCCATCAGCCCCTTTCGCAACACTAGCTAGTCCATGCTGCGAAGCCTTATTCGTCTCGTGAACCGATGGCTTTTTAAAGAGGAAAAATAAATTGTTCCAGTCAAAAAAAAAATTCAAGGATCCAAAACAAAAATTGAATGAAAGCAAATCAGCAGACGCACAATTTACAATCATAAATTACAGAATCTCCCACATCATTGCTCTATCAAAAAACGTGCCGAAAATCCATACTTAGCACATACAATTACCTAAATCCGCCCTCTTAAATACCCAATCCGGATGATCTCACATTCCACAAACAAAACTCAATCATAAAATATTCGCACCAATGTAACCTTCCAACGTTACATCGCCCAGTCCCAAGGAAAAAATCCCCAACCAATTCAGATCAAGACAAACGCCCACACGTCACCAGATGCAAAAACCAATAAAGACAAGCATTCAATGAGAGCTAAATCAAATCCAATCCACACACCAATCAAGCCAAATCCGTAAATAATCCATCCATCTCAAATCCTACCAATCCAAGCTCCAGCAACCTCAAACGACAAAACTAACACCAACACCAAACCAGCACATTGCTACATCCACATCCAAAATCCAACCAATCCACATTCAAACCAACGCAAAATCAGCATCAAAATCACAAATCCAGCTCAGAAACAGCAGCAGACGAAGTAACGAAGCTTCAAAACATACCTGCACAGGATCGAAGTGGTCGCGCTTAATCATGTGAGCGAGCATGACGAACATCGTCATAGTCAAAATCCCCGCCAACACCTGTCTCGGATCCACCGCCATTGCTTCAGATCTCAATCTCTCACTCTATATATCTGCAGATTTAGAGAGAGAAAGAGGAGAAGTGAAGTGAAGTGTGAATTCGTTTGATTTGGCGCTTACTGTTTCTTAAACCCATCTTTCTCCTCTCATCATTTATATATATATATAAAATCATTAATTAAAAATGTTAATATATACTTTAGAATAATCACCACGCTTTGATTGATTAATCATGATTATTGGCTATATAAATAAAATAAGTATATACTTATATGCATGTGTATGTATATATGCACACAGTGACACCTCAACTGTGTGCTTATTATGATGTGCACCGACAGTTTTCAGCTTCAGGAACACAATTGGGCCCCAAATCTCAGCAGCCTTAGATTTCTTCTCAATTTTTTTTTTCTGAAATTAAATTATTTCTCTTTTCTTTTAAAAAATTATTTAGGGTTGAAAATTGTATGATTTTCTTAATTCGAATTGGGAATAGGCGTTTATACTAGTGGCGTGAAATTTGGATGCCTCTTGCATTGGTTGGGTGATGAACCTTAGACGGAGCTCACCTGATTCGAAAGTGGTTGAAGTCGCTATTGTTTTAGATTCGATCACACTTGCTTATAATTTTGATGGGAGGAAGATTATTATCGAATAAAATTGTTTGAACTATTCTTAAATTTAAAAACCATTACTTTTAATTTTGAGATCTTTGTTGCATCAATTTGATTCTTATTATTTCTATTTAATTTAGCGTATAGATGATAGTGTAGTTTATACATTGATCCGGCGCTAATTTTTCAATGACATAAAAAATTCCATTCATAGAGAGTTTGCATCCAACAAATCAATGACAATATGACATCAATGAGACAAACTACAAAACACAAAATTAAAACCTACTTCAAAAATAAATAACAGATTTTAATTTAGTTGAACTATTAAAAGCGCGACTTTTTCTAAAAAAATTGATATAATGACTAATGAATTCAAATACGTGCAGCGCAACATTTGATTTTGGCCAAAAACTGACCCCTCAACTTAAAGTCTAATTGGACAGTTTTGTAGCCAAGTCCATTACGTTTATTCTATTATTTATTATTTTTTTTAAAAATATTATTTTATTATGTTGTATTGTATTTAAAGTTCGTATAGCAATATAGCACACCGTATTCAATATTCATTATGTGAAAAATTCAATAAAATAATTATTGTTGTTATATCATATTGTATCGTGTCATATCTATACTGTTTTACATTGTACCATAACTTTTGCTTTTGTTATTTATTTTGGCTACAGGTTTTGGACTACATTAGTCACAATTTGAGTTGACAAATACAATAAATAAATGAAAGCAATAAACGTAAATGCAGGCGTTAATGGTGCGATTCCCCGCTTGGATTTCAGCATTAAAAGTGGGATAGTCAACTTTCACTCACCTTAATCCTACCTAACCTTCAATTTTAATTACATATTAATTATTATTAAGGTTATCTTAACAAATCAATTAATAGTAATATATGTGCGACATTACACCATTAATTACATTAAATAATTCAACAAGTCTTTTACTTTGTTTAGACATAAAATTAGGTCTACAACATTCAACAACCACGATTTTAGCTGACATGTGACATGTCACATGTCTTAATCGCCTAACTTCAAATAACTTAACTATTTGTCATAGTCATATGTAAGGCACTACTAGCTTAGTTTAAGGTGGTACAAAGATTAAAGGAAAATTATTGATAATAGAAACCTCAAAACTGCTAAAACAACCGTACCCGAGAGATGTTTTTGCACTAGAACCGAAGCAATTTCGGACCTTCAAGTAGTTAATATTAGCCAATAAGAGTTGATTCAAGCGGATAAAGGGTTCTTTTGATAGAGTAATGACTCGGGTTTAGAATTTCTCTATCCACTTGTATGTGTGTGTGTGTGTTTTTTTGTTTTTTTTTAAAAAAAAAAAAGATCGACGGGACTAATGTAACTAAAGGTCAATCACTACAATTGCACACATTGGTATTTCATTCATATTTGTATGGCAGCTAGTTTTGGACAAAATGCTGCACAAGAACTCTCTCCAATGCTGCAACAAGCAACAACTCATGAACAAGAGCATTGAATTATGAACAAGGTTTTGAAGCCATTTCTTGTCAATTATCAAAGGTAATCCTTCACCATCAACATCTCACCACAAAGCTTCTTTGGTACTTGCTGCAGTGCTTTACCCTC
>JBBMKE010000003.1:251959-265157 GCA_037834125.1 Lippia alba
AGTATTTATTCTATGTGGGACACTAAGAGTCTCAGTTTTTCTAAACACCTATTATATGTCTTTTGTATTCCCAATGACTCTTCACTAATCAATGTGGGATATCAAATAACATATAATATTCAACATTCATCATCCTACTTTCAACTTCTTTTGTCATTTGTTTTGTTAGCACATGGGCAACTTTAATTGATCAACACTTGGAGACTGTATTTCCTGTTCTACATCGAGAATAGTAAACTTGAAGTTTGGTGAGAAGGTAGTTCATAGAATCCCTAATATGGTGTGAGGTGCCATCAGATTATTGTCTCAACAATCTTGACCATCTGTATAAACTTGAATATATTCAATGCAGTACCCAAATTCCGTGCGGTTTACAGAACCTATTAACGGATACTAACACAATACGAATATGACGATATAGATTTTTTCTTTAATTTCTTATGTAGGGAGTGTCGGAAACGGTGTCTGATACGAGTGTCTGGCACAACACTACACGATAAAATTATATGTAGAGGTGTCCATACATCATAGGTGATAACATAGAAACACGACACTACATTGCACTACAAAAATATAATATTTTTAAAAGTGTTCGTGCATCATAAATGATAACATTGGAGCGACGATTTTGCAAGGTATAAATGACAATAGTTTCGAAACATAATTAACCCTTTATTCATATATTATTACTAAACCACCCATATATAATATAAATATATCCCTAAAAAATATGCATAAAAATAGATGTATATAAATAGGTATAAATGAAAATATTTTCGAATTATTCTCATTCGGTTGTATAAATGAAAAATAATTAACCCTTGTATTTTTGTATAGTATAATTATATCTAGGGAAGATATCATTTTTCGTTCTCTATAGATGACCTTTTTTTATTTTGGTCCCGAAATTTTCATTTTCTCATATTGTTTAAAAAAATATCAATTTCAGTCCTCTAGCTAACGGACGTTAATTTTTTAACGAAAAAAGGCGCGTGTCACTCAAGCGCCCTGAATAAATGTGAGTGGCGCATGTGTGACATGCGCCTTTTTGCGTTAATTTTTTAACGTCATTAGTAAAAGGATTGAAATCGATATTTTTTTAAACATAAAAGATACAATGTGATAAATATTAAAAAATCAGGACCAAAATCGAACAAGAACATCTTTAGAGGACGAAAAATGATATTTTCCCTTATATCTATTATTTCTAGATTGCTTCGAATCTTGAAAGATGATAGTTCATGTTCTGTGTGCGTGGAATTGTAGCTAGTATCGTTCTTTATTTTATATCTAAGTTTTTTATTCTCTGCTTGAAACGAATAGATAGTACCTTGCCTTATTTTTTCTCAAATAATTTTTCAATACATTCATATGAATATTAGAAATTAAAGCATGTAATTCATATTGTTCTTTTCTATTGTCGTAGGATGATCCTTTATTCTTTTTATTTATTTATTTATTGATTTCAATAATTTTATTTTTTCATGTTTCTTCATGTTTTTGTTTGAATATTTTCTCTTAAAAAATTATGTCAGTCGTTCGTCATCTCTGTCCATGTCTCTAGCGCAGTCTAGAATTTCTATTTCTTGCATTTTTTGGCCTCTCATAATATTTGTGGTCTTGTTTGTTTCATTCATTTATTTGCCTCATTCCCCTCGATTTTGTTTTCTCTCTGACTATTGTCTCACTTTGCTCTTCTTTCTCATGTTGTTCTTTTTCATTTGCCTTGCTCTTGTTATTTGGGAATTTTCCACTTTTGTGGTCTTCCAATTTCTTCTTAGTATTTGCTTCTTTTCCTCTCATTTTTGTTGTATTTTCAAAAGATTCTCCAACGACGAACAAAATCTCATTTTGTGTTTTCACGTTTTTGTTGAGTTTGAAAAGGAAGTTGTATTGCTCCTCTATTGTTGATGTCAAAGCCCTATAATGAAGTGATTTCTTGTTCCTTGCAAAGTTTTACACCTTATTTATTTTTTGTTAGGTTTTCTCATATTTAGTTTGATTGTTTCTTTTATCTCGCTAATTGTCTTAGTGTGATTGTTGATTATTCAATCCCATCTGCTACGTTTAGGGTAACCCTATATCAGTATTTCTTTTTAGCATTATATTTTAGCTATTTGTATAGTATGTTTTTAGATTTCATACCTTATATTGGTGATGCTTCCACTTCGTCATCCATACAATTTTTGTATTGTAAGGGTTACTTCGTTTTTGGTGCTCTTCATTTTCTTGGTCATCCACAATTCATCTATATTTGTTTCTTTGGAGGATGTTAACATGTTCATCATGGAACCTATTATTAAAATAGCTTCTTTTATAATTTTAATAATATTAAATTATTAAATTTTTTTGGAATATTCTCTTTATATTATGATAATAATGGAAGTCTAACTCACCATATATTGAGCTTGCCTGCTTAGGTATAAATTGGATTGAGGAGTATTGCCATTGCAGAAGTTGTTTTTAATTATAGCTCACCTTGTAAGGCATTTGTTTTTATTACTTGATCCCTTTCGTTTATAAATTATATTCGTTACATATTTTTCTTATTTATTTTTGTGTGTGTTTTTGTATCGTACCTCGGCATATTTGTTTCCTCAACCCTGAAATTCCCACAATTGCTCTCTTATTTTCAATTTTTTGTAACCATCATCCTTCTGGCATCGCTAACCTTCACCGAAACTAAAGTTTTGAATTAATAATAGTTGTATCATAAACTGTATTGTCTAATTATTTCCTTAATAATCGTTCATAATTATCGTTCTCTTCCATAGCCTATGCTTTTGTTGTTTCTCCTAAACTGAAACGGTGGTTGTACTTTTTTTTACCATCCAATTACATCTGCAATTTTCGTGTGTTAGATATGTTTTTTCGTAATATAATTTTTTTTTAAAAAAACTTAGAATTCTTTAGTAATTAAAGAAAATTTAAAATTATCATTTACTATTTAATACAAATAGAGCGAGTAATTCCGAACAAGCCTGCAAAAGAAAGCCCACAAGAAGGCCCAATAGCGTGAGAGGGAGGCTGGCTGGCTATAGCCAAGCCCACATTGGCCGGCCTAATAGTCCAACACTCTATATTAGAAGAAAACCTCCCCAATTCACACACAGAAACACGCACTGTGAGGTGAGAAAGTTGAACCTGAAATCGAAGAACAAAAATGGCGTCCAACGCTGCGGTTCCCTTCTGGAGAAGTGCGGGAATGACCTACATAACGTATTCCAACCTCTGTGCTAACATGGTGAGGCAGTGTTTGAAGGAGCCCTACAGATCCGAAGCCTTGACCCGCGAGAAGGTCCACTTCTCCGTCTCGAAATGGGCCCAGGGCAAACCTGAGAAGCCAAGTAATTCTCGGTTTTAATCTCTTCATTTATCGGTTTTGTTGAGATCTGTGTGTTTGATGTTCGTTTTTGATGGAATTCAATCCGTGTTACGTTGATTGGGTTGTGTTGGTTGTCGCGATGGGTTAGGGATTTGTTTGTGGAGAACTGGTGTTTAGTGATTTGTTGTTGTTTTATTGTTGGACCGATGGTGTGGAATGTTTGATTATTTTTTAATTTAAGTGATGATTTGTTTATGGAGTTGAGTTTGAAGCTCAATTAGGAATATCAAGCTACATTCTTTTGTTGAGGAGAACCAATTATTGTTTAATTTGATGTACTGGATACCAAGTGTTTCGTTGGTAGTGAGGGACCAAGTGTTGTTTGGATTTTGGGTTTTGGATTCCTGTTATTGTTTAGTAGAATGCTTGTTTCCTTTCCTTTCGTTTTCAATCCATTTCCGGGGATTTGGGGTGGGTGGTCTTGCTTGATCTGAAGTGTTTACCGAAATTAGGTTGATTGCTCTTGTGAAATGATGGTCTGTTGATTAAGCATAGGAAACTGAGACTGGTCCTCGATATGATTACGCGAAGATTGTGACCTGAAACTTGCACCCCCTGTTTGCCTTTTTATTTGTTTCCTTAATTTACACTGTTCTGACTTCTGACATATGTTTCCCGGTTACTTATGAAACTATAATTGTGTTTTTGGTAGTTAAGGGAGTACATTCAGGTAATGTTGCTACAAATACCTTGTAGATTAAGCTTAATTTCTTGAGCTGGAAATTTGTTTGGTAATGGAAATACATAGTGGACTAGAGCTGAACAATTGGGGCTTCAAAGAGGGATGTGTGTGTATAGATCTAGTTGTATGCCTACTGTTCTAGTGGTGATTTAAGAACAAGAGTTGGATATTGTAGGAGACTTTGTCCTGGATTTTTTAGAAAGTAAATGTCCTGTAGATTTGACAAGATAAATTCATTTTTCAGCTCCTTAAATGGCCATGCTTATTGAACCGTGTAGACGGGTGTACTACGGGATTATTGATGCACTCAGATGATGTTTCTGGAGTTAAAACAAGCTTTTTACGATCTGTGACCATGTGTTTTATCATATAATCACTTACATTTGCTTGAATTTAGTTAGTCAGGTTTTGAGCTGATGTTAAGTTGCCGTGGAATAGAACATCTTCCTTTTATTTTTCAAAATTGTGGGATTATTTCTATGTTTGGGATGTATTGCACTTTTATTTCCAGAGTTTCATGCGTGGTCTTTTTAACCTATTGCTGAACATGAAAAGGCTATTAGCTAACATATCCTTTAGACCTGGGGAGTGAGTGCAGTTCGGTATGATACTATGCTCGGATGAAAGATCAAATGGGGAGAGATTTTCAATTCTTTTTCTCCATATACCCCCAACAAATAGAGAGAGATTTAGGCTCTGAAGTATACCTGAATACTTGACATTGTGCATACTGCAGTTAACAAAAGGGTGATTATTGCTATTTATTTTATCTCTTATATGTTGTTTTTATTAAATGTCCATCAATGGAAACCGACTGCAAGAATCATCAATTAGCTGTTTACTTTGATAATTGATGCCTTTTTCATTCTAATGAAACTTCCTCTTTTCTTGTTTCTTCAGCCATCCGCTCTGATACACCCGAATGAGGCTCGACGCTGCCCAGAACTGGATTCTTTAAAGTCTATTCCAGCTGAAGATCTTTCACCTTTGTTTTCATCTTTGCTTCAAACTGTTGTTTGTGGGTTTGTAATTCCCCCAGCCAATGTGACAGCGATCGATATCGAAGTTTGGTTATGATTTACTGATAATAATGTGATGTTTTTGCCTTAGACTTATGCCTCTGCTACTGTCAATGATTTTGATGACCTGAAAATAATTGTGGATTTTACCAAATAACTGGTGCATTTTCTGCATATCACTTGGCTTGCGGAAGTAGTTCATCAATTGTCAATTATTAGGCAGAGTATGGTGATTGCCTTCTTAACTACTTATTCCAGTTTTCTTTCAAGTAATTTGACATACTATAAGTTATGTTGACACTTTATTAGTTACCATAAAGTTTGCTTTAAGATAGCACAAAGAGGAATCTTGGCTTAGAATTTGTAAATATCTTCATTAAGTGAATAAAGGTTCATATTTATCCCAGTAGAAAATTTTCCCCATTTTGATCACCAAAGTATTAATCTTGGTATATTTGTTCTAATACTCATATTATTTTAAAAACAAATGTATGATCTTTAAAAGTTTAATGATTATAATAATTGTTGTTGTAGTTGTGGTGCTTAATATTGTTGAATCTTGATTGCCGTAGGATCCTGTCTAGTAGATAATTATGAATCAAAATAAGTTTGTGTTGGAGTTTGAATTTTCAAATCGAGCATACTGAGTTTGATCTTGAAATTTGTGGAATTTTGAGCCTAAATGTACTGAGAAACCTCGATAATATTAAACTCAAAAATTATTAGACGAGCTTAAATGGTTTTAAAGAAGTTCGAATTCGAATTTAATTCTTTCAAGCGGGTCTCATTTATATTTCGATTATCATATTAATATTGAAATTTCTATCTAGTTCTATTCATTTCAATTATGGTACTTCATTTAACTTATCTCAACTTCACTATAATTTAAATTTTTTACCATTCGCTGCACTTAATTTAACAATTTCGCCTTTCAATAATGTCTAGTTAATAACTTATCTCAAATTCATATTCATTTCAATCAAAATTTGATCAATTGGTAATTCCGAGACTTATGAGATTTTGCAATATTCACACATGGAAGCACAATATAATTATATATATATAGATATACATTTACACACTTTGCCACACATTCTAATGAGTTTCCGACCCGCAACATATCAGTTCATGGGAGCAAATAATTTTCACAAAATATCTATTTGGTCCAAAATTTTAAATATATTATTATGTGGATAACAACCAATAATGAAGTCAAATATTAAAAACAATACAACAAATTTATTCAAAGAAATAAACATTACCGAAACATTTAAATAATATCAAGAAATATATTGAGGTTTTTTGACAGGCGAACCAACAAAGAAACTCCACTTTTGTCTGTCCCCATTCCCAAACATTCCGCCAACCAAAACCAACTCAACTCTACAAAACAACAACAAAATCCCCCCAAATTTCTTCTCTCCCCATCAATGGCGGATTCAACCCCTCTCCCCCGGAATTCCGTAATCATTTCTTGAGTTTCCCCTAATTTTCAAATCGGAGGTACCCTAAATCCGCGCCGTGGAAGCAGCTACTGGATCTGAATCGCTGGATTAGAGCTGCTTCAGCTTCTGCTGAGCTTGATTAATCGATTGGATTTGCCCGGTTTTTCGTGATTTGTTGTCCGTGGAACGCGTCTCGGTCATGGCTTCGGCGAAATCGTCTCGGTCAAGAGCAGCGCACGCGGGAGCTTCAGCGAAGGGGCATGGGAAAGATGGAGGGGCGAAGTTGGAGGAGAATCTCAACGTTTTCAAGTCGGATAACTTCAACGCCGATTCGTATGTGCAGTCCAAGTGTCACTCGCTCAATGAAAAGGTTTGGACTGGATGATTTGTGGTTTGTGTTGGGTGTACTTTTTTCTGTGGATAGTCTGATTTGGGAAACCTATTTTTGGCTTTTAATTTGTCGTGAGTTAGATTGCTTGCTAAAATTGAAATGTCATTCTAGGATTATGATTTGTTTAAAGCCTTGTTCAGCTTCAGCGATTAAGGAATAAATTTCTTAACAATTTTTCCTTTCTGGGTCATCTAATGTTATATTAGAAATACAATAACTTATTAAATTCCCCGGTGATGATTAAACAAAAAGTTTCTCATACATTAAAGCTGAAATTTGCAATTACTGGATGACTGCTTGTTTTGGATTCCCATGGTGATGAGTGGGGTGGGTGTTTTCCTCATCTATCGAACGTAGTAACTTATTCAAGTTTGTTTCATGGGAAAGATACTCATTCTGCATTTTCTTTTCATTTATGGAAAGGGATGTGTTCTCTTCTCTTTTTCTTTGGTTGCGGAACTCTTTCGGGGTTGTGTCTGACCTCCAACTGTGAAGTCAATCAGTCATTGGCTATTTTGGATTTGATCCCTTTATTGCAAGGAAAAGGAAGACCAGCTCTTGTGGTGGTCAATGACAAATAGGAAAAAGACCATTTTGGTCTGAGGAAAAATATTGGATTGAATAAAAGTCCCACTGCTAAAATGCTCTATGCAATATAATCCTGTTGCGCCCCCTGCCCCTTGAATTATCAATTTTACCTTAGTCTCTTTATCCAATTCAAATATGAATTCCATGTGCATGCACACTGCCACCCCAATGAGCTACCTTGTGTTCACTCATTCCATCACTAGGTAGTATATGCCAGTAGAAACTTCCACATGCCAAAGAGATGACCTCTACTTCATGTAGGAAGTTGAGGCAAGGAGATAAGGGAAGTACCAATTCTTATGATAGACTTCGGGCGAAAATTTAAATATTCTTTGAACTTTATTTCTTCAGTTCACTTGTAGATTCTCTTGGGCCCTATCAAAACTTGATATTTATTCAGCAAATAACCTTAGAACACATCTTGCAGGAAATAAGACAATTATGCTCTTATCTTGTGGATCTGAAGAGAGCTTCTGCTGAAGAAATGCGCAGAAGTGTGTATGCTAATTATACAGCTTTTATTCGGTAAGTAATTTGCTCTAATATCCAAGATCATGAGAAGAAGTCTCGTCTCCATCTCCTCTTCTTCTTTTGTTTCCAAATGTTGTTGTAGATCTATAATTGGAACTTACTAAGCCATTTGGTCAGAAACATAACATAGTATGGGTAAACTAACACCTCTGGTTGCAGCTGCTTGCTCGTTGAGATCTAATACCAGCCAATCCTCTCTTCCTGAACCAGAAAATTAAAAAAAATTGTGACTATCCTTCCCTTGGTATTAGAAACTGATTGTGAGAGTTTTTGGCTATATATATTTCTATCTACTCAGTTGCATACCCAACTCTCAAACTTGATCCTTATTATGTAAAATTTGCAGTACGTCCAAAGAGATATCAGATTTAGAGGGTGAACTTTCATCAATGAGAAATTTGTTATCTACTCAAGCGACCCTGGTTCATAATTTAGCTGAAGGAGTTAATATTGATTCTTTGTCTGATACTCTCCCTGATGGTTCTTCTACAACTGATTTATCCAAAGATGAACTTGGAGAAGCTTCTGATGTAGAGAAATGGTCAACAGAGTTTCCTGATATCCTAGATGTATTGCTAGCTGAAAGGAGAATTGATGAAGCTCTGACCTACCTCGATGAAGGAGAAAGTATTGTTTCTGAAGCAAAAGAAAAGAAAACAGCGTCCCCAGCCACAATCTTGTCACTTCAGACTATTATAATTGAACGCAGGCAAAGATTAGCTGATCAGCTCGCTGAAGCTGCCTGTCAACCTTCCACAAGGGGTACTGAACTCCGTGCAGCTATCTCCGCTCTCAAAAACCTTGGTGATGGTCCTCGTGCTCACAGTTTACTCCTTAATGCACATTATCAGAGATATCAGTACAGCATGCAAAGTCTGCGTCCATCTAGCACTTCTTATGGAGGAGCATATACAGCAGCACTTTCACAGCTTGTATTCTCTGCCATTGCTCAAGCTGCCAGTGATTCCTTTGCTATTTTCGGCAAGGAGACAGCTTATACATCTGAGCTTGTGATGTGGGCAACAAAGCAGACAGAGGCATTTGCACTTCTTGTCAAAAGACATGCATTAGCTTCATCTGCAGCTGCTGGGGGTTTGAGATCTGCTGCAGAATGTGTTCAAATTGCTTTAGGTCACTGTTCATTGCTGGAAGCTCGTGGTCTGGCTCTTTGTCCTGTTCTTCTGAGGCTCTTCAGGCCTAGTGTTGAGCAAGCTCTGGATGCTAATGTGAAGCGGATTGAAGAGAGTACAGCTGCTTTAGCTGCTGCTGATGACTGGGAGCTCACATATCCCCCAACCTCTCTGCGCTTGTCTGGAAGGACCACTGCAACTGCAGGTACCACAATAGCAAATCAGCACAAGCTTTCAAGTAGTGCTCATCGTTTCAATATTATGGTCCAGGTAAGTGTTGATCTGTCACGTTTCTTCTAGTGCACTTTATACATATGCCAACCATATATCTGAATTATTTCCTTCCTGTACTTTTGCTTTTGCACGTATTGTAAGAGCTGAGCTGATTATGCTCCCTCTCTGATTCCCTGTGCAGGATTTTTTCGAGGATGTAGGACCTCTCTTGAGTTTGCAATTGGGAAGCAAAACATTAGATGGCTTGTTCCAGGTTTTTAATTCCTATGTGAGTATGCTCATAAAAGCATTACCCGGCTCCATGGAAGAGGAAGCAGATTTTGAAGGCTCAGGAAATAAGATTGTTCGAATGGCTGAAACTGAAGCACAACAACTTGCATTGCTTGCCAATGCATCCTTACTAGCTGATGAGCTATTGCCACGTGCAGCCATGAAGCTCTCCCAATTAAATCAGGTTAATTACAAGGATGATTCTCGCAGAAGGCCCCTTGACCGTCAAAATCGCAATCCTGAACAAAGGGAATGGAAGAGACGCCTTGTGAATTCTGTTGATAGATTGAAAGATAGTTTCTGCCGCCAACATGCTCTGGATCTTATTTTCACTGAAGAAGGTGATAGTTATCTCACTGCGTACACATACATAAACATGGATGGCAATGCGGATGAAATAGAGTGGTTCCCTTCTTCAATATTCCAGGTCTCTCTCTCTCCCCATCCTTTTCAGTTCTTTTTCCTGGTATATGACATACAAAGCATTTAACTTTCATGTGGTTAAATTTGTTAGAACTGTGTATATATTGATATGGGATAGTTATATAACATACCCTGAGGTTTTATCTAATTACACAAACGTCCTCCGTGGTTTGAGAAAATTACAAAAACTCCCCCTCTCAAAGCATTTACATTATATTTGCATTGATGAACTTTTATGATATCATCCCTAATTTTTGTGAATATTATATTTAAACCGTTGAGTCTTACCGATCAATATTTGAATTTGAACTTATGACTAATAGCATGCATTACGTTAAACTCAGTGTATGTTGGGGGGCATTTTTGTGATCTCTCAAATTTCGGGGAATGTTTGTGTTATTAATAGAAATCTCAGATGCCAGTGTAATTATCCCTATTAATATTGCAGTCCTATATGGAAAGTGTGTATATTGAGTAACTAACTATATGCTACTTTTTTCTACTTCCAGGAACTTTATGCAAAACTGAATAGAATGGCTGGCATGGCAGCAGAAATGTTTGTTGGCCGGGAAAGATTTGCCACGTTATTATTAATGAGGCTAACAGAAACTGTCATTTTGTGGTTGTCAGAAGACCAAACATTTTGGGATGATATTGAGGAAGGACCTAGGCCTTTAGGTCCTCTTGGTCTGCAGCAGGTATTGAAACTGATATCCACATTTTACTCTAATTCAGTTTTCCATTTTGTCGTTTTTATGCTTACATGTTAAAATGGCTTGCAGTTCTACTTGGATATGAAATTCGTCATGTGCTTTGCTTCACAAGGCCGCTACTTGTCGAGGAACTTGCATCGCGTGGTTAATGATATTATAAATAAAGCGATGGCTGCATTTTCTGCAACAGGGATTGACCCATATAGGTAAACACTCCATGCAATTTATTATGTTTCTATTGTCGCGTTTTCGATTTCCAGACGTCTTTTCTTGTGCCGGTATAGTTGATGTAAGCTTTGAAACTATATATTTCTTGAGATGCTTTCAGTTTATGGCTAATGATATCATTACTAAAGGTGCTTTTTCGCTGAGATTCTTTCAATTTCTGGTTGCAGCGTGCTTCCTGAAGATGATTGGTTTAATGAAATTTGTCAAGATGCCATGGAGAAGCTGAGTGGAAAACCAAAACTTGCTAATGGGGAGAGAGACCTGAACAGTCCAACGGCTTCCGTTTCTGCGCAATCAATTTCGTCCGTCCGATCTCATGGAAGTTCCTGAAATGCATATTAGTTGCAGATTTGTAAATTAGGCAGCATAATTCCTATGGATTACTGTCTGTCTTGTATTAAAAAATAAGATTCTTTCTTTCTTTTTCTCCTTTTTTTTTCCTCTTCTTTTTGTTGTTTTTTTCTTTTAGTTTGCAGTTTTCCTCAGCTCCTAAAGTTGTAGGTTTGTAGCCTTGTGCTTGATTCTTTGGAAGGCTAGAAATTCTTTATGTTCCCCAATTGGAGGATTTTGAGTGTGTATATTTTGATTGACCAGTGTTAGTACATAATCTAAATTTACCCTTTTCCTTTGTATATCTTGGATAGTTTATTCCCTAGGTATATTTGTAATATGCGAGGATGAGAAGCTTCTTTCTCCCTTACAAATCCCTCGACAAAATCTAGCTAAATTTTGTTACAATTTTTTATTTGTACATTTAAAAGTTAAAAGGTGACAATATTTCCTTTACAAAAGAATGATGTCATTTTCACGTTACAATTAAACTCCTGTGGCATGATGAACGGGGCTTGTATTTCCTGTTGTCGAGAATCCTTCATCTTGAGAGAACATCCCTTCTTCAACCTGATATGAAATGCTCATTGCTGGAGTACTTTGAGCTGAAGGAGGACTACTTGATGCCGCTTTTGTTGCTGATGCGATATCCTTTTCCTCATCAAAAACTCGAACAAGTGCTAAAAACTTCTGTTTGATCGGAGCATCAGAGGAATATAGTCCTGTTCTCGCGAACGAACATGGATAAGAATATCATGAGGGCCGATAGTAAAGAGATCCTGGCAATTAAGAAGAGGCCCTTAAAACTGTCGAGCGTGAGGCTTTCGGAGGTTACCACAGCTCCATTGCTGTCAGGACAGATTTCTTCATCTCCAAACCATGTTCTTGAAATCCTTAACATTGTCTCACTCTCGGCTAAGTTTAAGATTTCTCTTGAAACATCGGGGACGAGAGGCGAACCCTTTGGAAATGCCTGAAGATATTAGCAGAGAATCAGTTATTAGCTTGTTGATAAGCGGGCGACACAACAAAATGCACCCCTCCACCACGATGTGGAATCCAAAGGGGGGGTCGTTGTAATTTCCTAAACTACTGGCTGTATTTAAGTCTAACCAAAGAAGTATCAGATAATTTTGTAGTTTATAGTACTTACAAATCCAAAACCAGCTGTCTTATAGACGGGCCCCACCATGGTATACTTGCGGCAATACTTGGAAAGAAAGAGCCTAATGTAAGGAAGTTCATCAACAATTGCAGCTACTCCTCCATTTCTGCTACCTCTGGATAGCGCTTCATCGTACTCTTCGAATGTTCTATAGCGTCTGAACTTAGAACTGTCAAATTTCATGTTGTTCAAGAATCCACTGACAAACGAGCCATCTTGATATCCGACATAATCTCCGTTCTTTATCAGATCATTAATGTCTGTGATTGTGGGCTGAAGCTGCTGCACTGTTAGCATGGATGTCAGGTTCGCCGTGTAGCTTGATGTTAGAACGAGCACGACAAAAACCCAAACGATCACCACGAATCTTGTCAAGTTGCTGATCACTTTCTCCTCTGTCATAAAAGTTCATTTTAATGCAATATACCATTTGAGGCTTCAACAAGGATTTGACATATGAATTACCCTTGAATTATTGTTTATTACAAAAAGGCCCCCTTTAGGTATCGAAAATTATGTAAAAAATCATGAGGTTTGCTACATTAACAAAGATCTCCCTTTCTATAAAGAATTTGAGGAACTTACTATGTGCAAAAACAAGTGTTGAGAAAGAGAACCAGAATATCATCCCAACTTGTTGGGGACGTGAGCCTCGGAATTCTTT
>JBBMKE010000003.1:290048-303923 GCA_037834125.1 Lippia alba
AAACCCCATTTTCTTGATGTCTTGATCTTTATCCACCTTGGCCAAGGGTTTAAGTCTAATGGACTACGAACAACTTATTCAGTAAGAGATCAACCTTGTTCTTATAACAAGTTGTAGGTCCTTTATTGTTTCTATTAATTCTCATATGCCACTTGTGTAATCCCAACATAGGCCGTGGTTCAAGTTTCAGTATGTCGAAACCCTTTTGAGTCTATATCAAAGATTACAGAGTTAGCTCATATGAGACATTAAGGAAACTTAAGTCAAAGGATTTCTGAGATATCTCCTAATCTGTAAGTTTCTGGAAACTTCCTTTCCCATTTAGGAGTTTTCTCACGCGGGATATCTCAGTGATAAAGTTCTTGTAACAACCACCTTTATGTATTATGAACACATCATCATATGCACTTATCTCTCCATGAAACTAAGTGATCCTTCAAAAGGATATAATCACATAAATGAGCCCTCTACTCGTCACTCAAATCCTCGAACCGCTCTACTCCCTAAGAATACATCACATCGAACTTGTAGCGGTTTTCGATCGGCCAATAGCAGACGTACTTGTGGATTGGGGCCTCCCATTTCTTAATCAACCCGATGTTGACAAAGTGATTAGCGTCTAAGATTGGATTTACATCTAAGTTTTCACGCGGAGCATGGAAAAGTCCCAACTCTTTGACAATCATTGTACAGAAATCACCAAAGGCAAAAGATCCGGATTTCTATTAGCATTTCTTCTCATGTTCCACATGAGGATGCTTGTCCCGTCCAATTGGATCCCCTCCTTCATATAATGGCTCGGTTGAAGAAATGTTTCCCCAGTCATGGCGAGCGCAGATCGTGGCGGAAAGGATGTGATGGATAACTCGCCACTTGAGGCAATGAATGGAGGTGGCCTTGGTATGGCTCACAACAAAGTTGGG
Organism: Lippia alba; assembly: GCA_037834125.1. Lineage (NCBI taxonomy): Eukaryota > Viridiplantae > Streptophyta > Magnoliopsida > Lamiales > Verbenaceae > Lippia > Lippia alba. Next base: position 290,972 of record JBBMKE010000003.1, read on the forward strand.
AGTGCCCGGAGCAAGATAAAAGCTCCTCCAAACCCTCTGACGTTCCTCCTCGGTCCAATCAGGAATGGCATTAGTATTGACATGAAAAAACCGAAAGATATTCCTTAGCCTATATGCAGAGACAACTCGCTGTTGGCGCGAAGGAGGGACTATGAAAGTCAGTTGGTCGTCCTCCCATTGCATGGTGAGTGCAAAAGCCGTACAAAGATCAACATAAGAGTCCTCGTGAAGCCTAAGGAATTGGCCCCATCCAATCCTTTCGAACATCTCCTTAACAAAATCCCAAACGCCGATTTGTGCTAGCAATGGAATATACGGAAACAGCATCGGCGAAATTGTGCGAGATGTGCTCCTATTATAAGGGTTTAGCCTACTAGGTTCAGTAGCAGCAGGCCTTGAGGAGGAGCTCCCATTAGTTCTAGTACATTTCTTGGGTGCCATGGCTGCATAAACAACAAAGAATCAAGAATTACTCACTTTAAACTTAGAAATTTCATATAGAACTTTCATCGAACATCTTGTGTGCATAAAAGTAAAGTGAGTGAAATCAACTAAAATTCTCAAGTGTGACTCAACCAATCATGCTTAAAAGCTATATTTTCTCATTTCAAAACTCAAAGACATGTCTAAACTCTAAGGATGCACCAAACAGACTTCAAAGTCTTCAAGTAAAGCTCAACAATAAATCATGCTTTGTCATGCTTTCAAATCAGTTAAGAATCAGCAAATCCAAGTATAAGACTTCACAATCATGCTCAAAATACGTATTTAAGTAAGAGAAATATCATAAGAGAGCAAGAGATTCGGATTTGTGCTAACACCTAGGGTTTCAAGTACTTCATGCTTCAACATTTACCCTATCTCAACAAATCTTGACTAAGAGTCATAAATCAAGGCTTAAACAAGTGGAAAAACTAAGAAAAGTTCAAGTTTTTCACAAATAAAATGGACTCACAAGAATGTAGGTTTTCTAGTCACCAAAATTTCACAAATATTGCAAGAAAATTCCAAAACTCAGCAAACCAAGCACCAACAAAGCATGAGACAAATACTTCAAGAAAAAACAAATCTTCAACAAAAATTCCAACATAATACCTAGTGTTTCAGATTTGGGGAGGGGAGCTACATACAAACCAGCACAACTCAGAGAAAGGGAAGCACAAGAAGCTTACCAAGGGAGAGTGCAAAAGAGTGAGGGAGATTCGCTGGAGAAACAGGGTTCACCGGTCGGGCTGTGACTTCGGGGAATGTGCGCAGGTGAATTTGGAAAGAAGAGTTTGAGTGCTGTGTGATTGTGTTGCGTGAATGAATGAAGAATGAACTGAAGGCTGTGTTCGTTGCAAGAATAAAGCTGGCACGTGAAGTTGCAAGCATTAAAGGAGAAACGTGTTTTGGGTTTTTGAAAGCACGCGTTTTTTAGGGTTACCCGGGTGGGTAAAATTTACAAAGGAATTTGCCCGGCTCGGGGTAAAGTGCAAATTCTCACAGGAGGTTAGCCCCGAGGCCGGGCTATGTGCTGTGCAATTGTCCAAAACCTTATAGAAGGTTAGCCCGAGGTCGGGCTAATTCAAATGTAATTTTTGCCCGCCTCGGGCAATATGGTGAAAACTTACAAAGCTTGAAATGGACTAGCCCGATGCCGGGTTGATTTAGGTAGCAAATTCACCCGATCGGGTAATTGAAGAAGGGGGGAGGTTTGTTTAATTTATACGTTCATCGTAATCGGAAAAAGAAGCTCAAAACTCGATCAAAAAGGCATGAAACGGACACGAAATGACCAAGAAAAACCTCCCCCCACACTAGATGATTACCCCAACTCAATTAATACTATAATTACGGCTTGTAAACAATAAGATCAAAACATCTTGAACAATATAAAAACCAAGAGACGTACCTTAGTAAGCCGTATTATACCTCAATTCTCGCCAAATATCAACAATCTCCCAAGATGTTTTTGCACGTTGGAGATTACAATCTCCAACTCAACATTTTCAATTAAATCATAATAAACCTAAAACACACCATCACACATAAGCATGCATCTCAAAGCAAAATTTAAACAAGAAATTAGACCTTGTCCCCATTAAGGGGTGTCGAAATGAATCGTGGATACATCACGAACACTCTTTACCAACTCTTTAAGACCTACACACATGAGACGATAAAAGCTCAAGGATTAGAGACCAACCAAAGAAATGGAAGGAAAGAGAGAAAGGAAAAGAAAAGTAGTTCTAAGTTTATAGTCACTAGCTCGACTTTGTAACCAATTTAGAATGCAGGAGTGGTGGGCACACAAGTGACTTGTGTTTCAATGGGCTCGCCTACAAAATACGGCTTCAACCGTTGACCATTTACCATAAAGGTATTGGTATTCTCATTTCCTATCTCCACGGCTCCATTAGTCAACACTCTCACCACCTTAAACGGTCCTGACCATCGTGATTTGAGCTTTCCCGGGAAAAGTTTCAACCTAGAGTTGAATAGGAGGACTAGTTGACGGACTTCAAACTCCTTGTGTCGGATATGCTTGTCATGCCATTTCTTAGTCCTTTCCTTGTAGATTTGTGCGTTCTCGTAAGAGTGCATCCTAAACTCTTCCAACTCATTCAAATCCAACATTCGTTTCTCGCTGAATGTCTTGTAGTCAAAATTGAGCGCCTTAATTGCCCAATATGCTCGATGTTCGAGTTCCACGGGTAAGTGATACGATTTCCCATAAACTAGACGATAAGAAGACATCGCAATTGGAGTTTTGAATGCCTTCCGATATGCCCATAAGGCGTCATCTAATTTCAAAGACCAATCTTTCCTCAAGGTATTGACGGTTTTCTCTAATATTTGCTTAATCTCCCTATTTGAGACCTCAACTTGGCCACTTGATTGTGGGTGGTATGGCGTAACAACTCGGTGATGGACTCCATACCTCTTAAGCAATGTTTCAAGAGGTTTATTGCAAAAGTGAGTTCCTCCATCACTTATCAATGCCTGGGGTACTCCAAATCTTGTAAAGATGTTCTTTTTGAGAAACTTGATCACCACCCGGGAATCATTTGTAGAGCTCGCAATTGCTTTTACCCATTTGGAAACATAGACGACCGCCACCAAGATATATTGATTTCCATGTTAGGAGGGAAAAGGTCCCATAGAGTCGATCCCCCATACATCAAACAATTTAATCTCCAAAATGTAGCGAAGTGGCAACTCATCCCAACGACTTATGTTCCCTGTACGTTGGCAATGATCACACTTCACCACAAATGCATGAGCATCTTGAAATAGAGTCGGCCAACAAAAGCCGGATTGAAGCACCTTGGCGGCCGTCTTGTTCAAACTTGCATGCCCTCCATATGGGCTCGCGTGACATCCTTCTAACAACGCCTCAATCTCTTCTTCCGACACACAACACCGAACTAATCCATCAGAGCGATGTTTGAAAAGAAGTGGGTCATCCCAATAATAATTCTTGACATCAGCAAGGAATTTCCTCTTTCGGTGATAAGTCAAATCCGGAGGGACTACCCCACTAACGAGATAATTGGCATAGTCGGCAAACTATGGCATAGATGAGGCTAATCGCAAAAAGTTCTTGTCCGGAAAAAACTTCGCTATTAGTTCATCATCCTTTTCGATCTCATCACTTAACTCGAGTCTAGATAGATGGTCCGCCACAATATTTTCGGTTCCACTCTTGTCTCGGATTTCCAAGTCAAACTCTTGTAGTAAAAGTATCCATCTAATGAGGTGCGGTTTGCTATCCTTTTTTGACAAGAGGTACTTGATGGCGGTATGATCCGTATATACGACAGTCTTGGAACCTATCAAGTAAGAACGAAATTTATCAAAAGTGTGAACAATAGCTAAAAGTTCTTTTTTCGTGGTGGCATTGTTAAGTTGTGTGTCGGTGAGTGTTTTGCTACTATAAGCAATAACATGTAATCTAGACTCTCTTCTTTGGCCAAGAACAGCTCCTATAGCCAAGTCGTTTGCGTCACACATCAACTCGAAAGGTAAACTCCAATCCGGCGCCACCATGATAGGTGCTGAGGTAAGTTCCTTCTTCAACCTGTCAAAAGCAACCATACAATCATTAAATACAAACTCAGCATCCTTTTGTAACAATTTACACAATGGTAAAGTTATTTTGGAGAAATCCTTAATGAATCGGCGGTAAAAACCGGCATGACCAAGGAAACTCCTAACTCTCTTAACATTCGCCGGTGGAGGTAGTTTAGCAATCACATCTATTTTTGCTCAATCCACCTCAATGCCTTTTTCCGAAATTTTGTAGCCTAGCACAATTCCTTCTCGAACCATAAAGTGGCATTTCTCCCAGTTTAGCACCAAGTTTGTTTCCTCACAACACTGCAATACTTGAGTTAGATGCAATAAACATGAATCAAAAGAACACCCAAACACCGAAAAGTCATCCATGAATATTTCCATTGATTTTTTAATAAAATTAGAAAAAATAGCCATCATACAACTTGAAAGGTGGCTGGAGCATTACACAACCCAAAAGGCATTCTTCTATAAGCAAAAGTACCATAAAGGCAAGTGAATGTGCATTTTTCTTGATCCTCCAATGCTATGGCTATTTGGTTGTAACCCGAGTACCCGTCGAGAAAACAATAGTAAGCATGTCCGGCTAATCGTTCAAGCATTTGATAAATAAAGGGGAGGGAAAAGTGATCTTTTCGGGTTGCACTATTCAATTTCCTATAGTCTATACAAACCCTCCAACCCGTTACTTTCCTAGTTGGGATTAATTCATTGTTATCATTTTTAACTACCTAATCCCCCCTTTCTTCGGTATGATTTGTACCGGACTCACCCATGAGCTATCCGAAATCAGGTATATAATACCCGCATCTAGCAATTTCAACACCTCGGCCCTAACCACTTCCTTCATATTGGGATTTAACCTACGTTGATGCTCTATTGAAGGTTTATGACCTTCTTCTATCAAAATGCGGTGCATACAAACAGACGGGCTAATCCCAACGATATCGGAAATGTCTACCCTATAGCCCTCACATGCAAACCCAACACACGCAACAACGCATCCAAATGAGACTCATTCAAATCATTAGCTACTATGACTGGCCAAGTCTCATCACTATCCAAAAATGCATATTTCAAATGCGAGGGAAGGGGTTTCAATTCAAGAATAGGGGCCTTAATATGAGAAGGAGGAGGGAGGGGTGTATCACTCCCCAATTCCTTGAATTTGTACCTCTACATGAATAGCACGACCGGCGTCGCCTCCAATGCCTTGACGTATGCATCAATCTCCTCGAGTACGTCCTCGTTATCCCCAAGTGGTTCCACTTCTTGCAAGCACAAATCCAAGACATCTTTGGTAAGCCCTCCTAGCATGTTATGCTCTTCGACAACCTCCACACGAAAGCATTTTTCTTCCAGTCCCAAACTTTTCATCACCTTAAACAAATTGAATTCCACTTTCTCATCCCCGACTTGTAGTGTGAGCTATCCATTCTTCACGTCTATCAAAGCCCCGACCGTGGCAAGGAACGACCTTCCCAAAATAATGGATAAACTCTCATCATGATCCATATCCAACATAACTAGGTCCACGGAGATATAGCAATGCCCAACCTTGATTAACACGTCCTCAAGTACCCCTACGGGATACTTCACCGATCGGTCCGCCAATTGTAGAGTCCTGTTGGTCGGTTTGAGCTCTTTTAATCCCAACTTCCGACAAGTGGCTAGTAAAATGAGGCTCATACTTGCACCTAAATCGCATAAAGCGTTCTTGAACTCAAGGGGACCAATCGTCAACAGGATTGAGAAGCTTCCCGGATCTTTGAGCTTCAGAGGAAGTTTCCGTTGTATAATGGCACTACATTCTTCGATTAACGCCACGGTCGTAAAATCTTCCCTTAAGAAACTTCAAGTAAGTTGGCATTTGTGCCAATGCCTCGGTAAATGGAATGTTTATATGGAGTTACTTGAAAACGCTTAAAAATTTCTCAAATTGCTTCTCTTGAGCTTGATTCTTCAATCTTCCGGGAAAGGGCACCGGAGGCACATATGGTTTCGGTGGAATGTAGACCTTTGGCTTCAAAGGGGGCTCTTTTTTCTTTTCATTGACTACACTCTCTCCTTTGCTTTTCCCGTCCCCCACTTCTTCATTGTCAATATCAATTCTCACCTCATGCCTCTTTATCTCATTTTCATTCAAATCCTCACCACCTTCTTCTCCAAGCTTTCTTTTCCCTTTATCAATCGGTGGCTTATCAACACTACTCGTTCCACATGGCCCCGACTCACTTTCATTAGGCATAGTTGGCTCGTCGTATGCCTTTCCACTCCTCAATGTGATGGCTTTCACATGCTCTCGTGGATTTGTCTCCGTTTTGCTTGGTAACCCCCCTTGAGGTCGAGGGTTTAGAGAGTTTGTAATTTGACTAATTTGGACCTCCAAATTACGATTTTGAGTTGCCACTTGTTCAATTTGGGATTGTAATCATTTCATCTTATCCGAGGAGATGTTTAAGAAACGTTCGAAAGCTATTTCCCAATCTTTTTTTTCGGCTTGTTGAGTATGTTGTGGTTGCGGGTTGTGAAAGTGAGGAGGAATGGGTGAAGGAAATTGTTGGTTTTGATGGGTAAAGTGTTGTTGTTGTTGATAGTTTTGGGGATTGTGGTATTAGTTTTGGTTTTGAGGTGGGTAAGAAGTTTGATGGAATTGTTGATTTTGAGAGGGAAAATGTGGTTGATGTTGGTGGTTATGGCCCAGATTCCTTTGTTGTGGATTTTGGTTAGGTCTCGGGGGTGGAGTTTGGGGGTATTGGACATTAGAAGTGTTGGCATAGGAGAAATAAGGGTGTTTTGCCCATCCCGGGTTGCAGATGTTGGAATACGGGTTATTTGCCGGCCTTTGGTGGTGAAGAGCATTAGCTTGCTCGAATCCGGCACTTGGTGGTAATGAACTATCCGGTGTGGAAAAAGGGCAAGAGTTGTAGGGATGTGGCCCCCCACATAGTTCACACGGATACGAGACTGTCTCTTGAGGTGTTTGGCTTAATATCGCACGCACGACTATTTGGTCTATTTTCTTCGTGAGATCTCCCAAAGTAGCATCAATTTTAGCTTCCAAAGCTTCAATGGCTTGAGCTTGATTAGCTCCGGCATTGTTAGGATTCGGCATTGGTGTGGGACCTCGCTCTGAGGACCAAGCATTATTTGCCTCCATTCTTTCTAAGAGGCTCAAGGCATTTGCCTCTCCTAACACCATAAGCGCTCTCCCGGCCGTCGAATCTATCATAACTTTGTGGCCATGAGACAATCCTCCATAGAACGATTGTACAAGCTTTCATCCCTCGCAATAATGATGTGGGCATTGTCTTTGCAAATCCTTGAACCGCTCTCATGCTTCATAGAAAGTTTCTCCCTCCTATTGACGAAATGAGGTAATATCATTCCTTAACTTCAAGGTCTTCGAGTGAGGGAAGAACTTCTCAAGGAAGGCTTGAGACAACAATTGCCAAGAGCTCTTGATTTTCACCGGAAGGGAAGAATACCAATCCTTCGCGCATCCTTCACGGCGAAAGGAAACAACCTAATCCGCACCGCATCCTCGGGCACATTGTTCAACTTGAACGTATCACACACTTCGGTAAAGGTGTTGATGTGAGTAATAGGGTTTTCATGCGGGAATCCCATGAATGCACTTTGTTGAAGAAGTGAGATGTATGCCGACTTTATCTCGAAGTGGTTTGTGGCTACACCCGGTTGACCGAGTTGTTGTTGGATGGTCGCTATGATAGGCATGGCATATTCTTTAACTTGTCTTTGAGCCGGTTGATTGCCTTGGTATTGTTGTGCATAAACCGGTGGATAAGGCACATGAGGTGGTGTAAAGTACGGTATGTTCGGGTTTCCTTGGTATTGACCGAAATTCGGAGCTTGTGGTGGTTGATATTGTGGAATCCCTTGATTGTAATATTGTTGTGGAATGACCATTTGCGGGTTTGGAGCATCGAGCCTTTGTTGTGGATTCACCATTTGTGGCCCTTGGTTGAAATTTAGCGCTTGTGGGTGTTCTTCAACCGGAGGATCTTGATTTTGATTGGGGGCCGGTCCTTGAGGTTGATTGGGATTTGCATTAAGAGCCGGTGGTGGTTGAAGAGGTTGATTTTGGGGTTGAATTGGTCCCGACGGGTGTGGATCGTTCCCGGCGATCTCAAATGGGACTGAGTCTACCTCTTGTCTTCGGTTTCATCTTAGAGCTCTAAGCTTTTTCTCTATCTCCGGGTAGTGCTTGAGATTGTCGTCACTATGAGCTCTTCGCATGCACCTACAAGAGAATAGACAAGATTAAATGCAAATAAAGTAAATGGTCTAATGTGCTGGCAACTACTACTTGAATAAGAGTGATTTAAAACGCCTTCCCTGGCAACGGCGCCAAAAACTTGTTATTTGTAAATCTTAATAACCCAAGTGCAAGTCACAAATGTCGGAATAGCACGAGGGGGCGTGTCCCAAGGGAAGGCGGGAAATCAATGGCAATTGTTCTTATAGTTTCACTAATCTAAGTAATCACGACTAAGACACAAAATTAAACTATAAACTAGAATTAAACTACTAAGTTACCAAAAAGACAACTAGGGCGAAAATTAAACACGAGACTAAGCTTATAAGAAAGGCAAGCCGGGGGGATGATACGTTCGTGAAGCTTAGTAAATAACTCAATGCTTAATGAATACGAATCCCTCACAATTCCTACCACTAAAGTACATAAACGCATCTTTCAAGGTTAATTATGCGTACCTAAACCATAACCACGCCACTTTCGTAATCTAATGATTTAAAGTCTAGGCCAAAACAACAAGGTTGGTGTCATTAATTAATTAGTGGCTTGGGGTGATTAATCAAAGACTTAATTGCTCTAGACCAAGTTAAATTTCTTTAAACTCAATTTTTAAGTGTTTAGGAAAACATGTCCAATTCGTAAACAATCTTTCAATTAGAGAGTGAATTTAAGATCAAACGAGAATAAGCCACACTCAAGTTTGCCAAACAAAACATTTTCCCAACATAAGAGATTCAAACACCCATTGAGGCATTTCATCAAACACCTATCATACACTTAGCATCATCCCCCTAGCTCTAGAGTTTAGCTACTCATACTAGTCTCAAAATCAATCATAAAATCATCAAGGTAACATGAATTAACCATATTCATTGAAATTAAGAAGTATTCAAACATTCAACACCAAGATTTAACTATGATCAATTTTTAAAGTCTAGATCTAGATTATAACTAAGGAAATACAATAAAAACTATAATAAAGCAAAGTAAAGGGGTAAAGAAGATCTTAAGCATCCAAGTCTTCCTCAAGCTTCAATTGTCACTCTTGGCTCTTCAAAATCCTCTCCAGCTCTTCCATTTTTCGTCTAATTAGGTCTAAGGATGGATAATGAGAGAAAATCCCAAAATTAGCTTATGAAGCACCCCAAAATCGCATTAGAGAAATTAGCCCGACCGGGCTATTTTTGCTTTAAAAGTTGCCTCGGCCGGGCTAATAAAAATGTAACAACAACTTTGTAAAATAGCCCTGGCCGGGCTATATTTGCACATGGAATAGCCCGGATGGGCTAAAGTGTAAATTCTTACAAAAACTTAGCCGGAGGCCGGGCAATTTTCTTCACAAAATAGCCCTAGTCGGGCTATTTTTCAGCTTCCTCAAAATCTCTGATTTTCTCTTTGTTTCGTCCCGACTTTTCTCGCGCGGTAAATTGTACCTAAAAACGAGCAAAAAACAATGATAAGCAGACTAAATTGGGTTGAAAACATCAAGAAATATGCCTCAGAATTGTGAATAAACGAGGCTTATCAGGTTTGCTGTCCAAATTGGGGTGTCTTTGCTTTGAATATCAATATGTATATGGACAATCTGCATGGCCGCTTCTCCTCCCACAACATCAACCAGCTTACCTTCGTCCCATCTCCCATGTTTCCAAAAATCTGCAACTCGATCATGAGGATCTTTCAAAACTCCCTGCAAAGGGTTTCATAAGTTCGCATATCGTACCAGAAAGAGATTTCCTCCCTGCCTATAGACCAGAAAATATCTTGTTCCGTCTTCTCCCTGACACCGCACCTTTGCCTCCAAACAGGGGAGTGGTATTTTGTCATACTAGCTAAATTTGGATGGTTCCCACTACAATACATGTTTCTCATGAAAATCGCTCACAAAGCGTTGCTCGCTCTAAATCTCCACCACAGCTTTTGTGAGAAAGAATAAATTAAATCCTCAATGTCTCTGACTCCTAAATCTCCCTCCGAAGTGGGGAAACACACCCTCTTCTATGCTACCCAATGAATTTTTCATTTCTCAGCGGTGGTAAAAGAATAACCGATTTTGGTGGGTGTAGAATTTGGAAAGTATGCATCGGGATAGAGAAGAACACAGATTTGATAAGCTGAAGACGTCCCCCGTGTGAGAAAACACCTTTCAAAGACTATTCAGCCGGGCTGAATCCAATGATTGATATGTTTCTCCTCTCTGATTTTGGATATCGGTTACTTATTAATAATGTTTGGCATGAAAACACGACTCACAGAACATCTAAAACAAAAAAAAGTAAACTAGATGTTTGTGTAACATCACAGACATGCCAAATCTCATCATGAAGAAATGTAAACGCGGCCTGGGCTTGTAAAATTTCAAATTAAAACTAAGCCTAGATCTAAGTTAAAACGTTAAAACGACATGATGTAAAATAGGGGAAATGGAGTTAAACCGGCTTTGAGGAAGCATCAACCTGCGCAACGTTCCTCGCAATCCCAGCTAACAAAGCAATCCCATGCTCCGCCGCCACAATGGTGTTTGTCATCGGCGCATTCACCACCAAACAACCAAATTCTATCGCCGCCTGCAGATCCACATTATCAGTGTCTACACCAATCCTTCCCACCACTTTCAGCTTCCCTTGGCTGCTTCAAACACCTGGCGCGTCACCTTCGTCCCACTCCTCACTATTAGCGCGTTGCACTCAGAGATCTTCGCGCACAAATCCTTCGATGACAAATTGTACAAACACTCTACATTCCCGACGCTCCGAAGCAAATCTAGCCCCGCCTCTCCCAATTTCTCGGAGACCAGTATGGTAGGCTTCTTAGATTCGCCCACCGAATCTATATCCCGAGCCTTGGACACGATTGAGCCACGGCCCCTCCGGTGGCTGAATTTGGACGAGAGGGACAATTTTTGGAAAGAAACTAAGAACTTCGACAAGGAAAAGCGCACAAGTGAAGGGTTGGAGCCCTTATTGTGAAACAGGTTGTTTTGCGCTTTGAATGTTACTGAGAAAGCTTCCATGAGTACTGAGAAAGATGCCATGGCAAGAACGCTGAGTGAAACAAGTTGAGTCACTAAAACAAATGGCAAGAACGCTGAGTGAAACAAGCTGAGTGACTACTTGTACTTGTAGCTGATTGAAACCAATAATTGCTCTGAAACCGTCAGGGACATAAGTGTCATTTTATAAATTTCGTTAAGGGACCTTAGATCAAACAAGATTTATAGGGACTAAAATGTAATTTCTCAAAAATGATGGTCTACGTTGTAATTAGGCCTAAATACAGGATAGTTAGATGTAATTAAAAAAAAAATTATACGTATGAGCAATAAATATTACTTAAATATATTTGTAATTTGTAAGAACAGAATTTGTGACTTTTCAGTGGAAGCTGGAAAACAAAAAAGGGAACCTTCATATCGTACAACATTAAGTTTCTCTAACAAATTATATACACAAGGCATGAAATCTCTCCCTCTCACACACACACACAAAAATTGGTTTCAGAAAGGAACATTGCAGCTCAAGAACTCGAACACACTATCTCTTGTTAAGTTAACATGGCACCACATAGCTAAATTGCATCACTTTATGATATTTTTTTGGCTTACATATATACATACGATCCCCACCCCAATTCTGCATCGTCTCCCAATTTGATCCATTTAATTAACTCTCTCATTCTGATCTTGAACACTTATTAAACTGCATGTTGGCCTTTGATTAATTAGTCAATCTTGCAAGCTGATAAACTTTATATATATATATATATAAAAGTTGGTAAATGATTTATGCATGAATGAAATGTTTCTTGTCCCACGTACAATGTATACCGGCCAACGGGTATTAATTATCCACTAGGGTAGTAACGTTATCCAGAAACTTAAATAATTGTGTGAATTTTGTCCTGAAATGAATACGAATTAAGGATGGTACAACTGGTTGTGAAAGTATCCTTGAGATAGCCGAACGAACTGCTGGAACAAGTCCCAGTTTAATTAATACAAGTTGCCATATTGATGAACTTGTTAAGCAAACTGCAGTGCAACTATGTAAACATTTCTTGGAAATATTCAACTTAGGCGTGCCAAATTGCTATATTTATGGGGGAAAACAAAACAAATTGCGCATCTATAAGTGCAATCTTTTTTTTATTATTTTTTTTACCTAAGCTTAATTTTATCGTTTAATTAATTATGTCAAAAATCGACAGCCCAGGTGTAATATTCTATATTTATGTGAAATTTATTTACATTCAGTTAAATGTGTTAATTTGAAATTTCAGAAAGAATATTTTAATAACAGATGATAATTTTCTAAAACAAGTAATAAAAAAATGTATTCTTAAGTTAGCGAATCCGTCTAAATAGCTATTAACAATAAATAGTTATGTTTTAAATATTTCTTCCGGACTGTGGACGGTTGAGTTCTTCAAGATAGATTGGACCGTAAAAATAGATTCAGACTTTGGTGAAATAAACATCTATTGATTCAATGAAAAGATATATAATTATCTCCAACAAAGTGGGATTTTGTCCCAAATAGGTTAGATTTCGAATGAAAAACAGAGATGGTGAAATGCACACCAATTGATTGAATGAAAGGAGATATAGTGATCTCC
>JBBMKE010000003.1:304023-315652 GCA_037834125.1 Lippia alba
AATCTTGCCAAAAATAATTATTTTCTTTAATTACTATATATTTTCATAATAAAATATTATACAATTAAAGATTAGCCAATCATATTTTTTCTTTTTAATTTAAAATCTCAAAAAAACAATAAAATTACACATCATCAAACATATACCAAAAAGTCAAACATGGTTTCAAATATATAATAGTATATATATATATATATATATAATTTTTTTTAAAAATAATTTTGAATTTTGGTTTTTAATGCCCTGAGATTTCTAAAAATATTATTTTATCGAGTTATGTTCTTTCAAACTTTGGGTCTGACATTTTTTTTACGTAGAAATTCGGAAAAAAAGATTGTATTGCTCCATCCGTATTGTATCATATTGTGTTCGTATTTTTATATTCGTATTTGTGCATCATAAATTTGGATGGAGTAAAAATTGAAATTTTAAAAATAGTGAAGTGCATAATATTTTATGTTAGAAATTAAAATGAAATTTACTTAAAGTAATATTATTAAGAATGAGGATTTTTCTTTAAAAAAAAAGAACGAGGATTTTAAATGTGTTAAAATTTAAAAGGAATTGAGACTTCGATTAGAAATTAGTGTAGATTCTATAGGAAAAATTATGTTTTTCGTATCGATGTATTTGTATAGCTACAATTGATGTTTTCACTAGCTTAAACTAATTCGGATATATTTCATATGTTAATTAGAGTCGCAAAATTGATCCCGATATCAGTTTAATAAACGAAAATAGTATTATTGAATGGAGATTTGTTGGAGAATATAATTATAATATTTAAGTATTTTTTATTACATTTATCCTCTTAACTCTTACTCTAAATATTTGAAATTTGCTATTTTTATAATAAATTCAAGACTTTTTGTTATAAACACACAAATTGAATTTGTGTGTATGGTGTATACGTAATGGGCAAGACTAATTTGTATGTTTCTTCTAACAAAAGTAAAACGACGAATATAACCCTTAATTCAGTCACGGTAGGTGGGGGATTGTGACAAAAGGCTTATAAAATTATATATATATATGTGTGTGTGATGAAGCAATAAAAATTAGTTATACATTTTGGTTGCATCAATTTTGTCTATTCGAATAATTGGAAATATTTTTATCGAGTATATTTTATTCATACTCCGACTCTTATAATCTTCATCTAGATAACTTCTTGACTATTAAAATTGAATTTGTTGCCTCAACCGCTAACATAAATTTATTTAGTGAATTCAATTTTTTGTACTTCATTTCCCAGTATACGAAGGGTGGAGGGTTTAGAGTTCCATCAAAATATATTTTTCAACCGATATATAATTTTGTCAAATTCATAACTTAAATATGATAGAAATGGTCAACTTTGCACATCGAAATCACAGACGTACGTCACATTGCCGAAGTTTGAAAAGTTAGAAACTCTGCCATTAATGGCAGATCAGTCAATTCACAAGGAACTTTCGTGCATACCTTCCCTCACCTCATAATTCATTATATTTTAACATTTTGAGAGATCTAGTAATCATAAATAATAGCCGAGAGATTCGTATTCAATTATTTTATTTAAAGCTTTCAATCAAATAATTAACTGCGCCAATGAGATCTACTTTTATGTTTTTTAATTCATTTATATTGTATAGTTTGAATATATAATGCAAAAATACTTTTTAAGATTATATTATTTTTATGTATCACGACGTACGTTTAATCAAATATATATTAACATTACATGATAAATTTTTAAAAAACTACCCATTTCTGTACCATTGTCTGTATTTTGTTTCCATTTACCAAATACCATATACTTTAGTAATTTAAGATTTAGCATAATTTTCCAATAGAAATTATTATTTTTCTTAATTTATTTGTAAGAAAATAATAAATATATGATTTTTTTCACTACAATATTTGGAGCAATTATACTTTAATATCAAATCCTTAAAAAATAAGGATTTGATTTTTGTTCAATTTATTATTTAATTTTATTTTTCGGTATAATCCTTTTAAGTCAAAATACTATACAAGACATACATGTGATATTCATAAAAGTAAAATAGGCAATTTAGTGCTCTAATTTTTTTTATTTTGATGCTATTATGAATCTCATAAATGGTATTTTGGCTGAAAAATTCTACCAAAAAATAAAATTATGCTTTAAAAAGAATGAAGGACATCAATTTTTAATTTTCAAAGATTTGATATTAAAATATTATTTACCTCAAATGTTGGTTGAAAAAAATATTTAAAATTATTATTTAAAAATACTAGTATTTTGGAATCGAATTTAACTTTATTTTGGTGGTGTTCGAATGTGTAGTTTCGAATTTAACTTTATTTTTGTGGAAAGAGTTAAATATGTTTTTGTTACGACTTTAAATTACAAGATAATATTCAGTACTGAACCAAGGGTCAATGCATCGAAGTTGAGAAAAAATGGTCGCGAACGAGTCCCTGCTTCTACTAATCTAGTATTGTTCTTAATATTTTAATTAATTATTGAGAAATTTTCGAAAACTCCCCAAATTGGGGATCAAATATTTATTTACTCTCAAATTTTAAAAAAATTTGTGTTTGCTACCCAAATGAGAATCAAAATGTTTGTTTACTCTCTATTTTTTACAAATATGGTATAAAAATTTAAGAATCACTTAATTAAATCTCCAAATAATGTATATTTTTTCCCAAATGATATATATACATGATATTACGAAAAATATACAATTTTTGGGGATTTAGTTACGTGATCCTTGAGTTTTTATACAATATTTGTAAAAATTTGAGAGTAAACAAATATTTTGATTCTTATCTGAAAAATAAATACAAATTTTTTTAAAATTAGGGAATGAACAAATATTTTTTCAATCCATTTGGAGTTTTTAAAGATTACCGCTTTATTTGCTACACGAAAGTCGAAATAAAGTATGTAAGAGAATAAAGTTGAAATATTGATTGAATGTGGACTATTATATGCTATGGGTACATAGAGCTGACCCACCAATTACATTTGTTTGCTTTTTTCCCAGACAATATTAATTACATTCTTATGATTATGAGGAAAAATAATTACTTTATTTATGAAATTTATTTAGTTTTATTCACAAGAATCAAGATCCATTTAGAACTATTTTATTGCAATTAATTTCTTAAATGCACCCAAAATTAAAACTCAACCCTGGTAAAACGAGAATTAAGCCACATAATCAAAATGGTGCATGTTTTTATATAATAAATATAATATCATAATTTAATCTTTTACATGAGAATTCAAGCAATTGTAATATTATTTGAGGATATCAACAAATTATATAATTAAGTGTGTTATACTAATTATTTGATTGGTCACTTTATTTACAATTTATATGGTTAAATGTAAAATATTTTTCGTTAATAATATTGATTTGATAGAACCAAATTCGACGGATTATTAAATATTTTTTATTCCAAATTTATAACAAAAAATATTGGATAGATACAAACTTATATATATGTAGATACAAGTTATTTAAGTTTAACCTGTAAAACTCATATTGTCAAAAGAGGTTGATCCAAATGGTTAAAGAGTTAGTTTTGATTGGTCCAACTTGTTAAAAAGTTAGTTTTGCAAAATAATAATTCAAGTTTAAATTATTCTGACCGCTTGAGAATGTGTGCGTTAAAAAAATGTAAAACTCTCCTTATTAGACCACTTAGGTATTAAAAGTTTTAGAAATTCAAATCTTAAAACTATATAACTAAATAAGGATAATATCGATTAAGACGATTAGATGACTTAAGTAGTGAACATCTGTATCTATTAATTGAAAGGTTATGAATTTGAATATTTGAGAATCAATATTAATTCTCTTAAAAAATCTTAAGAATTCTAATTAAATAAGTATAGCGTCGAATAAGACAAATAAGTTAAATGGTGAATATTTGTATTTGTTAATTGATAAGTCACAATTTAAGTGGTGAATGTCTACATTTATGAATCAGTAAATTACAAATTTAAGCCTTATCGAGAATAGTTAAAAATCAACATTAATTCTCTAAAAAAAATTATAACGCGCAACGGCTAATATTATTGACCGGATAAAAATACCACTATACAGTTATACTTGAGTATATCAAATGTCACCAAACCACCTAAGTTTTATTGGCCATCCTTTTGAAATTCCACCTTTGTATGTACTTTTCTTGTGGGCCCACTTCACCATATAATACAGAAAAGAAGAAAAAAATAAAATAAT
Source organism: Lippia alba (assembly GCA_037834125.1). Lineage (NCBI taxonomy): Eukaryota > Viridiplantae > Streptophyta > Magnoliopsida > Lamiales > Verbenaceae > Lippia > Lippia alba. The sequence continues at coordinate 308,247 of JBBMKE010000003.1, forward strand.
ATTAATAGTGAATATTCTCCAATTTCATTCATTGATACCTCTATTTTTTTTTTCTCCTCAAAATTTAATTTTGGGCCCACTCTTCGTGATTGGTCACCCACCCCACCCTGACAAAATTATTGCCTTAACCACAAAACGTATTAGTTTTTAATCATACATTAAAGTATAAGCAACTATCACATACATATCCAATAATATAATTTAGTGGTACCATACATGGTAATTTAATTAAAAAAATTATATTTGAGTATCTGGAAGTTCAAATTATCATTAATAAAAAAATTATATTTTACACACACTCAACCCGACCTGGCCCCTTATATAAGCTAGAAATTTTATTGTCACAGACGTGTTACGTTCAACAAATTATTTATAAAGTTTCGATCCATAATACTATCAAAGAATAACAAATAAAATTAGAGAAACAAATATACATATACTTTAAAAAATAATATTTATCTTATCATATTGTATTGGATATTCCTACACATTAGTTATATAGAAAATAATAAAAAAAATTCATATTGTATCGTATTCAGTATCTCTGTATTTGTAATCCGCACCGCTCCAAAAAAAAAAAGTGTATTGGGCTGAAAAGTGTTAATGGGCCGGGCTCTAATTGGTTCTGAAAATAATAACTGGACACAGGTGCTTCGAATTTGGGCTGTGGGCCCATAAATATATACATTTAATTTTTCCTTTATAAGGTTTGTCCTAATTACAAATCAGTTCATTTTCTTTCGATAATTACATAATAATATCTAAAAATATTATTTCAATTACATATTAACCCCTACAGAAGAACTGATTTGTAATTGAAATAGTATTTTTAGGGATTAATATATAATTATTAAAAGAAGAGGAACTGATTTATAATTAGGGCAAACTTTAGGGTACCTGAATGTAATTTTTCCTTTATATAAAATTGTCTTTATATATATTTATTTAAAGAAAAAAGGAAAATAAAATCTCGAGTAGGAAATGACAAAATTTTGAAATCAGTAGTGACTAACACTGGTAGCTTGCTCAATAAGAAAAGCTCCTACTGTGATAATTTATCCTGTTTTCTGTGTTGCCAGAGAAACCCTTCATTCGTTTTGCAGCAATACTGAATTTTCCAGGTGATTTTGAAGAAATCCCCAATCTCTTCTTTGCCAATTTATGGTGCTTCAATTTTCGTTTCGTAGTGTTGGACTACCAGGAAACGTATTCAATGTTATGTTGTTTTGTTTGAATGGGCAGCTTAATCTGAGAAATGGGTTATTATTTTGTGGTTTCGTAGCAAATTATGGTGAAAATTGACTTGTTAGTGAGGGAATAGACAGGGATATGTGTGTGATGATTGGGAGATTGTGCTATTTCGTTGGAATTGTGAAAATTTGTGCTTAAACGAGGATGTTCTTTGTATGTTTGTTAAAATTAGCAATCTTGCGTAGGGAAATATTATGATTTTTGCAGAATTGTTGTTCTCTTATAACTGTAGACTTGCTCCTGTCGCAAAGATAGCTTTGGATTGTTCTGAAATACTTCTTATAACTATACATCGGTTTTCTAGATTCTGATATGTGTAGATGATAAATCAGTATTGATGATATGGAAAGCTAGTGCAAATAATTGCTTACGGAACTTGCATTTCATCAGTTTGGTTGAAAATCCGTGCTACCGGTATGGACCTAAACGATCTCAATAAAGTGTGGGAAGTCAAACCTCTGAAGAAGCCTCGCGAGGACGAAGCAAAGGAGATTCTCGAGAAAGTGGCGAAGCAAGTTCAACCAATCATGAGAAAAAGGAAATGGAAAGTTAGACTGCTTTCTGAGTTTTGGTAGGATTAATAGCTTCTTTAATTTTACTTTTTTTCATTTTCTTTTCAAATTTGAACTTATTTTAAATCTTGATTTTGCAGTCCGACTAATCCGGCTCTTTTAGGCCTGAACATAGGAGGAGGGTCTGAGGTTAAGTTGAGACTGCGCAGGCCAAATAACGAGTGGGATTTTTTCCCTTACGAGCGTATTCTTCACACAATGCTTCATGAGCTTTGTCACATTGAAGTAGGCCCTCACAATAACAAAGGTTATGTTCTCCCTTTCTTTAGGAGAAATTTATAATTCAGTGTTATAATAACCAGGACTTTTATACATTCACTAAGCTAAAAAAGGGATGATTACTCAAACTTCCATTGATATTTGTGAAATTACAAAAGCTTCCCCTGTCATAGAATTTATATATTACATCTGAATACTATCATTTTGATATCGCCTATCACTAATTTTTTATGATTACCTTAATTTGCCCTTTGATACTTACTGATGAATATTAACACGTGTTAAAAGGCCAAATCTTGGGGTATCTCTGTATGATATGTAATTTCTCAATTCTTAGGGGATGTCTGTGTAATTAGGTCAAACCCAGGGTAGTTCTGTGCAACTATCCTTTTTACAGAATTCCCACTTTTATAGGAATGTGAAGGACTTATGGCCAAGGGCATTACTGGAACTGGGCAAGGATTTGATCTCCCTGGAAGAAGATTAGGTGGATACTCTATACAACCTTCGTTATCTTCACTGAGGCAAAATGCTCTAACTGCTGCACAAAATAGAGCACAAAGGGAGACTCTTTTACCGCACGGGCCTAAACGTGTTGGTGGTGATAGTAGCATTAAGGCTGTACTAAGTCCAGTTCAAGCTGCAGCCATGGCAGCAGAAAGGAGACTGCATGATGATTTATGGTGTGGGTCGAAATCAGCAGAGACTGAGGGATCTTCCGGAAGTGCAGATAAGGAATCTCCCCAAACTTCAGTGATTGGTTCTGTATCTACACAGGGAAGGAAAGATGATCTGTTGTGGCAGTGCAGCATTTGCACATTGCTAAACCGGGTAAAGCTTGCTTCGCATTTCTTGTTTATTTGTGATGCATTCTTGTTTTTAATCTCTGTCGTAAATCAGCACAGATGCTATTCTTTTATTAATTGGGAGTTTGGACTTTCTTATTGTGGGAATGCCGAATGAGACTTTGTACGAGCTTGAGGTTCACCCAAGCTTCCCTTCAATCTTGAGGCAATTGTTTCGGCTCAAGTCTCATGAGTTGGCTTGCGAGCCGGGATATAAGTTTAATATATTTTCTTATTATTAATATATACATAAGAAGTCGTTTACTCTAATTGTTTTTAATCTATTGGATTCGGTTTATGAATATAATAAATTTAATAAAATCGCTTAACAAAAAAATGAACTTGTTTACTTTGATTATTTATAAGCGGATTATATAGCAATAGCTTTTAGAAGTTGCAATATACGTCATTCTTTTCCAACTTATCTACAAGGTCTTGCTTTATCCCATAGGCCCTAGCCCATTTAAAATAAATTTTTTTTTATGAGTTATTAAATAGTCTATCTAACATTTTTTTTAGAGAAGTAAACGACTTCGTACAAGATTATTAATATAAACATCTACCAGTTGTGTTAGGAATTTATGTGTATATTAGTAATAACTTCTAAGTTCTAATATATCCTATTAAAGAATAGATCGAATTACATTTACGAAGGTTAGGTGGTTTTGTTAAAATTATTATTAGATTTAGAATTAAGTTCTATCAAGCATGAAACGACTTATTTGAAAATTTTGCCGAACTCTGCTCATTTCCGTTTCTAGAGCCACATTGAGATGAAGGACTGCTCAGTTTCTCACACACAAAAAAATATTACGAGTAGTTGCATGTTCTTTAATATAACCATTATTTAGGAAACCAAATTAGGGATATTCTTTGTGATACCATAGCATGCTGCTATATTTCTCATTTCTTTTTCTCCAACTTGCTTACTAGTTCACGTACTTTAATTGCAGCAACTAGCTCTTACATGTGAAGCCTGTGGAACTCCAAAAGCTATAGACACACCAAACGATAGGTTACGAATCTGGTCCTGCAAATTCTGCACGTTAGAAAACAGCAAAGAAATCGAGAGATGCATGGCTTGTGGGCAATGGAGATACTCATACGGCCCCCCTATCTCCACTCCCGGCCCGTATCTTGGCACTTAGCTGCAAATCACAGTAAATCATCATTAATATGATTAAATTATATAGAACCTTTGTATATTATACTTATTGACTTTGTCAAAAATCGACACTTATGAATTAATCTCATAGGATTAAGTGAAGATAATGTTGCACTAACATATGCTTGCAAAAGCTAAAATCTTTTTTCTTGACTTCTTTCGTATATAATCTTCTTTAACTAGTTCAAAGTCGTTGGATTAGATAACAGGAATCCGGTTTTAACTTGTAAATCACTTCTCTGTTCTTTGTTTCTGCTGTTTAGTGAGTTTAACCCTCTGATAAAATCATAGATTAATATTGGCAGTCTTTTGTGGCTCCTTGCTATCTGTTGGTGTGTTTGTTTGTAAGCCAACTTTGGGCTTCTGCTTATTCAGGCAGAAAAAAATGAAAATAGAAAATAACAAACAATGACTATGGTTTTATTTTCTCAATATTGTAAAAATTGGATATGTTTGTAAATTATTGAAGATGAGAGATAAATTATTTGTCAATTATAAAATCCCATATTATTCATTTTCCCTTCTAAAAGATCATGAAGAGATAATGTATAATCTCATCAAATTGCAAATTAACCACTCAAAACAATTCCTAAATGCATAAGTTATAACTAGGGATAATTATAAATAACCCTAGTATATAACTAAAAAATGGGATATTTGTAATTATCCGTTATAAATTATACCCTATTCCACCTTCGAGTCCTACTGTGTGCAAGCGCAACTGCTAAGATAGATTATCTTACAACCAACTCTGTTTTCGTCCCCACCCCAATTCTTCTTCGTAGCTCCGCCTTGTGAAAATGGCTGTCGTACACTTTGATAGCCACTTTCTCAAGCGACGGAGCAGCTTTGAATAAGTGCACAAAGAACTTCTCTTCGCTCAAACACCCAATCTAACCAATCAGCTCAAACAACTTAAGATTTTCATGGGAAATGTAGGTGCCTCCGCTTCACTAATATTTGGAAACGGTATCATACTGTCCGACTGTCATGTTATAAAACAAAAGTATTCGTTAAAGAGGAAAGATTAATCAAAATGCACGTCATCTAGAGTTGATGGTTACTGGAATACCTCAATAGGAAGGTGGTCAGAATAGTCTATCTGTGATAATAAATGGGGAAAAAAAAACCGTAAGAAAAATTTTCAAAATTTTACAAAATTGAAAAGAAAAAGAAGACATATCTTGAGATTTGACTTCACTATAGACGCGGAGGTCTAAGAGATCGTTTATTTGGGTCGATTAATTTTGACGATGTCATTTCTAAGACTCTTAACTTTCTAAGAATATCCTATTGTCTTTAATACTTACGGGTAAACTTGATTCAAAAATCAAAACTATAAGAGCATTCGTGGGGCAAAACGTTTGATTATTAAGTTTTTTTTTTTTGTAATATCTCAAATTTCAAGGGAAGTTTGTGTAATTAAGCTAAACCCGGGAGTATAATATCCCTAAAAGTGTACTGATAACAATTAGGACAACAATGCAATATGTCCACAAATGAAACCAAGCTTAAGTCTTGACTCAAGAACACATGTATAACTATACTGGAACGATGATTTTGGTTCTGAAGAGGCTGTTACAACTTTATTCCGGCAACGAATTCTTATAACTAAAAATTCAAAAGGTTAAAGAAACCAAGCTTGTGACATTTATTATAGTAAGAACATGTACCTCGATTTTGAACTCATTTAGGACAGGAGCGGCCTTAATCAGTAAAATAAAGAAGAGAAAGCTCCGCCCAACTCTACCAATGGTAGACAATTCCAACCGCTTGAGAGAGTATAACAGAGGCAAATTATTAGGAACTACCCATGTATGTGTCTGACAAAAGTACTATTTAAAATATTAATGATCATTGTGATAGAGAAAATTAGTAATTATTGTTATGCTGAACATGAGTATAATGCTTCATCACTAACCGTAAGGGAAAGATGCAATGAAAGCTTCATGAGCTGAACTGAATAACTTGCGTGTTTGTTATTGTTACATTCATAAATAAAGGATTGAGCACAGTGCCCTATAAGAGTTAGCTCTGTAAGATCTGGAATATACTCGATCAACAATTTGCTCCCATCTTGTACTGCAAACGAAAATGATACAATACTTGCTGCAGAAACCTTCAGGCTCTCGAGGGGATATCAATATGATATTTCCAAGGTTTTCAAATTTGAGATTGGATCAACAATTTCGAGGTTCTCTGTGGAATTAGAACCAATCATGGATAAATGTTCAAGATTCGGATATGATGCCAAAAGGTAATGAACAACCTCATCCGTGGTATTAACAGACTCAAACTTTCAATGATAATAACTTCTCCAACTTAGGAAAATCACGATCACCAAGTCCTAATTTCAATTCAAACATTTTTACTTCCTTCTGCATTGCAAAATATACCCATCTCGAAATAGTCCTATCATCAACACCAGTACACCACGGAGAGATCAAGATCCGAATCCTTAGTTTTTATTATGTAGTCATCAAGATCAAGACCACCAGAAGTAAACTTCCACAAATGTCTACATCTACGCGACAGAACACTAGTTCTCACAGCTTCTGCGAGGGTCATACGAGACAATATAGCAATAAGAACATCATCAGGCAAACTATTCAACCCAATAACATCCAGAGCACTCGATGCTCCAGTCCTCTGCATTATTCATCCACACATAAAAAGATAAATAAAATGTCATTCCCAATCAATAGCATTTTGCCATTTTCAACAATAAATTTGAATTACAATGCTGAAGAAATATATCCACAATAAGAAATATGAAAACTCCACTACCTTCTGCTGTCGCTTCCGTTTTCTTGGACCACAAGTATCGACATCCATATTAGCAGATTCAATCTTGAAAAGATGATCACGAACCTTAAGCTGAATTCAACGAGAAATAAAAAAGAAAAAGAAAAAAAGGATTCGTTTTCTCTAACAAAACAAAAGATGAAACAAATTGAATTGAATTCCAATCGTATTATTTGGTATGTTAATAGGAATTATAGGAGTCTGCCTCAGTCCAAAACATTTGCCGTTGGGGGGTCTTGATTCTTGGAGGGTTTCTTTTGCCTTCTAAAAGTGTAATCATCAAAATCATCCCATACAGTGAACCATATACAGTTTTGGTCCCAAGAGCGACAGTGTCTAACTTTTGGTCCCATAAAGTGGGATTTGTGTCAATTTTGGTCCCATTGACCACTTTCCGCCGAATGATAATGTTTGGCCGTTAAAAAAGTGACTTTTTAGCCATTTTAGTTCTTTTATATTCTCAAAACTACCTCAAACTATTTAAATTTCATATTTTCACCCCCAAACTATTTAAATTGTGTATTTTCACCCCAAACAAAATATAATATA
>JBBMKE010000003.1:325032-339327 GCA_037834125.1 Lippia alba
TGTACTTATATAAAAATTAATTAAAGAAACGTGCCCCTCGATTATATAAGCGTCGGTTTTGCCGTAAAAAGATACAATCTTGCCTTCTTAGGTAAAAGTTTCTAACTCCGTCCCGGATTTATATCTCATCAGTCAGGGGAGATGTAATGAGATTTTTAGAAGTATCCGGTTTCTTGATTCTTGAATCATTATATCAATTAATCTAACAAGTTGAAGCTTTGGAAGAACTCTAAATTTAACTTGCAAATTTCGCTATATCTTCCAGTTTTGAAGAGCTATATCATGGTGATAGTTGGCCATAGGTGGGAGTAGAGAGCCAAACTATTAACTTATTATGAAATAGTTATTGGCCAATTGCACTACTTTTTTCATTTGATTATGGCTGAGAAAATCTTTTTTTTTTCATGGTTTAAAATCATAAATCTTTCTTGTTTGATCATCAACTATGAATCTATAGGAACTTCTAAAAATATTGTTTTACCGTATCATGTTGTGTCGGACATCGTGTTCGACACTTCTCAAGTGAAAAATAAAAAAATAATAAATTATATCATCGTATTTGTGTCCCTGTGTTCGTATTTGTGCATTATAGATCGAAGTTATGGAAATTTGCCAAAAGATAAGTTTTACTCTACATTTCCTTCCTATGGTTAGCCATACTTGCACAGGCTCCAATTAACTTTGAAAATTACACTTTCACCCCTTAACTTTTTGATGAATTACAATTGGCCATACTGTTAGGCTTAGTAGGAAATTAACTTTTTTCGAAACATGTTTAAATTGGAAAAGATTGTAATCTATGTTGCACGGATACGGACATGGTGATACGATACTGATACGGCGATACGGATTTTTTTGTAAATTTTTCACGTGGGAAGTGTCGGACATTAGTGTCCGACACGACACGACGCAGCAAAATGATATTTTTAAAAGTGTCGGTGCATTAGAGATTGTAATCTATTAGCAAAATATAAGGGATGAAAATGCAATTTTTAAAATAAAAAAGATTTACATGTAAATACCCCTATATTGTACTCCCAAAAAGACTTTTTTAAAGGAAATTGGGAAAATGACCCAGAGATGTATTGTTCAAGAAAAATGCACATTAAATATTTATTAATAATGGTGGTTATTAAAAAAAAAGGAGACAAGTGTAAGATAAAACTAACAAGAAAGCTACGGATTAGCTTAATTACTTGCACGACCACCTCAATTAGTGCAGCAATACCCCATAATCCAAAACATTGTATTTGTAGATTTCCTACACCTGTTTAGCAAGAATACACCTTGTGATTGGTCACAAAACATTCTTTTGTTAAAGGTTTAGAAGCATAAAGTAATGTTTCGACTCGATATTATCTTAATAAAAAATTTCATTCGATTTTGTTTAAGGATTAATTTTGAGGTGTATAGGGACTTCTTTTGATATAGCTTTTTATATTCACAAGGTTTAAATTCGAAATCTTGCGTAAGCGAGTTCAAAGTTTTTTTCCACTTAAGTCAGTTGTTCGTTGGTGATATACGAATACTTTTAAATATACTATTTTATAGTATCATGACGGACATCTGTATTGGATATTTATCACGTGATAAATTTAAGAGAAAAAATTAATGTTATTGAGTTTTATCATTTTATGTTGTAGTAGTATTTGTATTTCCATATTTGCATATAGTTGAATAGTCGGGGAATCTCCGATATGGTGACATATGTATAGTGAAATTGAAAAGGAAAAAAAGTTAATCTAATTGTGTGGTTGGTGTCGATTTCTGTAAGCTTTTAGAGATGGATCCGAATCTACTGTTATAATCTTCCCAGCACTGATACCTCTGTAGAAAAAGGAAAAACAAATAAAAAAAGAAAATTAAAAGAGGAATCATTATTATTAATAATTTGACTTTAAAAGACAATAAAATTGTTTATATTTTAGTGCAATTGGCCGACCATTGCTTCGCAATGACTGGTGAAGTGATGGGGCTGAAATTTTACTTTTTTGTGGAGTCGCATTTGTGTATGATAATGCTGTCTAAAGAGCTAAGCAACATATAAAGTGGGTTCACTTAGATATATTATCTTTAAAATTTATATATACAATATTTTTTTGCAATTCGTAAAATAAACTATTTCGACTCGCAAAACGCCATATAATGTTTGTATTTGTGATATACTATTGTCTAAACTCAATTTCTAATGGTTTTAACTTAAAAAGAGCTAACGTGTATGCACTATAGATATGTATGTGTTTTATTTATTTTTTAGACAAAATCACTAAAAAATAAGTTTAGATGACGTTTTGTCACAAATATAAACTTTAAGTAATAATGAATCATTTAACACAAGAAACTCTAAACTAATGTAACTTAATCAATATTATCGTATATTAACCAGCGGTCAACTATTATTATAAGGAGAATTTTATATTTTAGTAGTCGAACGAATCGAACTCCGTAAAGAAAAATTAAAAATCCCAATCTCTCTTAGTGAAAGTATGATATTTTGACATTATAATTTTTAACTTCATCTTGGATGGCTTGATTGTTTTAACAATTACCAAATTCTTTTAAAGGGCTACTATGTTACATAAAACCTACTTCACCTTAGACTTTTCATTTACTAGTATTTCTTATTTTATAACTCAAGTTGATTGAATTAATTACTTTAAAAATTGGAGTCAAATTCCAACCTATTACTTGACCCATGCAATTTGATTAGTAATTCCATCCATATTAGTTGGCATGTAAGAGAATGAGCAAACCATTTTTACATGGAAAATGACATAATTCAAAATTTGTCAAGACTTTGGAACTTCAATTAACTTATAGTCCACACGCCAATTCTTTTTTGTGTGATACCTAAACACCTAAGTAGGGTTAAAAGAATATTCAAAACACCTAAAAAGTAAATACCCAAACCCAAGATGGCAATATTGATCTTTAAAAGTTTATCGGTCAGTACATATCTAAACCCGTTTTAAAATATAACAAACTCGAATGTGTTTTTTGGTCTGATAAAAAAATAAACCTCGACTCATTTACTGAATCGTTAAAAATCCATTAGTCACTAAACCCGCAACGGAATTTAGTATACTTAACATACAAAACAAATTGAAACATTTTTCTTGGTCTAATAACATCAAAAGCTCATTTCAAATTCATTTAATGAATCATCAAAAGATAATTAGCCACCAAAACCGCGTTGGAATTCAGTATACTAAACACACAAAACAAACCCGAACACTTTTTTCTAAATCCAACAACATTAAAAACTCAGATTGATTCGTTAATTAATCAAGTTGTTCGTGCAATTTCAAGTTCGACTCATTTACAGCCCTACACACGACCTTATAATAGGAAAACAAGAATGTCATTTTCTGCAATTTGGTAAAAATAATTTCTTTAGGTTAGTCAACGAAGGAAATGAATGTGTTATAGTACGTGTGCACAAATACAATTCCAAGAGATGCAATTGGATATTCATATTGGTTATGTAACAAGACACGGCATGTGCATCGCCCCATTATCCTACACTATTTTGTCAGCTCAGCTCACACAACAATACACCCCATCACGTTTACACAAACAAACAAGAGAATCTATTAATTTCTCAATTATTATTTCCCTCTAAATTATATTTTTCCTAAAAAAAAGAGAAATTAAATATTACAAATATTAATAAATATCAACTATGTAATAACAAATTACCCACCGAAATACGTGACAGCTTTCTTGGTACACCCACTTCCATAAGTAACATAGAGTACACACTCAATTTGACATAATTATCTTTCATTATGTAAATTCCATAGTAATTATAATAATAAATTGACTAACTATTTAGGTTTTACCTTGTGAAATGGTTCTCCCACGCCCACGTAAAATACACGCTTTCTCTCATTCAAGACTATAATGGGTGGTACTATACACAAATATAGTGACAATATATATATATATATATATATAGATATAGATTTATATAAATAATATAAAGAAAGTCCACCAGCCAGCCGTCCCAAAAAGTAAACGCTTTTTCATAATTTAGACCCCAACTTTTAATATTGCTCCATGTCAACATCACCCACTCTCTCTCTCTCTCTCTCTCACACATCTCTCTCTGTCTCTAATCCTCTCTTTGGTGGTAGACTTAAGTCTGCACAAACTTGGATGAGAGAGAGAGAGATCCCACATGATTGATTTTAGTATCTTGAGTACCTTCAACTGTCTTCTTCTTCTCCTGATAATGATCAAGAACACAAGATAAGTGAAAACTCATCATCATCATCATCTTCTTCTTCACAACACAAATTTCTATTACCAAAAAACCATCTATCTTCATCAACCATGCTCTTGAACACCACTTCCCACAAACAGAATCATAACTTTGATTATTACACCTACCTCCATTTCTTGTTCCCAGCAGTTGTGTTGATATTCTTTTCTTGTTTTGTACATACCTCTAATGGCGCCTGCAGCCCCGTCGACCGCGATTCTCTATCGTCCTTCAATCTGAGGATATCAGCTTCTCCTCCTTTGAACTGGTCGCTCTCCTATGATTGCTGCAGTTGGGAAGGAATCGGGTGTGATGGTGTGGGTAGGGTGATCAATCTATGGCTCCCGTCGCGCGGCCTTACGGGGGAGATATCGTTGTCTTCCATTGCGAACTTGACATCCCTCTCTCAGCTCAGCCTCTCCCACAATTGGCTCTCGGGCCAGCTTCCTGATGGACTCTTCACATCCCTGAGTCGGATTGTGGTCGTTGATTTGAGCCGGAATCGATTCTCTGGCGAACTGCAGCCTTCGGATAAGCTCCCCAATACGATACAGATACTCAACTTATCCAGCAACCATTTCCGTGGCACGATTCAACCTTCATTCCTGGAGCAGGCACTGAATTTGGAGATTCTTGATGTCAGCAACAATAGCTTCTCGGGGACAATTCCTGCTTTTGTCTGCAGCTATGCTAATCCAATCCGGGTGGTTGATTGCTCGAACAATGATTTTTCGGGTCCGATTCCAGAAGGGTTCGGCCTGTGTTCGAATATTTCAGTTCTCAGAGCAGGTTTTTGCAATCTATCCGGATCGGTCCCACCAGATATTTATGGTCTATTGACATTGCAAGAGCTCTACTTGGGTGGCAACAAGCTATCCGGACCGTTGGATCAAAAGATTGGGAATCTTGTCAACCTTAGGATCCTCGCGCTGTATGGTAACGAGCTGAATGGGACGATTCCTCCAGATATCGGGAAGCTGAGGAATTTGGAACAGCTGCTGCTCCACATTAACAGCTTGTATGGTGCCATACCGGATTCTCTCACAAACTGCACAAAGCTGACAACACTGAATTTAAGAGTTAATTCTCTTACAGGTGAACTTTCAGCTTTTGATTTCTCGAAGTTTGTGCAGCTTCGGTCGGTCGATCTTGGTAACAATCTGTTCGGAGGTGGATTGCCGGAAACGCTTTTTGATATCAAGACACTTACAGCAGTTCGTTTGGCGACCAACGGCCTGACAGGCGAGGTTTTGCCAAAGATAGCATCTTTGCAGTCTCTGGCATTCCTTTCACTCTCTAACAACAGCTTAACCAACATGACGAATGCGATAAGAATCTTGACGGGTTGCAGGAATCTCAGCACGCTGATACTTTCCAAGAATTTCTATAACGAAGCCTTGGCGGATGGCAAGGATTTGGTTGGCTCTGAGAAATTCCAAAACCTCAAAGTTTTGGCGTTGGGTGGCTGCAACTTTACGGGGCGGATACCTATGTGGCTGTCTGAGTTAAATAAGCTGGAAGTCCTTGATCTTTCTTACAATAACATCAATGGCACTGTTCCAGGTTGGTTAGGGAATCTTCCAAACCTTTTCTATTTGGATTTGTCTCATAATCTACTAACCGGATTTTTCCCGATGGAGCTTATTGGACTTCAAAGACTAGCAACGCAGCAGAACTCTGATCAAGTTGACAGCAGCGATTTAGAGCTGCCTGTGTTTGTTAAGCCAAACAATGTTTCCAATTTGCAGTACAATCAGCTCTCGAATCTACCACCAACTCTATTTCTCGGCAACAACAGTATCAGCGGTACCATCCCGTTAGAGATTGGTCAGCTGAAGTTCATCATAGCTCTTGATCTCAGTGGCAACCGTTTCTCTGGCAACATCCCTTACACAATATCTAATCTCACAAACTTAGAGAAATTGGACCTTTCTAGCAACAATCTCACCGGTGAAATTCCAGCATCTCTCAGAAATCTCCATTTCCTCTCTTCTTTCAGCGTTGCTGACAATGATCTCGAGGGCCCGATACCGATGGGGGGTCAGTTCGACACGTTCCCAAATACAAGCTTCGAAGGAAATCCACGGCTTTGTGGTAGAATATTGAACCGTTTGTGCGGCAACCAACCTGTAAATACAAGTACATCAGCAACTAGAAATGGAAATAGGAAGAAAACCATCATTCTGACCCTTGTTATCAGTTCTGGCATTTTCACCGTCATTCTGCTTCTGTACTGTGTGTTTTCAAAGAGGAGGAGAATCATCCGACCGAAAGGCGACTTTGAAGGAAAGGATCTCGACACAATATCCTTCAACTCTTCTGGAGTATATCCTGAGGTTGGAAAGGAAACCAGTCTTGTTGTGCTGTTCCCAAACAGTAAGAATAAAGCAGAGGATCTCACAGTAGCAGATATATTGAAAGCCACAGACAATTTCAACCAAGCTAATATAATCGGTTGTGGAGGTTTCGGCTTGGTGTACAAAGCAACTCTAGCAGATGGTACCAAACTTGCAATCAAAAAGCTTTCTGGAGACATGGGGTTAATGGAAAGGGAATTCAAAGCAGAAGTGGAAGCTTTATCCACAGCTCAACACAAAAACCTCGTCACTCTCCAAGGTTATTGTGTCCATGATGGGTTTAGATTGCTGATATATTCTTACATGGAGAATGGCAGCCTCGATTACTGGCTTCATGAAAAGCCAGATGGAGGATCACAGCTTACTTGGCCTACTCGTTTGAGAATTGCACAAGGTGCAAGCCTTGGAGTGGCTTACATGCACCAAATCTGTGAGCCACATATCGTGCACCGTGACCTGAAATCTAGCAACATACTTCTTGATCAAAATTTTGACGCCCACGTGGCAGATTTCGGGTTGGCGAGGTTGATTCTTCCATATCAGACACATGTCACCACCGAATTGGTGGGTACGCTAGGTTATATTCCACCGGAATACAGTCAATCATGGATAGCAACTTTCAGAGGGGATGTGTACAGTTTTGGAGTAGTGATGCTTGAATTATTAACAGGAAAGAGGCCGGTTGAGGTGTTCAAGCCCAAGATGTCGAGAGAATTGGTAGTGTGGGTACAGCAAATGAGAAATGAGGGAAAACAAGACGAAATATTTGATCCTATACTTAGAGGAAAAGGGTTTGAAGAAGAGATGCTCAGAGTTCTTGATGTTGCATGCATGTGTGTTAACCAGAATCCTTTCAAGAGGCCGACTATAAAAGAGATAGTTGATTGGCTCAAGGACGTGGGATCTGACAGGCAGACAACGTAATGGGAGAAAACCGAGAAATTCAAGAGTGCTGAAATTTGTTGTTGATATGAATGTCCATTGCCAACCTTGTAAAATCAGTCTTCTCCGTAGGCAAATCATTTTTCCTTCAAAGCAGAGGTTTTGTGTAATAAGTATTCTGTAAATTGTACAGAGATAAATTTTGCATCCAATCAGGTTTGGGAATGGAATCATAATACATGTATTTGCAGGAGTTAGAGCTACTTAGTGTAATACATGAGTGAATTTTTACATACTAATTGGAAAAAATAACTTCATCATTTGAGACTTAACTGAAAATTGAATTTTACAGCTTTGAAGATTGGAAATCTTTCTGATAACCACCGAAGCAACTAACACACAATTACATATAAACTTGGTCCTCCCCCTTAATTCATTATCATGCAAAAACAACTTTTTTCCTACTTGGTTGGATAGCAACTTTTTTCCTAAAGCACAAAAGCCATCATAACAAAAAGCTCTAATCTTCTCAAGTATTCTCTGAAAAGGGAGGAAAAAGAATTGCCGAAGAATAAATGGACTTCCCACATAAATTAGCCAGAGGTTCCAACCGTTTGCTCGGCCGATATAATAGTTTCAGATCCAAAATTGTCAACTCACTAATTCAATCCCTTTTGAGAAATGAATTCAAAACCAAAAGTTGTTTTCCCAAATCAGATCCCTACAAGAGATAATGACCACAAACATAGTAGTGATCTTTTCTGGTTTTTTGATGGGTGAAAAGCTACGTCGTCTTTTAGTTTATGTTATCTCCAATAAAGAAAAGCAATGTGCTGAACTCCGCACCTTTCCATCACTTTCCAAGTCCTCTACCAGTGACCAAACCAACACCATATAATATATCAAATTCACTTTCTAAACTCCAGCACATTCCTTTACACAAGAGCACATAACTATTTACTTTTCTCTTAGTTGCATTTACACTCAGTCAAAAAACACTCCGAAAGGTAAAACATCAATGATTCGCTACAATTAAGTTGGAGGAAAATCATTAACTCCACTAAACAAACTTTACCACTGCAAATCCATGGTCTCAACGTAATCTCATTAAATCAACGGGCGGTGATCAAACAACACATACACAGGCTAGCTAGTGGAGACTTATCATTTATCAATTGAATATAAACCAAGAACCAAACATGCTCTACATGTTAACCAACAAAGAGAAACATAATTTCCCTAAAATTACACATAACTCCGAAATCCCATGTCTTGCACACCCTTCAGCCATTTTTATCACCATTAATTGTGTGAACCCAATCTGTTGCAGCTACATTTAAGCCTAACCCATTCAGACATTTCCACAAACAGGTGATGGTGGTGGTGAAAAAAGCGCATAAATAACCAAAAACGTGCAAACAGAAAAGATAGTAACACATACTGTTAACCTCAAAACTTCGCGCCAAGACAAACCCATTTCTTACTGCAGCGTGAGAGAAAAACCCAGAGAAATTTCAGCATTATGCCATGAAATAAGAGAGTAAAGCTGCGATAATTTAGGGTTTTAGTTGGTTTTTACACTTTGATTTTCAGTTGTGAAATAAAATTGGAGGGAAATGGGAAGAACGAGAGTGACATCAACATATGAACATCCTCCAAAACGTTGTACCAAAACGCGACTCTATATAATTCATTTATCTTTTATTGTCTCTATTTTTCAATAATTGGAAAAAGTAAATTAAAAATAGTTTGGGATCCATCTTCATCAATTTTTCCATGTATTTTCTTGCCTCACCATTTTTATTATTAATTGATTCACTTCATTATCACTTTTATCTTTGACTTATCTTAACACAATTAATAAATATATAGTCAAACAATGAGGATTCTTGAAAAGCAGATTTCAAGATCAATACATATCCATGTATTTCATAAATTAAAATTAGGGAAGTCAACTATTTGATGGTTTAATTAATACATGATTAATGTGGATATCAAGTATTTTTAATTTAGATTCATGCCTCCTGATGTTGTACTAAGAGACACTAACATTAAAATTAGTAATTTTAATGGAAGTTTTAGAAAGTGTAAATAATTAATAACAAATGCGATTCAATGAAGTTGTATAGATTAAACAAATATAGAAAAATAAAATATTTAACAAGACAAACAAAGACCTTGTTATGATTTAAGAGTATACTTTTCTATTTTAGTATCATGTTCCTATCTTTATTTTAGCTAGATCAATAAGGAAATGGAGTAAAAATGATTTTTTTATATTGTTTCAATGTAGAAAATATCATACAAAATTTTTGGTGATATATTATTATTATTATTTATGCTATATATTAAGCGAGAGACTCATTTGTTGTCATGTACTCTCATTTTTCTTTTTTATATTTTTTAATATAAATTATAACTACGACAGTTTTCTATTTAAATTTTTCTGTATAATTTTCTGCTTAAACATCACTCGAATTCTTTTCTTTTTTATTTATATCATCTTTAATTTTTTGTTCACAATTTGTATTATTAAATTTATTCATCATAAAATTATAATTATATTAAAAATAATTATAAATTAAATAATAAAATATAAAATTTAATTTAATAATTTTTTTGCACACAAATTGTGCGCAGAGTTAATAGTTAGTATTATTTTTTTTTTTGTCAGAAGTGTTAAATTATTTATAATATTAAAAATATATATTATTGATTATTTAAAATACTCAAATTGTTGGCCCTAGAAATTTGGCATTGTGGGCTTTTGTTTGCTTCCATAAGTAGGCCAGCCCAAATTTAGTTAGTGGTTCTTTGTGACCCTTCAAAGGTGGGCCTGAAAGTATGTTTCCGTTGTCAATCAGACAATCACAATTCACAATATAAGACATTTAACTTTTTTTTTGGTGCTAATAAGACATATAACTGTTGTTAATATCCAATGGATTTAATATCATTAAATCATAAATCACCTTTTCTAAATTTAATAATTACATTATACTTGCAAAAGAAGCTAAAATTTTTGAGATATTTTTAACTTCACGAGGGAGTGTTAATACAATTATTAAATTCACAAGCATGTGTAAATGTAATTATACAATTCATGAACGGATATAAATAAAATTATTTGAGTGAGTGGTATCAAATTGTAATTCTCTATATTTCATTGGGGAGTATATATAATTATAGTCTTACTCCAAATATATTGAATTTAATTCTTCATCTCTATAGTTCCTTTGCATGACTCAGGGTTCACTTTTTAATATTTGAGCATCTTTTTATTTTCAACACTGACATATAACGAAGATTCAAGAGAATCTGAGTATCTTTTATTTTAAAATATAAAAAAATAATATTGAAATAACGGGATTATTAGCATATGTACTTATACGTGACTCTAATACTAATTTAACGATGCATTATGAAGCAAAGAAAAGAAAAATAGGAGCCATATGCAAGTGCCTCTTCTTAACACTACATGAAATCATTATTTTGAAACTTATTGACTTCAAAATTTAATACAAAATGGTGGTTAAACTTATGAAAAGGACTCATAAATATTCTTGAAGAATAAACAAGACACATCTATAGCTAGCAAAAATAAAATTCCTTACATGAATAAATAATTAATTTGACAAATGTTCCTCAATTCTTGAGACAGAATTTTGCAAAGGCAGATGCAGCTGACAAGACGGGTTTGGCCATCTCAGAACACAGAATCTAATTACCCTCATATTTGACTTAGTTCCAGCTGTTATTTAAATCATAATTAAGAAAACCACGATCATAGTTTTATTTTAATCTTTTCATTAAGATATATTTATATCATCTCTAACAATTTTATTTTTTTTCATTTTTATGTTACCCAAATAATTAGCCTCAAAATACATGCAATTTTGTTTCAACATATATACAAAAGAAAATGAAAGTGAAAAAACCGTCGGAAAATATTAAAATGCATAAAAAAGTCGCCGGAAAACCAATTTCCGACGGTTTTCCGGCATAAGTTTATTAATTTCAATATCTTTTATTACATTATACTGCATCTTAATTTTTCAGAATCGTAAATAAAGCATATATCTTATTTCTTACATAATTTATTGTACCCAAAAAAGGAAAAATAAGGGAAAAATTACACAAGATATATATATAACATATTCATATGTAGAACCAGTATGTTACATTGTATTTTGCAGTCATTCCTCATCCTTTTCTTGACAATTCTCCTTACTGTTGTCTCATTTAGCTCATCAAGAAGCTCAGATTGTTATGTGACTCAGCTCCAAACTCTATATATCATATGATTTTTCTCCTTAATTGATCTGCCCAAAAAAACCCTAATGGAAATTTCTCCATTTTAGGTTTAAAAAAGTGGCATTTCCTAATCAAGGAGAAGAAAAAAAACAATCCGAGCTTCTTTTCTTTGCTAATGAGGCCATTTCTTTAACATCTCGACGTGATCATGGTCGCTCTTTCTCCCAATCTCAGTCGTCTCCTTGAATATACGAGCACAACAACATGGTGGCGCATCGGCGGAGGATGTAGATTTTCGCCCTTTGTTCCTTAACCAATGAGGCACATTTTCTTGTGAACCCATTGCTCTTTGATGAAGGTGAGGATGATGATCTCTTTGAAGAAGCATAAGCACCATAGTTCTTCAATTGTTTCAACGCAGCCATTTCCTTCTTGTAGTTTTCTTGGTTTAATTTCTCTAAGTTTGTTGTGAGAATATGTTAACTTAGAAGAAGGAACTAAATGAACCCAAAAAACAGATAGCAAAAATTTGGGATAAAAAAAGCTCACAAAGTTGAGCTAGACCCTTGAGGGAAATTGGGTATCAGGGTTAGGGTATTTATAGGCTATGTGAGTTGACTAACCCTGGTAGTAGGGATGTACGCGGTCAGGTTCGAAAAAAGATAGATCTGCATGAAAAATTGTAACGACTTTTAATCAGAATCTATTTTTGTTAAATTTTTTTATGAATTTAATAAAATTTGAAGGGGGGTGAACGTGGGGGTTGTTTTTCTTGGGGAGTTGGGGGGTGAAAAATGGAGTGAAAGTTGGATTGGGATTGAAGGAATTAGTATTGAAGATGGAGCAGTGAATAGAAAAGTGGTGCATATGAAATGGAGAGTTGTTTAATAAGGACAAGGCAAAGGAGAGTGATTATGGGAACTGAGTGCGTTGGATAGCTGGCAGCTTTAATTGGTTTCATGGTGTTTGCAGATTTTCATGTTTTTTGTTCATAAATAAATCAAGAATGATATATTCATATTCATTTATAATGTAAGGTTTTGATTATTCAATGTGTAAATTGAAAGTGACACGAAAAAGGAATTCTAATTTGGAGTGAGGTTCCAAGCTTGCGGCTCAAAATTTAAATGATATTGTTTATGATATAAGGATACGAATATAGCGATACGGATATGACACGGCACGTGAATAGGAAGACAAATTTTTTCTTAAATTTTTCATATGAGGAATGTCGAATACGGTATCGATATGAGTCAATAAGACACATCAAGATAATATTTCTAGACGTGTCCATACATTATAGAATATTATCGGTTTCGTTTTGCATGATTGTAGTTGAAATAGTTTATGATGTATGGAAAAGAAAATGAAAAAACTTTATTTTTTATTATATAAAAATTGTCGAATATCAAACATATGACAAAATAATATTTTTAGAACGGTTGGTGTATATATATAAAGTTATAATTAATTAATTGACATGTTTATTTATTTATTTATTGATTTATTAAAAAGGAACTGGTCCATAGAAATTGTGAGTGTTGTGGAAAACATTTTGTCCACACATATTGTGGCACACCCCGAAAATACCGTCAACTAGCCAATTAACAAAATCCGAATATTGTTATATAGTGTAGTAGTGAATTATAATATCATTATTTATTAATCAACCCAAAAAAAAAAATATTTGAATTATAATATATATTGTGCAATAACTTGTATATATATGCCAATCCCGGGATAAATTGTATAGGCTCAACTGTCCAAGATAATATAATTACGTGTAGAATATGGTGTTTTTTTATAAATTTTCTAGTTTTTTTTTTTTTAAATGTCTCGTCTGTGAGAGTTTCTTTCTTAATTGTTCTGTAATTTTTGTTGTGTCATTTAAAAAAAAAAGGAAATAATAGAAGCAAACAATTACAAACGGCCAACATCTTTTGCAAGACAAATCGCACAGAATTAGGAAGTTCAAATTGTCCATTACTTCTAAAGCCAAACGCGCTACAAGGTGAGCTACTTTATTTTCATCTAGAGGCAAAAAACGCCTCCAAAATAAACGAGAAGATCTCTTGGATATCAACTAGAACAAGATTCAATATTTATAATAATCTCAATATTTTCATCTACCTATATTCATATACACTAACACAATAACAAAATTACTACAAATAGGTGTAACTTAGCAGTTGAGCTAACATTATGCTAGCTTAATAAGAAATATCGAATTCAAGTTCTTGAAAATACAACTACTATTGATAGAAAGAGTTTTATACTTAAATTGTTCGACCGATTCTACCCATAAAAATTTGACTCGACTCATGAAAATGGTTTAATAGAACCAAACAAAAATACAAAATTTAAATATACAGCCCATTATAATCATTTGTTTCAATATATTTACATTATCTCAAGTTTCAACCTATCACAATAACGTAAGATGATCTTCAACTACCTCAAAGCCATGACTAGAATCCTAATCTCAAGAATATTAAATCTCATGTTCAATGTTCATAGACAGATGCAATCTTTACGTGA
>JBBMKE010000003.1:365791-376451 GCA_037834125.1 Lippia alba
TGTCATTCCCTTGGACAATATACAAAAAAATTATGTTCTATTCTAACCACGATCGAAATAAATTGCCCAGCAAAAAATTCTTGAAAAAATAATTGAATTTCTAAACTGGAAAGGCAAGCTGAGGCTAGATCATCATGTTTGTGGCTAAATTGAATCCTTGTACTTGATAACATCTCCGGTCTTTAAGTAGAATTTCTCGCAGATCTTCGAGATCGTGCAGTCGCTTAGACAGTCGTCGTTCTTGTACTGCAGGAGCTTCTGCAGCTCTTCTGAGGCTTCAAATGCCTGCAACGAGAAGAGCGAACTAATTCAGAGTGGGGTTGAACAAAACATAATCGATATTGGGGTGAGTGAATTCATTTGTAACAATTCTTGTTCCGAAAGGCTGAATGTCCTTACCAATGGAGGTGAGGTAGAGTTATGATCCACTTTATCAGAATTCTGAGTCGAATCCTCTCCTTCACCTTCGGTTGTCTCGACTGATTGATGTGGACGACATGAAGCATCACTCACTAATTCAAGAAGTTTCTCGCTACCCTGAATAAAGAAAAGGAAAGACTTTCAGGACTTCTCTGGAAGCAAGATGCTATATTGAATGATTGATTCTTCTAAATGTTTATATGGCCCCTGTGATATCATATTGAATGTTCGATTCTTCCAAATGCTTATATGGCCCGACTCTAAAGCTATGTTGAATGATCATCTCATCTAAAGCCGCCAGAAAGGTATTAAATGCTTGATATCGCTAACGACCATCGTTAGTTGAAACGAACACAAAGCTAATTAACTAATCCTTCCTTCATTCGAATAATAAACAATCATTAGAAATTACGTGACCTGTTGGGCTCTCCAGTGAGAGTAAGTGCGGAATAAGATCCAAAAGAACGGGATGTTAGGCAAAGGAAGAACCTGTATAAGAATGCAAACATTTCACATTATTGAATAAAGCACTCAACGAAATTACACAGTTCTGGAATCAGATAGGAAGAAAGGAAAATAGGAATACCATGAAAACCGATGACAGAGGCAGCAAAACAACGGAACCATAGAAGAATTTCTTGTGAATAACTGAGCCCCTATAAACCAAACAGGGTATCAAGTTTTGTTGATTCTTTGCATATATCGACATACATAAAAACAAGAAACATTTGTAGAGAATAGCAAGAAATAACACAGACGATATTGATAAACTTACCTGAATGCTATATGTCGAAGCCTTCGGCGGACCAGTCGTGGGTTCAAACTGCAACATTTTGAAGGGAAAGTTTTAAAAAGGCAGTAGATATTGAAATAAGACATGTACCTAGTGCATATTATTTTAATATTCAAGCAGATTAATTTTGATATGGGATAATTACACCAACATACCTGAGCTTTTTAGCTAATTAAACAGACCTCCCCTAGGTTTGGTAATTAAACCTCCGCCTAAAAATTTACATTACGTTTGGATGGATGCATTGAGAACGTCAAATCAAACTTTTTATGAATAAACCATTTTTTTCCTGGGCAATTACTGATCAACTACATGGCTTTAAATTCGTAAGTACAAGAATACATTCGCCAAACCATAGGGTGTGTTCAGTAAAGTTATTCCAATTTCTCAAAGATCAGGGGAAAAATTTGTGTGATTAGACTTAACCTCAGGCAATGTCGGTGTAATTACCCCATTCGATATTAAAATAAACTGTGTAGCTACAAATATCATTTGACTCTTCAAGCATACTCATTGTTTTGTGCCAATATACTTTTTGTGCTTATTGAATTGAAGTTCTTGAAAATTGTACAATGCCCACTATAACATACCTTGGCGGGTACACAATATCCACCTTATTAATCTCCTTAGGAATCGATTGGAAGAAGATTTCCGATGGTTTAACTCGTGACAACAGCTTCAATCCCAATCTACATACAAGAACCATATATCAACAATTTGTAATACATATCATTCTCACAAGAACGAATAAGAAGATCATGTGTTACGTATATATACCCGTGAATCTTATTCTTCAGACTCCCTTTAGGCGCCTCCTCGAGTTTCGTCCATGCTCCATTCATCTACATACATTCCATGCTAACAATTACATGAGTATATATACAAAAACCAACACCATGACAGCAATTAACCTCCAATCATCTTTAAAAAGTAAAAACTAGCTATGCATTGCCCCCATTTACGAAAATCAACTCAATCTAACACTAACCATCTAACCATGCCTATACACATTGCTCAGCAAATAATCAACATAAATTGCAAATCTTAGCAGAAACATACGAGCAACCGTAACCCATTTGTAAGAACATTATCTTTTAATCATAACTTGCAATATCACCAAAAATTTGTATTTTCTCATATGCAAATCATTCAAGCAAACACAAACAGAACCCTTCAAGCAAATTTCTGTATTCCCGTATCAATAACACAACAACAACTAAATTACAGCAGTTTCACATCAAAATAGGGACCTTATTCGCCACGAAATCAATCGCAAGCTCAACTTTCGAGTCCTCCTTGGAATTCTTGCCGCTGTAATCAGAAGAAGAAAACAATTTCTTGCAGAGCTCTTTCACCGTCGAAGGAACGTTGGAAGATTGAGCGGCGACGGTTGAAGGGTCAACCGATTGGCTGAAACACCAATTCCTTCCTCTGATTGGAAACACCACAACCTTAGCCCTCATCTTCGAACAAATCAAACAACAAAAACAATCTTGAATCAATCGAAACCACTTATTTCTGGCAAAAAGAGTTCAAGGGTCCGCGTTTTCGGAGATCCTGGCTTCGAAAAAGGGATCAAAATGTGTAAATCGAGAAAGAAAATTAATGGGTTTCAACAGTTTGTTGATTAAGCTACGAAAGAGCTGAAAACTGCTTCATATACATGTGACAAAGTAGAGCGGCGGGGTTTGAGGTTTAGCGAGTTTTTGGATGTCGACTGTGAAATATGAATGCTAAGTCCACTAGGATTCCAATTTCATTTTTCCAATTTTTTAATTTAGGAAAAATTACGTCTACCTTTTATTTAAATTTATAAAATTATAGGTAAATCTTATCTTTGCTAAAATATTACAATATTCAATATAATAGTTTATAATATTACATTTTAATACACATCTTTTAGGGTTTAATTGGACACATAGCAATAATTTTCTAACCTTAAATTTTTATGGCCCCTACTTCTAACAAGTATCTTATAAGAAGTGTTTTTTTGAGGTAAGCAATACACTTTTAATATATATTTAAAAACGTCGCAATACATTATACATTATTATGTTATAATGATAACCTAATACACGTGACACTATAAAACATAACAATATAATATTTATTGTGATGACTTAAAGTATCATAATAACTATCACATTTGTACATGACACTACAATATATAACAATATCATACTCTGCACTAAAAAAAAATAAAATTACAATATCATGCTTGTCGTGATGACTTAAAGCATGATAATAACTATCATATTGTTATGCTATGAAGCATCACGATAAAATATTGTCTCGAGCACCTACATGACTCTTTCGTCCAGCGTCGCAATATCTATATTTAATGATGAAATATGACATTTCAAAAGTCTATTTTTTTAGTTGATATATTGAGGCAAGTCAAACTTATTTATATTTCTCTCATACTACGTGAGAATACCATTTATATCATTATCATGAAGAAATCCATTCAAAGATTTGTGCTACTTGAGGATACATAGTCTTCAGACATATATGAGTTTCTTCATCCCATAATCTTCTAATTTCAAATTAGTTGCGGTACGGCAAAATTGTGCAACCTTTAAAATGCTGATGATCTGAAATTTTGAGCTTGAATCAAAGTAGTCCCTAGTGGTATTGTCCTCTTGAAAAAACGCACCTCTTTTTTCCTTATTTGTTTAAAAGTCAAATAATGAAATTATTTTTGGACCCGTTCAGTAGAGAACATAAATAAAATATTTTCCCTTCATTCGGTAATACTGCATATACAGGCTCAATTACTTTAGGATAGTCATTCTCATTAATCCAACTCTTCCATATGAAAACCATTGGTAGTACTTTAAAATCTCGTGTAAATATTTATTTAACTCTCGTTCTTCATTATATATTCTAAAACTCAGTTATCGAATTTTTATCATCAGCCGATATAACTGAAATTGATAGATAACTACAAAATTGAATTTGTTGCCTATAGCAAGATGTACTTGTAATCTTATAACTGGGAATAAATTTTGCTGATTGAAAACTTAAACTTTCGCCAAAAAATTTCTGATGCGCATAATCATCTTCTAGCATATTGTAGATGAACAAATAAACTTTAATTTGTTATTTAATATTTTGAAATTATTCTAAATTTAATTTCAAAGTTAAATAGTTAAATTTAAATTAACATTATAATGTTTATTTTCTCAACAAATCAAGTGATAACACGTGTCAAGATAACATATTTTGACTAATTAAATCAAGTCTTGCAATCAAAGAAAGCCAAAGACAAATCATATGGCGACACGTGACGTATTGCATCACATGACCAACCAATCAAATTCAAGCTTTATTTGATATTATCTCTTTTAAAATAAAATATAAAGAGATAAATATTCCTAAGATTTTATGTGATATTATCTCTTTAAAAAATAATAAAATATTAAAAAGATACATATTTATGTAATTTATTTGATATTATCTCTTTTAAAAAAATACAATAGATAATTATTAAATAAAGTTTGACTTAAACCACAAGAATCCTACACCTGGGTAATATGTAGTTCATTCAAAAACATAATACAAATCCAATGTGTAGTTCATTCAAAAACATAATACAAATCCAAGAAGCTAAGGAGAAGAAGAAGGCCAAAGTTCTCTCTACAAGTTCAAAACCTAGTTTTCAGGCATTCAAAGGCGTTCTTCCCCGAAGTCATTAAATTAAGGCGTTTGATCCGTTTTTTAAGGCGTTATACCGGTGAATCGGCGTTATATTCAAGCTAAATTCACGGAGTAACCGACGAGATCAAAGGCGTTCTTGGCGGAATTCTCAAAATCCGACGTTTGATTCGTAAATAAGTCGAAGGAACTACAAATTAACTTTATTGAAGTTAAATTCGAAGTTGAAGAAGATCAAACCATCAAGTTCATCGAGATTCGTTTGAAGATTTCAACAACTTGAAGTTTAAAGGAGAAGCAAATTGAAGATTGAAAACTTACTTTTACTTGAATTATCAAATAATTTGTATTATCTATTTTGTGTTGACTAAAAATTAATAAGCGCGATTTTTAGTGCAAACACATATATTTGCTAATTTTATCATAATTATACCTGAGCGGACCTTAAATAAACACTGATCATTTGTACGAACACTTTACACTTTTAATACTACTAATATTTCAACAGCAACCACAAGTCCAACTAATCGTTTTCTCTTTTTAAAATAAAAATTAGATACTTTAAATTTTTTTTCTTGGACATCTACAAGATATTTTAAATAATTCTTAGAAGTTAGAACCAATAAATATATTTTGTCGGATTAAACTGATCTTTGTCGGATTAAATTGTTCTTTTTCGTCGGATTAAACGATTAAACTGATCTTGTTCGTCGGATTAAACTGATCTCATTTGAAATGTAACAAATCGTTTTCAAATATTAAGTCAAATGGATCTTTTCCTCAATGTAACAATTCGTTTTCAAATATTAAGTCAAATGGATCTTTTCCACTAATTTGAAATTGTAGCAACTATAAATAAATATACAGTATTTGCTATCAAAAAATATTGGCATTCTAATTTGTTATTTTATTAAAAATGTCCCAAAGACAATGGAATTCCGATACAAACCTATATTTGTATAACAAAAATAAGCTCTTGATTTACTAAGAGCCCACGAACAGCAGAATGTCGAACATCAACGGACAAACGTACAAATAATTAATAATTAACAATTTGAGAGATGAACGTTTCAAATTCATATAGAAAAATATTCGCATTCTAATTTGTTTTTTTTATATTAAAAATGTTCCAAAGACAATGGAATTCCGATACAAACCTATATTTGTATCACAAAAATAAGCTCTTTGATTTACTAAGAGCTCACGAAAAGTGGAATGTCGAACATCAACAGACAGACGTACAAAGGACAGACGTACAAATAATTAACAATTTGAGAGAAGGACGTTTCAAATTCATATAGGAAATACACATTATGCTCCTTCTTCCAAACTATTATTTAAATTCATTTAATTACATAAAAAATTAGTTTCTAATTATTACACTAACACCCCTTCATAATTGAACAAATAGCATAAATTCATCACATCGGGATCCAATTTACAAATCGAAACATTTATACATACCACAATCCATTCAATTCATGTTTTCGTATACAATTGGAGTACATCGATCAACAAACCAACAATAAATAATTTATTTACATTTAAAACAATTAATTCAATTAATTCCAATTACACAATTACAATTTTTTCTATGATTGACATGACTATTATTAAATTTTTCCAAAAAAAACCCAATGAAACTAGACATTTTCTGTGTATACTTTTGTTGGAGAATTAGAAAATACGAGAGATATCGCAATAAATAGGTTATGTATGGCATCCTTAGACTTAACGTATTTTATGCCATGGACAGGAGTGATATAAGAAAGATGGAAGGCGGTGGGGGTGGAATGTTATGAAATTATAAACAATTTAGAATGTCAAATATTTTTTATTTGCAAACCGATTTTAAATAATTTTAGTTGCCAACTTTTATTATCTAGGTCAATTTATACTGTGCTCCATTTTCAATTGAATGAAAAGATCAATTTGATCATACGGTTGCTACATATTCAGATGAATGAAACAATTCATTCTTATAGTCTTTCAAAAATATTTATCAATATCTTAAAAAATATTAAGGATATCTAAATTAGAAGCTTCTAGCTTCTAGCCTCTAGGTTTCTTCAACCTTTCTCAGAACTCAAAAGTCTTTTTAGAAATGTTGAAAAGCCTTTCTGACATTTTTATTTTAGAAATATAGAAAAATTTCATTTTTAGTCTTTCACCTTTTCCAATTTTGCTCTAGACCTTTTAATTTTTATCACATTTAATTTTTTTTATTATGACTTTTCTCAATTTGTATCCTTCCTATCTTAGATGGCAAAAATTTGGAAATTTTGTTTGATTTTCTTTTTTTTTTTTCTTCCTGAAATCAGAATGGACATAGTTATAGGGATTAATAATAACAAAAAAGAAAATCAGAGTTGAAATATAGTTATAGGGATTAGGAATAATGAAAAAATATACCACATAATAAACAACACTATCACTATTTTCACTACAAAAAAAAAAAAAAAATACTTTTTTGTGACAAAATAATTTGTCGCGATATATGACAATTTTGTCACAATAGATCTATTGTGACGATTATTTTTGTCTCAGTCTCCATCACAACAGGCCCGTCGTATAAAGTCTCAGTGACAATTTCTACGTTCATCACAATAGGTTTGTGACAAACGTACTTTTGTCATGATAAACTCCATTCTTGCGACGAAAGTATTGTCACAACAACATATATGTATTGTCACTGCAATTCGATTTTGTCACTAAAAGCCCGGTCAAATGACCACTTATTATGACAAATATTTTTGTCACAGCATCATGTTCTATTGTTACAAACTTATTGTCACCTATCTGACACTTATTGTCATCGTAATCATACATTTGTCACTACAACCATGTCAGTTGGACACCTCGTGTGACAAACATAGTTGTCACCGCATCATATTTCGTCGTAAAATAATTAAATTAAAAAAATAAAAAATTTATTTATGAGACCTAAACAACCCCTGACACGAACCACATCCACCCCTCGAACTAGCCAACACCGAATCCATCGAGCAAAGCACGAACCAACGGGAGAATTAATTAGTTTCATTAATTGCGCTAGTGGGGAATTGAACTCAGATCTTTAAGAAAATATTTGACTTCCAACCAGTTTGGACAACTCATTTGATATTAATTTTATGTCTTTTGATAAATTTAATGACAATGGAATATAGTCATGAACTAATTTCAATTAATTATGTAAATATTTTTGTGATATAAGTTAAAAAACAAAATTTCAAATATATGATTATTTGAATTAAATATAATCATTTTTATATTCGATTTTTGATTATTTGCTTGTAGTGCTTAAGCGTTTGTTGCAATAAAATCTAGTATGACAATATATATTTTGTCACAAATAAAAAAAAACTTTTATGACAATAACATAACATATTTCAATTATGACAATATGAATAACAAAATAATTTTTAAAAAAATAAACTTTTATATGACAATATTGCAGTTTGTCACAATAAAACTAACTATTGTGACGATCAATCATTATCATAACATTATATCTCTATGGTAACAATATAACTTGTCACAATTAAAATTTTATATAAAACAAAAATATTTAAAATGACACTAATTAATTTTGTCACCACAAATGACCTATTGTGACGAAAAAATATTTTTCATGATACTATAATTCTATAGTGACTATTATAAGTTGTCACATGCAAATTATTAATAACATAAAACACTTTATATGACGATATTATTTTTTGTCGCAACAAAATGATTTCTTGTGACAAACCAAAATTTTTTCATATATATGATACATAAGTGATGAAACATTTCGTCACAAGAGGTTAACTAATTTGTCACCACACATTGTACAATTTATCGCGACATATGTCTGAATATTTTGTGACGAAAATTAAATTTTGTCATATAAAATAAAGTATTTCGTGACATATAAAATATTTGTCACTTAAATTTTATTTTGCGGGACAAACTTTTAGATCGTTGCTATAGTGTTATTTATTATGATGCTATTATTTTTCGTCACAACAAATTGTCACGAAAAATGATTTTTTTTGTGGTGAATCCTTCATTAGCATGTTTGCTGATGCAGACCCCAAGTGAAACTGCCAAAGTTCATCTTACAACACCGCTAACAACATATGCCACTTTCCAAAGGATTCTTGGTCGTGGGATATGACATCCACCATATCCAAATGGTCCCTCCAATGTACCGACACTGTCATCACAGGCCTTCCGGCATCATCCTTCTTCTTGGGTTGCTTAGCAGGTGGGTTTGTCCAAGAAATTTTAGCTCACTCGTATTTGGGTCAGAAAAACTTACGAGTGTTCTCATGTCTGATGCTCATATCCCTAATAGGGATTCTCACCATCTTAAATACATGGATTTATAGTGGGTTGAATTTGTGAGCGTATTTGGATGGGCCACCATCGGAACAGTGCTCTTGTTTTATGAAAGAGCTAGTTGGGAAAAAATGGAGAGGAAATATTGGCATAATTAGGTTCGTATTGTTTACTTTCGGGTTTCTATCTCTCCCGATAATGCCTTTTCTACTAAGAGGTTATTCATGGAGATTAATCTATCTCTGCACTTGTATTCCCTGTTTGATTTACTCCATATGAGTCTATTTCTCTATTTCCTAGATGGATTTTAATCAAAGGGAGAAAAGAAGAATTTATGAAAACACTAGCAAACATTACGTCCTCTGAGAAACACAACAAATTATCTGATACTTCTTTTATGCATTTCATGCGAGCAGGTGGGGTGCCATAAGAAGAAGACATTTACTCCGCCGCCAAGATCCTGTAATACAAAAGATGGGATTTCAGCGTCTAGCATTAGTAATGGTGGTCGCCTTTGGCCTCCGCCTCGTATACTTAGGCATGCCTTGCGCATTGGACCTCGACAACCTCTCAATCGCTTGTACTCAAGTATAGCTCTACACGCGTTATTAGAGCTCCCAGCCTCAATGAGCACATCCTTATTGAGCGAGATTTGCAGCGTCGTCTGACTGGTGGTCGCGCATAAAGGAATCCTGATGGTGCTCGAATTAGTGTCCTTTTTTAGTGTATGTACGGTGTTGGTGAAAATACAATCTTTACAGCTGAAAATCACAAATAATAAACTCAGGTTGAGGCGCAGATATCTCGCTCTCTTTAAGGAAATTCAAGCCCACTGCAACAATTTGTTTCACCAGTCTAGCAGTCATACGTTTGGACTGTCCCCTTCAGGATACATGCATAGCCCGACAAGGTCGTATAACTCAAGCAACTCTGGACAAGTTGTTGAGTCCAAAGCTCCACAAAGAACACCCTTTTTTGACTAATAAACTCTCTATTTTTTAGTGAATGTAGGAAAAATGTATGAATGATTCTGTGTGTCTTATGTATATATACCCAACAAACAAATGCCGCTTATTTATAAGTGTAGAAACCCCCTTAGAATATTAATCACCAAATAGTGGTAATTAACTCAATAATGTGGTAGTGTAGTGGGTAGTAATATGGCCTACTAAAGGCTAAGTAATGGGGTAGTGGTAAGAGTATTAGACTAAGGGGTTACACACATAAATGTAATAATTTCCCACAACCCACTAACTATACAAATAAATGAGTAGATAAATGGACTCAAATTAATAATAATGAGTAGAAGAGAGCATATAAACAGAAGTAGAAGTCATTTTATTCATCTCAACATTCAATTTACATATCAAATTTTTAGAGTAGTGCCCTAGAAGAGCCAAATAGTTTAGGCCTCTTTTTGTAAACTACTCTTATTAGCAGCAATTTGTGACATTAATGAAATAATAA
>JBBMKE010000003.1:385635-407238 GCA_037834125.1 Lippia alba
AGCGTCAAGGTTTGGAGGGTTTCCGACCATGCAGAAAGCACGAAGGAATTGCAACAGGTGTGAAACTCCTAGCGAGTACAATCACGCGCCGCCGCGAATGAGTCAGACATCCGGCGGGCTTTTGAGCATGCGTGTTCACATAGATTTTGAGGTTCACGCGACGACCGACCAATCACCAACGATACATGATTAATTGGTGTGGTCCTGCGCCTGATTTTGATTTCTCACTAAACCTTAGCGGCCAAGAAAGCAAAAGAAAACAGATTACGGGGAAATTCAAAATTGTGGTGTGTTTGTGTTTGGGCATACTAGTTTTCTGTTTCAGCATGTTCTGATCTGATGGAATTGTATAAATCACTCGGTTACTTTCACTTTGTAACATATCTTTATTGATCAATACTTTACACTTACTGTCACGGAATGAGCTCTTTGATCTATTGTTTTTTTTTTCTTGGGATTTTGTTATTTTGGACCTTTTTTTAAATGTTTTGTGAAGGTGGATTATAATAAGATTTTTAAATGTTTGTTGCAACTTGTGATTTATTGACTATAAAACTATATGTACTTGTAATCGTCTAGCAATAAAAGTGTAATGCTGTTGTACAGCGAACTTGGACTTATTGATCATCAGTTGCTTACAAATTTGACAATTTATCGCGTAAATTTTTTAGGATATTTAAATTAATAGCTTCGGCCTTCGTGGCTATTCTATGATCTACTCTAAAAATATCACTGGTTGTACTGTACTAGTTTTTTGAATTGTATGTATATTAATAAATCGAATTTGAATTTTTTGTTTTAGAATCGAAGTCGTTACCCTAATTATGGTACGTGTATAGACCATTAATTACATTTTACTACTGTAACATTGCTTGTGGAATAGGGCACATAAATATGTCCCGTAAATATCACACAAAATTGCAGCAAATTTAAGCCCGAGTCTATTTGATCAACAAAACTGGTATAACGAGAAGATATTTTACATTTATTGTGTGATTGGTGAAAAATTTAGAGAAATGACAAATATAATAACTAGCTCTTTTTGATTAGTTGAGTTTTGTTGAGTCTGGGATGGGCTAAAAATTTTCCAAAGTTGCATATCCAAAGTAACATAGGGCAATATATTTTGGGTAGCAATTAAAGTTTATTTATTTATTGGTCCAAAGCAAGGTTTATATGTTGCCTTAGGCATTTACGGTTTGCACCGGCCATTCTTGAATTAGTCATCTTTTACTGCGGATGATGGCATATATTTATTACTGCCTGACTGAAATTATCAATCTTATTAAATACTAAACATGTAATTACTTACAAAAATGGAAATCACAAAAGGAGGCAGAAACTTTAACGGCATGATTGGTATGATGGAATGAGGTGGGAATGGAATGGGCATTACTGCGTTCATTCCTAAACCCATGATTGGTACCAAAACATGATTAAGAATGCTCATTCCCGCAGTAATGTCCATTCCCACAAGCATGGGATTACCCATTCTTTTGGTCCCCCATGATATTAGCCATTCCCAATGTTTATAAATTTATAGTTATTTTTATATTGTCGTCACATATTCGTTAAATGCATATTTTATTTTATTATTTTCATAAATAAAATTTAAATACTTTTAATCACGTTAAAAATTTAATAAATTATATTAAATATATGCAAATATAAATAAATTATATATTTAAAAACATGTTCAAAATATTTATTTAATTTATAAAATTTTATAAATTCAAATATTTTATAAAGAATGAATTTTTCCATTTATATTAAAATTTATTTTTAAATTTCATGCAATACATTAAATACAATAAATAATTAATACATAATCTATGTATGAATAGAGACATATATATATATTTGTGTGTGTGTATATGTATCACAAACTCACTCTCATATATCTAGTATATAAAATAAATGTCATATATTTAACATAATTGATATGAAATAGTAATAATATATTTATATATAAAAATATATTATTGTTCAAAATAAAAGTAGTAATAATAATAATAATAGTAATAATAATAATATTATTATTATTATTAGTAGTAGTAGTAGTTGTTATTTATTTATTTATGATATTAATGAAATAAGTTAAAAAATTTTATTTCATTCTTACCTTTATTACTTGACGTACCAATCATAGTAATGCCATAATAAAGTCATTACATTCCTTTGTTCATTCCATTACAAAGTCCATTCCTTTCCTGCCTCATTCCATTCATGCATACCAATCATGCCGTAATTTTCCTTTTAGAGATTCAATAATATATATGTTTATTTTATTTTTCTCTTAATCTGATCCGACTATGTTATATGAAAGAAATTTTTTGTTAACTTAGAGTCGAAATTAGGAATGAGTCAAAAAATTATGGCTCAGGCTCGAGTTTTAATTGTTAACTTCGAATTATAGTTCAAATTATTTATAATTGAGGCAATACGAGTTGAACTTAAACTCGAGATTATTATAATTTAATTATTAATATCAATATTAAAAATTATTTAAATTAAGAGATGTAATATTATATTGTGATCCATCGAACATCTTTTATATTGACAAGAAAATAATTTGTATCTTCTTGTCGTATCTTTGTCCTATTTCTCTATATTAATGGAATTAGAAAAGGATCTTTAACTTTATTTACTCTATTATGGTGTATTTCAACAAAGAATATTAAGCTTTTACTTTGGAAAACGAATAAAGGAACTTTGCTTTATTATAAATGGCATCATTATATTTGCAAATATATATTTAAATATAACCAAAATTAGCGCTGGCCACATCATGATTAAGTCAATAGTATTTGTGAGGCGTGATTGGTGTAAAAAATAGTAAAATATATGTAACAACTTTATTGATTATAAATAAAATTAAATTATATATATATTTGTTCCCTACCATAATCCACTGCAATAGAATAATACTTTAATTTAAATTTGACCAAAAAAAAAAAAACAGGAATACCTAATCTAAATATTTAATATAAGGTTTCAAATAAATCGTTATAAAGTTTTATCATAGACTATAGTAATACATTTTAATTGTTTTTTTTCTATGGAAATAACTCGAATTCAATTTTACCACTTTGGAAGTTGCGTTAAAAAGAAAAATTATGACGGATTTCATTCTTACATGTGATGATTTCTTGAAATTAATGAAATAATGATATTAACAAATAATATACATAGATTACGATAAAAATATTCATTCCCAAACTCCCTTGTAATTAATATTTGTGACAGAATATATTTCGATTCTTTAAATAATAAATTTAAATTAAACAACCTAATCATTTGTTATCTTAAATTAATTGAGTTTATTTTATCGGACTAATTAAATTAGAGAAGTCAAAGATGGACCAATTATCAGAGGCTAAGTTACACCTACCATGCATGTGAGGTCTTGACTAAACTAGAACATATTTGTAATTAAAAAATTATGATTTTCCATGGTCTTATAGCTGTAAATAATCAATTAGCTCCACGTCCCATTTAAAAATTAATTTTAAAATAAATATTTTAATTGGCTAATCAGAAAAGAATATTTGCTAGCTGACAAATGACTTAAAATTAGGCATTAACTAAGTAATGGAGAAATTTAAAAATTCTTAAAGAAAAGTATAAATGCTCATCATCTAACAAATCAGAGTAAACATTTCGGTACAAACCCTATCCAATCTAACCCAGCTGATTATAGAAGTTGGCGTATCAGGTTTGATATTTGACTTGTAATTTTAAAAA
Source organism: Lippia alba (assembly GCA_037834125.1). Taxonomy (NCBI): domain Eukaryota; kingdom Viridiplantae; phylum Streptophyta; class Magnoliopsida; order Lamiales; family Verbenaceae; genus Lippia; species Lippia alba. Next base: position 389,380 of record JBBMKE010000003.1, read on the forward strand.
TTTTTGCATCAATCATATGGGCATAATACACTAACTACAAAAAATATAGTTATTTTCAAGCTAATCTTTTGAGGAAAAAATCTTACATTTTTGTCTAAATATAGCATTTTCAGATGAATTTTAAGTCGATTGAAAATTTCCAGTCTAAATTATTTTTTCACAAATTTTCCAATCACATTTTTAATAAGTTTACATTAGTTTGATCAGATTAGGATCGATCGCGACATACTCTCACTCAGTCACTCGTGTTTTATATAAAGTTTGATGATAAAGTTTGATGATAGTAATAGTAATAAAATAAGAAAAGGTTTGAATGATTATTAGTCTTTTTTCTTTCCCAAATGATTCCACCTTTATTGTTTAAAATAAGTTGATGCCTTTAATTTATTTTCCTAAAAAAATAATATGGTGCCTCTAATACAGTAATTACGTATTATTAAATTATATTAATTTATGCCTTTTGTTCGATTTTACTGCTGAAATGAATATTTAAATCGTAAATAAAACATAATAAAACATAATTATTGTGTTTCCCATATATTCCCCTTTCGGCTTACAATTATTTTAACGCAATTTTTTGGAATAAAGTTAATTATGGTCGTGCTCAAAAGCTAAAATAAAAGTGAAATGATACGGAGTCGTATTAATATATTATTTAATAATAATTATAAATTGAGATTACTATATGAAGACAGAATTTGTGTAGCTAAGCCAACAAACATGCATGTGAAGTTTCGCAGGAATAAATTCAATTCTTATGTATGAATAAGTATGATTCTGTCGGTTCAATTAACCTTGTAATGAAGTTTAAATAAATCAATATAATATATGATTTTATATGTGAATAAAACATATATAATTAGAAAAAAATTGCAAAACCGTCTCAATGAAAGACTTTTTGTTGATTTTTCAAATTTATAATTTGATATGGAATGAAGTTATTTTAATATGTTACGTGACCGACGTCACATATTCGTTGTAAAAACAAATATGTTACGTCTTTTTTATTTTTTATTTTTAGATTTACAATGAAAAAACCATTTCAAAGTCTTTTACGAGCAGTGTGATATTTGGCTAGCACGTCCCCTATTTTACAATTGAATTTTCCGTTTGTAAAATTGTTTGTCACATGGAATCCAATGCCACATTTTGCGACGAGCTATTTTGCTAACTCAGTTTTGCAAAGGGCCTAAATCACATAATCATTTTATTATATTCAATATACTTGTATTCAATTATCCGCGCTTACGAATTTGTGTACATTTCTCGCCTTAAAAAGATTTAAATTTTATCGCCTTAAAACGATTTAAATTTAATTTTTTACATTGACGAACTTGTGCATATATTTTATAAAGAATGCTAAAAAAATTAACAAAAGTCATATTTTAGAAAATAATTGTAGAGTTATTAATAAAATAATTCAAAATAAAACTAATCGTTTTATATTATAAATTCTAAGATATATAATTATTTAAATTATTTTCTATTAGACATTTTAATACGTTTTTGCACTCTAATTTTTTAAAAATTTTACATATTAGCGCATCCGCATTTGTTCTCACATCCGCACTAGGTAACCTAGTGAGGAATACTAGACAAATTCGTTGCAAAAAAATCGACTTTTTTTGGATAGTGCGATTCAACTAAGAAATCGAAAATTCATTAAGATTTATTTCGAAAGTATAAATAATAAGAATTTGCGGGACCACAGTTAAAACTTACAGAACTGATATTTAAAAAAATTGAAAATTCATTAAGATTTATTTCGAAAGTATAAATAATAAGAATTTGCGGGACCACAATTAAAACTTACAGAACTGATATTTAAAAAAATCAATTTGAGATCTTTTTGCAATGTTATCCAAACGAACGTGCATGTGAAGTTCCTAAGAATAATTCCTCTGATTCTACCTTCACAATCTTCTAGGAACCAAAGATGTGGCTACTGGCTACTAACGGTCATAATTAATTATAACACATGAAGGAATTATACTTATGTAACTAATTAAATAATATAGTCTAAGGGAGAAATGACTCATATAGTAGGTGTAGCAATTATTTATAATCAATAAATACTTTCAATGGGCTAGCTTTATTTCACTATCCTCTATATGTTTTATCTAATTAATAACTATTAATTAATATTGTATTATGAAGGCAGCAATTAGTTATTCATCAATACTGAAATACATAGAAATTAAATAATAAACACATATGAAAATTGAAATTAGGTTTAAATTTATGACAGACAATCTTAAAAAATGAAACTTAACGAAAATAATAGTTGAGTTTTAACCTCTCATAATTTTACGATTTCCACATGCGTACTGCTGGTAATTCTACAACAAAGAAGTGAGAAAAATACTCTATCCCCCGAGGAAATGACTTATGGGGCTCGATCAAGACAAGTTGACAAACACTATTGATAATGGGCAGACCACGTATCGTGGAATCTTAATTAGATTTGACACGTGTGAGCCACAAGCTAGTATTTCTATGGGGATGGTCTGCATGCAGTTGAGCATGCTCATCGTCTTGTCTGGAGCCCAGAGTATTTCTCTTCCTTCTCCGACCAAATTAATAATAATAATTATATCTATCTATCTATCTATAATTGATTGGATTCGATTGAATCAGACTACTAGTCAGCATTCTTGATGTACAACTTAGTTTAGAATATTATGGAAGTATCTCCATTACACGATTAGCTTAATAATTAATACGATTAAATCTAAAACAAGTAAGATTCTTTCTTTCGAATACAAAAGTTCATCTACATAAAGAGAAAACTCAAGTTGCTAAAGAAATCATGCTGGCAAACAGGCAAAGTAAAGCCCAACAAAAGCAAAGAAGCCGCCCCCATACCCCTACCCCCACCCCCACCCCCGGGGGCTCCACCCCCAAATTAATCGCACTTTGCATCCATAATTTCATGCAATAATATGCAATTACAACATTATAAATTCCCCTCATCTTCATATCCTATCCTCCATCCTTCACTTCTCTCAACCCCAAAAATGTCCCGCATTAAGCACTCCCCCACCGCGGCGGCCGCCGTCCTCCTCCTCACCCTCGTCGCCGCCACCCTCCTCACCTCCACCGCCGCCGCCGCCACCACCACCACCACCGAATTCACCCCCGCCCACGCCCTAGTCAAATCCTCATGCAGCCAGACATTGCACCCCGAGCTATGCTACTCCTCCCTCGCCGAATCCCTCGCCACCACCGATGGCAGCCCGAAAGTGAAGTCCCCCAAGGACGTCATCATCCTGGCCCTCAACACCACCATTAAGGCGGTGCAACAGAACTACGACGCCATCTCCAAGATCGTCAACGGCGGCAGCGGCGCCGCCAACCTGACGGATAGGGAGAAAACGGCGTTAAAAGACTGTTTAGAAACCATGGATGAGAGTCTTGATGAGCTGAAAACGGCCGTGAAGGATTTGAAGGAGTACCCGAATAAGAAGTCCATTGAAGAACATGCTAATGACCTGAAAACACTCCTCTCCTCCGCCATTACCAACCAGGTGAAGCTCATAAGCATTTAGTATAAGTAAATTTGTAGAATTAATTTATAAAGATTAAATTTTTATGTATGAAATTAAACCGTGAAAATATAAATGTTATTGTCACTAAAAAACACAATTGAAATTGAAATTAAGCCTACTTATGGGGGTTGGTACCCCCTTTAAGACTCTTTATTGCAATACTACACTCTTAGGTAAATCTAGGTTCGAACTAATTTCACTAAATGAATCTTTAATATACAGATACACTTTGAATTGTGTCTTATTCTATATATTTTTATGTTGAACACTTCTCACGGATAAAAAGAAAAAAAATCCCCCAATCATATTCATAGTATATCATTTTCATGTTACCTCGCCGGTGTAATAAAATAATAATATATACATAATTTGTTGGATTTTGCAATGCTAGATTTAGATTAAAATTATTTTCAAGATTTTTTTTGTAATGAATAGATGTTTTCACATGGCCAAGTTGCATTTAAACCCCTTTTTAAATTCAAAAAGTGGATAAAGCAATCAATTTGTATGATTGAAATAATTGTAAAGTAACCAAATAAATAAATAACTTTATTTCAAGAACTAATAGTTCTTTTTCTTATTTTTTATTTTTTTTAATATACGCACATCCAAATAGGATTCACACCCTATAATTCCTTTTTTTATTTATTCAAAAAGGAAACTTGCCTCGACGGGTTCTCGTACGGCAAGACCGACAAGCATGCCCGCGAGCTCCTCATCGACGGCAAAGTCGTCCGCGTCGAGAAGCTCTGCAGCAACTCCCTCGCCATGCTTGCCAACATGACCGACACCGACATTGCCGCCGACCGCCGCCGCGGCACCGCCGCCGGCCGGAAGCTCACTGCCACTGCCGGAGAATGGCCGGAGTGGCTCTCCGCCGGCGACCGCCGCCTTCTCCAGTCGTCGTCGGTGAGGCCGGACGTGGTGGTGGCGGCGGATGGGAGCGGGAACTACAGGACGGTGTCAGCCGCGGTGGCGGCAGCGCCGGAGAGGAGCAGCCGTAGGTACGTGATCAGGATTAAGGCCGGGGTTTATAGGGAGAATGTGGAGGTGCCGAAGAAGAAAACGAATATTATGTTCATGGGAGATGGGAGGACAAGCACGATAATTACCGGGAGTAGAAACGTGCAGGATGGGAGCACGACTTTTCACTCTGCTACAGTTGGTGAGTTGCGTTTCCATATTTTTCCTTCTACTATTATACATCATGGTTTGATTTTCACTACACCATTGCTAAATGCTAATCATAGCTTGGCATGCATTAGGTTGATTAACCTGAAATTGTCTATTCCATAATCCTAATCACAAAAATTTAATTTGTCGTTAATGTACATTACTATATTTTATCCAAAATCGGTCGTCACAAATAGGGTGTCGAGGTTCATCTAATAGAAAATTTCATACGGCAGTTGAGAATTTTTCTCGAAGCTAACACAATGAAATTAAACGGTTAACAAGGTTAGGAAATATGAAAAACTTGACTTCAGTTAGAGTGTCACTAAAATGAATAAAAACGAAAGTGTAGTTTTCATAAGAATGTAACTATTCAAGTAAATATGTTAATTGCATAACATAAAACCTATCTTAATTTATATATATATATATATAGATTTGAAAATATGAGGGTGTGGGCGATATTTTATTTTATTTGACAAGTAATTAATTAAATAAGATTTGATAGTGTCAGAAAATTAAATGAACAATCTTATTCCGAATGTCTTTTGCTATTATTCTCCGTTTCTTTCCAATGAAAAGGATAAGGTAGCAAATGGCTTACGTTTCCATGACCTTCAAAGGTCAAAGAAGGAGCATTGGTCCTACTTTATTAGCCACCTATTATGAGATTATCCATTTAAAAGGAATAAAAAAAAGTCATAGTATAATTGTCTTTCCCAATTATTAGTTTCTTATCTTTATCTTGAGAGATAGACATATAAATTAATAACTCAATTCAAAATATTAGCAGCTGGATAATACAATAGTCTAAGGCCGCATTTGACTTCTTGAAAATGTGACCTATGCCAATTGCCAATGAGTTATTAATTATTGCGATAATTCTAACTCAAATGGGTCAAAATTAATATAAGAAAGAATAAATGTTGCACATTCATCGTGTTAATGAGAGTAACAGATTAAATGATAAGTATAATATATTTATTTTATAATTAATTAGAATTTGGCTGAATCGAATTTATGTTAGAAATTTGCTAATTATCAGAATGAGCCGGACCAGAAATAAATAAAATTTAAATATATATTTTTTATAAAGAAAGGGGAAAAATCTTTGTGATCGTCCAGTTGTAAAGTGTCCAATTGCAAAAAGCCAAGAATAATTGTTAATGTGTTACAGCTGAAGGCACATTGCCCCTTTTCCCGGTCACTTTGATATTTGAGGGTATTGAGTATTGACCTTTTTGTCGTGCAAATCAGCAAATGAAATAAATATGTGTCTATTTTCTTACATCAAATCATGATTTTGGAATACTTTAAAATACTTTTTCACGTCCCTTCCCAAGATTACGCTAATTACGTTGAAAATAAATTTAAACATCTTCACCGACACTTCTGAAATCTTTGTCACATAAGATTGTGACATGTACTAAACATTCATTAAATCTCATATTTGTCCAAATTGAATTTTAAATAAAATACGAGCACAATGAATTATAAACATACATGTATTATAATGTATCGGGCACGTACATTATAAATATAGGCTTCTTTGGAAAAAAAATTTAGTCGGAATCTGGCTTAGATAGATCATTTTTGGCTAATTCTAGCCCGAGCCTGACTCGATCAAATCGGTGTAACGAGGGGACGAGTGTTTTGCACTTGCCCTGTGATTGGTGAAAAATTTGGGAGAGTGACCAATCAAATGGCAAGTGTAATACATTTGTCCTTTTGATTGGTTAGGTCCGGCCAAATCAGGTGTTGACTAGAATTTTCCATCATTTTTGGTCAATGTTTTACGTTTGTTATTTATTTTTAATTGCCTTGATAATTAATCGTAGGTAAATGTGACATCTTTGCACAAATTTTAGCAAATTATTAGATACCCTTTACCTTTGTTCAGAAAATTAAATTGTAAAAATAAAGATAAATATAATAGCAATTAATTCAGTTAGAACTTAGAATTGATTAATTAATCGTAATGTGCATGCAAATCTAATTTTTTCCGATGTGGGATTGTTGCAGCCGTGGTGGGGGAAAGATTCTTGGCCCGCGACATAACTTTCCAGAACACGGCGGGGCCGTCGAAGCACCAGGCGGTGGCCCTCCGCGTCGGCTCCGACCTCTCCGCCTTCTACCGCTGTGACATGTTGGCTTACCAAGACACCCTCTACACCCACTCCAACCGTCAGTTTTACGTGCAGTGCCTCATCGCCGGCACTGTCGACTTCATCTTCGGCAACGGCGCCGTCATCTTACAGGACTGCGACATCCATGCCCGCCGTCCGAACTCGGGGCAACGGAACATGGTCACTGCCCAAGGCCGGACAGACCCCAACCAGAACACCGGGATCGTGATCCAGAAGTGCAGGATTGGGGCCACCTCCGACCTCCGCCCTGTGCAGGTATGGACGGAATCAAGATTTTGAAATTTTCTTTTATGTATAAATATATTTTGAAACATTCATATTTTTGTCTTCCTAATTAATTTTTTTTTTTGGCTAATGATATTTTAATTTTCGTTTTTCTTATATTAAATTTTGATTCTATTTCTATGTGCAGGGGAGTTTCCCGACGTATTTGGGAAGGCCGTGGAAGGAGTACTCAAGGACGGTGGTGATGCAGTCGTCGATCACAGACGTGATTAACCCCGCCGGATGGCATGAGTGGAACGGTAACTTCGCACTGAACACGTTATTTTACGGGGAGTATCAGAATACGGGTGCGGGAGCCTCAACGTCAAGGAGGGTGAGCTGGAGAGGGTTTAAGGTGATCACAAGCGCGACGGAGGCGCAGAGTTACACGGCGGGCAGGTTCGTCGCCGGTGGGAGCTGGCTGAGCTCCACCGGGTTCCCTTTTTCGTTAGGGTTGTGATGAGAATCATGATGGATTTTTAATTTTGTGGGATTTTAATGTGATAATCATTGTTTTCCTTTTTCTTTTTAAGTGTTAGTGTTTGATTTAATGATTTTGTGTGTAAGAAAATAAAGTGATTTTGTTGAGCTTTTGTACCGAAATGGTATGTATAATGAATAAAATGGCGAATTTTTCAATTTTGATGTTCTTTTTCTTTTTCATTGTATATGTTACTAGGGGTTCTAGCCATGATGGAGATATTTAGTTAAAATAGTACGGAATGACTTTTTTCTTTTTTTCTTGAAATACGCATATTCATAAATAATTAGAGGAATTTAAATCCAAATTATGGCGAAGAATGAACCAATGACTCAACTCGATCCTAATACCTACCCTTGTCATTGGGCATTATTTTGACGTTCATGTGTATGGACGTCTTGTTTCTCAACCCACTGGGCCAAGAGACGTATTGGGCCATTTTCTTTCATCCATCAAATTTAAGCCCTAATGAGTAATGATAATAGAGCTAAGAGGTGCAAATACTGTCATTCTGTCAACGACTCAGATTCAGATTAAAATGTCTAGGATTATCCGAGAAGGAACTCCCACAATTAAACGATTTTAGATATTTCAGTACAAAACCCTAATAAGTTCGGACCAAATCAGAGCAATAAAGAATAAACGAATCAACGTAATAAAACATCATTAAAAGTCATATTCGAAGCTACAACAGATCGAATTGCTTAATTTCATATTAATATATTAACTACATACAGTGAATATTTATACCCAATTACATTCAAACTTTTTTATGGATCGAATATATCAAAACTCAGGTTATAAAAATAAATAACACACGTTACGAAATAGTCATAGGGGTGTATATGTAATGTATTAAACAAATGAAAGAAAGAAAGACATGGGGAAGGGTCATATGGTTTTGTTGTTTACGCGTAGATTCGTACACACACAGAATTGCACTAATGTTTCTTGTTGGGCTTAGTTTCCATTAACCGACAGCTAAAACTGTGCTGTTCCGACACTGCTGTGTGCGGCCCACCAGGGATCTAATGTACAACTGCAAATGCGTGGGGTACAATTAGAGTCAACCTCATAGATGTGGACACATATTATTATTGTATATACTTTGAACTAGCACACATATATGTATAATATAATTAAAATATCTTTGAAAGAAATGGTCAATGGAATATTAATTTGGAAAAAGTTTCATTTATTCCTCTTAGGAAAACCATTCAATTTGGTCACACAGTGTATGGGGTACACTTTGCCCCACTCAGTTCGCCACAATCAATGGAGATTGGTGAGGTGAGGACATGTAATAAAAATGAAAAATAGACCGAATTTATGTTAAAAGTATTATTGCATATAGTTATGTAATTGTTGGTCAATTCAATTAGATTGTGATTTTCTTAAAAATAATTACTCACCAATACAGATACATGTCGCATTTTCATTATTTGCTGGATAACGATACGGATTAGGACAACGGATATGCTAAACAGATTCGAATTCAAATGTTGCGCATCCTTTCTGTTTACTATCCGTTTACACACCTAATTCTTCCTGAAACTATATGTCACACGAAACCTATGCATGCTGAAATTAAATAGCATTTCAATAGATAAGTGAGTTGTAGAATTAGCTATACGCTGAACGAATTGATAATTTTTCTCTGATTACATATCGTACAAGACTTATGCAAATCAAAACGCAATAAACGTACATGTTGTATAGTTTGTCTCATATACCGAACGAGACAAGGGTAATAAGTTTACAATATCTATACAAACCGAAAATGACATTTTAGTAAATGACTTAGTTTATAGTAAAGCCTCGTAGCCTTACACTAAATGAAATGGGGATGACAGGTTTTTCCCCGACTATATAACGTAAGATATTATACACGAATGCGAATACAACAATACAAATATGATAAAATATAAATACGGCAATATAAATTTTTTTAAAGTATTTGTACATTGGGTATAAATTAAATGAAGACAAACTTTCTATCAACCCAAGTATTTTTCCTACTAAAAAAAATCAAAAAACAAATTTTAATATATACGAGAAACCAAGCGCCGAAGCGCGTAAGCATGTTAAAGAACATGATGTTTAAGCAATCACGTTCACTCATGATCCAAATGTACACCATTAATTAACCTAAACAATAATTAACTTACATTACAGAAACATCCAAGAAGAAGAAGAAGAAGATAAACTAGCATAACTAAAACCCCTCCAAACACCTATAAAACACTCACACTAAACCAAGAACACAACCCAGTTCAATCCACACATTCCTTCATCAATCTCCAACAATGGATTCCATCAAATCCTTCAAAGGCTACGGCAAAATGGATCCTCAAGAAGACGCCAATTTCAAAAGAAAAACCCGTAAAAGGGTAATCATTCTTGGGATTTCATTGGTTCTGTTGATCGTTCTTATCGTCGGAGTTGTCGCCGGAACCCTGGCTCACCGGAGTAAATCCAACTCCGGCGAATCTCCAGGTGGCGCCACCACCCCGTCAATGGCGATCAAGTCCATCTGCGGGGTCACTCAGTACCCGGATTCCTGCACCGCCACATTGAGCTCCTCCAACTCCGCCGACCCGAAAAAACTCTTCGCCGCCTCCCTCACGGCGGCGCTGGCGGCGCTGGAGAAAGTCTCAGACTTCCCGAAGAAATACGCCGACAGATCCGACGACCCATTGGTTAAAGAAGCCCTCAACGTCTGCAGCGAGGTGCTGAACGACGCCGTGGAGTCCCTCAACGACACCATTACCGGCGGCCCCGCCACCGACGATCTAAAAACGTGGCTGAGCACGGTGGTCACCGACCAAGAAACGTGTTTCGACGCTCTAGACGAGGCAAACGCGACTTTCGTAGACGAGATCAAGATTTCGATGAAGAACTCAACGGAGTTCGCCAGCAACAGTTTGGCGATCGTGAATAAAGTGCTCGGATTGATCGGGAATTTCAAGTTTCCGGTCCATCGCCGCCTCTTGGAATCCGGGTTTCCGGCGTGGGTGGCGGCGGGGGACAGGCGGCTCCTCCAGGAAGTGAAGCCGAAGGCGGATGTGACGGTGGCGAAAGACGGCAGCGGAGATGTGACGACGATTAAGGAGGCGGTGGCGAAGATTCCGAAGAAGAGTAAGACGAGATTCGTGATATATGTGAAGGCGGGGGAGTATGTGGAGAATGTGGTGCTGGAAAAGGGGTATTGGAATGTGATGATTTACGGGGATGGTAAGGATGTCACCATTATTTCCGGCAGCAAAAACTTCGTTGATGGCACTCCGACGTTCTCCACGGCTACCTTTGGTGAGTGTTTAATTAATGTTTTGTTTGATTTATTGAATTGTTTGGTGATTTTGTTTGTTGATACCTCGATTCTTGATGAAATTGGGAATTTGAAGTTGGGATCGAATTAATTGTGTGACATACTCTTGCATTTATAATCTAATTAACATAGGTTAGGAACTTGTTTTATAACTATTGAATGGTGGTTTGATATTCCGGTAGTTTAACCAAAATTTTTGAGTTCAAGTTTGTAAGAATGAGATTGTTCAACTGACTCGATTCATGACTATAGGATCCATGGAAATGGATTATTAGAAAAAATAAAATTGTTGTATATGGACACTTATAAGATGACAATTATGTGAAATGAGAAGTTAAAAAATATAATTTCAAGAATTGAATAGTGGAGATAGATCTTGTGCTCAATAAAGCCAAAATGACATGTGATTTGATGCAATAATATCCCCACCTAAGTGTCAGTTATGCATGTTTTCCTTAAATCAAGAACTTCACACCCCACCATGTGCACTTTAGGTCAACATATTTATTATTGTTGCTCTTTATGGTGGTGGATATTATCAAACTTTAATATATGGTTGTTGATTTACTGCGATATATTCATATCGTATTGTATGAGTTTATATTACTAATGATAAATTGGTAAATTTTTGTTCACCAGCTGTTGCTGGAAAAGGATTCATCGCCCGAGACATAACCTTCAAGAACACTGCTGGTGCCGCAAAGCACCAAGCCGTGGCCTTTCGGTCCGGCTCTGACGAGTCTGTCTTCTTCCGTTGCTCATTCGATGCTTTCCAGGACACTCTCTACGCCCACTCCAATCGTCAATTCTACCGCGAGTGCGACATCACCGGCACGATCGACTTCATCTTTGGAAACTCCGCAGTCGTCTTTCAAAACTGTAAGATCATGCCTAGACAGCCTCTGCCCAACCAATTCGTTACCATAACCGCCCAAGGCAAAAAGGACCCCAACCAAAACTCGGGCATTTCGATCCAAAGGTGCACGATGACCCCCCTCGACAAGCTCACGGCCCCCACGTATTTGGGCCGACCTTGGAAAGAATTTTCGACCACGGTCATCATGGAGACCGACATCGGCGCCTTTTTGAACCCATTGGGCTGGATTTCTTGGGTTAGCGGTGTCGACCCACCGGCCTCGATTTTTTATGCCGAGTATATGAATAAAGGCCCAGGAGCGAGCACTGCAGGCCGGGTTAAATGGGCCGGATACAAGCCCACTATTACTGCAGCCGAAGCCTCAAAGTATAATGTGCAGACCTTTATTCAAGGCCCATCTTGGTTGCCTACTACTGCTGTGTCCTTTGAATCCACCTAGTAAAAGGGTAGAGGAATTAATTTAGTTTTTCATTTTGGCTAACATTTGTGTACTTTGTAAAATTAATTTGGTAATACTTGTGATTTTTTTTTTAAAAAAATTTAATGAGAATTTAAGTTGTCATTTGCATGATATGGGGATTCTTTTTCTTTTCACCTGCATAAGATTTTTATATGAATAAAAGTTAAAAATATATTATTTATCAACAAATGTAGTGATAAAATATATTTTTAATTTGAATTAAATTAATAACAATCATAGGTGCTATCTACCCTTGCGATTAGTGGATAGTGTTTCAAGGGTTCTGAATTATTATATAAAAATTTATTATTTTCTTTCTTAATTCTTATTGAAATTGAAATCGACTTTTTTTAAGTACAAATCAAATTAAATTTGTGACATATTCTTGTATTTATAATCGAATCAACATATATTTTAAAATAAAATAATACATCATATATTACGAGTTTTGGCAAAATTAGATTAAATTAGACACTTAACTTGCCAAAATGGCATGTGATTTTACTTAATATCCACACCCAAAGTGCCGGTTATGCATGTTTTTACTTAAATCAAGAAGTTCAGAAAACAGTAATTGCAACTTGCGACCCTGTTAGTCTTATATCATAGTTGTATTTGGAATTTTGGATACAGAAAATTAAAGATTTCAACCCAAAACAAAGAGAATCAATCACAAGATTCAAAACAAAGATATATGGTAACCCGTAAAAGTATGGTACATGAATACTTCTAAAAATATTATTTTATTGTATTGTATTGTGTTGAATACTCGCATCGAATATTATGTCTGACACTCCTTATGTGATAAATTCAAAAACGAGTCCGACGATTCGTGTTCGTATCCGTGCTTTATAGAATAACTAAACTTGTATTCAGAAAATAATGCAGTATAGGATGATGATCGATCGAGCAAAATTATCAACAAGTAACCTTCAAACTTGAGTAAAGGTAACCCCACAACTTCCACTAGCAAACTCTCTGGCTTTTTATTCAATCAAACCACAAAATACCCTGAATTAAAGAAAAGAATCCCACATCGGCTATACAACGGGACAATAGCTGACCTTCCTTTTGAAGAATGTATTTCTAATATTTTGAAGTGCATTCGCCTGTTTGACGGCGTGGAAAAGGCAAACATCGGGCGGGAATATTTATTATGGTGGTCAGTAATATGTATCGGCGAAGCTCCGGAAGTAGGTGGAGCAAAAAACTCACAAAACTGTTGAACTCGTTTCTCGACCACCCACCCAAAAAGACAACAAGAGTGAGAACACCACCAACAAAATTTTCTCCGGTTTTCCATTGTTAGCGGTGTTCTTGTACTGTTTGCTTCTTTTTTAGTGTGTGGTCGAGAGACGAGTTGAGTTCAATATTTTGTGAGTTTTTTGTGCTTCACCCATCCTTGGACTTCGCCAGATCCATTCTACTGACCTCCGTAATAATATATGGGCCGCAGATGTTCGTCGCTTCACACCGTCAAATTAGCGATGCAAACTCAAAATCTTGGAGATAGATTACTCACAATGAAGGCTAGCCTCCGAAACGTATGTGAAGTGAAGCGGAGTGTGAATGGAGAGTGACAAATTGTCATGCTATTTGCATTGGGGAGTAACTTAATTGACCAAGTGTAAAGCTAGCACATGAGGTTCTATTTTTATTTTTTTTTATATCCGCATGCAATTTGCATGCCTCTTGTGGGGAATGAGTAGGTGTATAACAGATGTTCATCCGATCTTAAACCCTACGTTTTAGAAAATAAGATAAAATTTATTTTTTATAATCTAATTGGTTACGATTAGATCAAAACTCCTTAAGTGTATTCCATATGATGATATGGTTAAATTTAATATCCTTCGAATTCGGGTAGCATTTCAGAATAAAAGGCTAAATGTGCTTCAGAATCAAGAGTTAGAAACTAAAGAATCAAGTGTGCATGGTCGTGTAAAATCCTGTCCAACTGGTCTGGGGGTGGTCTTGTCCGGGTTTCAAAACACAAATTTGAGTTTCATGCCTATTGTGGAGACTAAGCAGGTGTATATGAGATCTTCATGTCATCTTAGACCCTTAACCTTTTAGAATATCAAATGATTTTTTTGCTAATAGAAATTGGTTCAAGTGATTAATGAGTTCGATCTCCAAAACAATATTTAGAATTTGAATCTCATTTGAGTGTGTGCATGTGAGTTGGAGAAAAAAAAAAAGTTTGCAAGTCGAGTGAAATTAACTCATCAATTCTTAATTAGATATGAGGGTCAATCTCCTGTGTCAGTACAAAGCATTAGTTGTTTCACCTTGTAATATGCCTATAATTGAAGAGGTAATTAGTTATACGATGGCAGTTGTTGTTACAGTTAATAAATAATACTAATATTTTTATTCGAGTTAAGTGGGCCGGATATAAGCCCACTATCACTGCGGCCCAGGACTTCAAATACAATGTGAAACCCTTTGTTCAAGGCCCATCTTGTTTGCCGATTGTGACCTTCGAATCCACCTAGGGAAGATGGTAGTGGAAATTGATTTAGTTTTCATATGTTTATTTTACAACATTTATTTATGTACTTCGTAATATTAATTTGGTAATACTTGTAATTTTTAAGTTGTCAATTGCAAGATAGTTGTTTTTATTCTTTCTTTTCATCCCATTATGGTTCGAGTTGGAAAATACAATTAATTATTTTGTGGGCCGGGTTTTGGTTGGAATGATAAAATTCTTTTAATTAATAATAATTGCGTAACCAAAATTTTAAATATAAAATTTCTAGTTATAATACCATAAAATATGATGGTACACTTTCGCTGTTTATTTTAATTTAACCCAACAATAAAAATATTATTTCATAACAAAACCCTTTTAGGGATAAATATAAGAATGATACAACATTAAATTTTTGTTTTAATTATACATTTTGTCGTCAATTCCACTTATCCATACACCCATGTAAGTATATTAATAAACATTATTTTTCCTAGTTTTAATTATCTCCCGATATATCTACAACAAATATATATATATATATAACTAAAATAAGATATCTAAATCCTAATCCTAATCCTAATCTTACTAAACTATTTTTTTCACTAAATCGGAAATGTCAATCTATTTTGTTCTTTATAAATAAATCGGAACGGAATCCCTGAAATTTTAACGAGGCCCCTCAACAGGTAGAAATCATAGACAACTTCAAATTTGAACACAGATAAGCGTTAAGTGTTTTGAGAAAAATCAAATAAAAAGTCTTCAAAGCAAAATCTCAGAGCCAAAACACAAGCCATAAAACTAGCATTCTTCCGTTCGAGGGACATTCCGCACGAAGGACATTAAATGGGCGGTATTGACGTCACAAGAAAGCTCCAATCGAAGTGAGTTTCTGAAACACCCTACGATACTGCATTAGAATTGCAAGTCCGATCCCTCCTTTCGGAAATTTTTTGAATTTTAGCTGCATTTTCTGAATTCGTTTTTCCAACAAGTGGTATCAGAGCCGCCTTGCAAGGCTTGTGCTGTATCGTTACTATTTTCGAATTTTGACTGAAAATTCTTGAATTTGAATGTTTGTTACGCATTCTTGGCTTTTGTTCGTAATACGAAATTGCTGGATAAAACTATTTTCTTGAGAAACTGCGAAAAATTATTTTATGTAAAATTTGTCAATCATCATTGAATTTAGAACTGTTTTTTATTCGAAAATTGGGTTATTGAATTTATCGAAATTACGAAACTGAACAGTCGGAACGGGATTACCCGCTCGCTTTCGCGTTCGGGAACGTGTGTCTCGCATGCACATGGGTCTGCTCGCGCATCCCCATACTTCGTAGCCCCGTCGTGCGCGGACAGCGTCGGCCATGCCTAGGCACTACCGCGCGCAGTTCAGCCACTGTCCCGCAAAATGTGTCTCGCCACTGTTCCCCATATTTCATTTAGGCTGTAGTTCTGTGATTCTCTGCAAACTGAAAACAGCAAAAAAACAACAAGTTACTAAACAAAAACTAAAAAAACTAAACCTAGAAGGGGAAAAAAAAGTCGGAGGCTTTAATATAAGAACATAAAACAAAAAAACAAGAGCAACAACAAAGTTCAGTCTTCATCGTCGTCAGTGTCCTCCACCTCCTCCTCTTCCTCCTTCTCTTTCTCCTCCTCCTCTTCATCATCACCACCACCACCATTATCATGATCATGATCAGGATCAGGATCATACTCGGGGTCATCATCCTTCTCCTCTTCCATCGCCTCCGCCTCTACCTGCACCTTCTGCCATTTATCTGATATTCATATATTCCATTATATAAAACACGTCTAACCTAAGGGATGGCATTACTAACTTATTGATAGCAATTTCTCTCATATTTTGTAGCTACCTAGCGTGGACACCAACTCCTAACCTGAACAAATTAAAATATGTTTACTCTCATCATGATTTTTTCAAAAAAACTTTATGATCGTCATATCGATCATCGAAATTATCGTAATCGCATTTTCATTTTTCTGGAAAGAAGCTAGTGCTTCTTCCATTTGGGTGCTCACATTATCAATGATTTCTCTACATTGTGTTCTTTGATTTTCAACATTTAGCGTTACCTGAGCTGTAAGCAACCCTGAAAGCTCTACAATTGCATTTAAGTACTTGTATGCTAACCGACGAATGAAATTCCATTCTCGTTGGGACATTCTTAATATATGCCCTTGCCTAATCACCCAACCTATATACTTTTTCAATTTTCTCTCTTACACTACACATTCGGCGCCATATATGAGAATGATACGGTTTAACCTCAGCCCTCAAAGGATGATCAAAACCACAATATTTTGTATGCATAAACTCAGCCCATAAATTTTTTCATGTCCTAAATCTCCAATAAAGTTTCCAAGAGAAAGTGATTACCAAATAATCAATATTTCTCACGCCTAAACCACCCTCCATCTTGGGAAAATAGAGATTATCTCAATTTGATCAGTGTATTCTACCGACATCCGACATAGACCCCCAAAAGAATCTATTGCAAAACCTGTTTAAAGTTTCGATGATAGCTCTTGGCGGCTCCATAACTTGCAGAATATGCTTTTAAAGTTCAGTCTTCATCGTCGTCAGTGTCCTCCGCCTCCTTCTCATCACCACCACTATCATCATCATCATGATCAAGATCAGGATCCTACTCGGGGTCGTCATCCTCATCCTCGCCTTCGCCTCCACCTTCTGCCATTTCTCGGATATTCCTATCTTCCATTATATAAAACACATCCAACCTAAGGGATGGCATTCCTAACTTATTGATAGCAATTTCTCCCATATTTTGTAGCTCCCTAGCATGGACACCAATTCCTAACCTGAACCGAAAACGTCTATTCTCATCATGACTTTTTCTGAAAAATTTTATAATCGTCATATCGATCATCGAAATTGTTGGGAATAGTACCCTAAAAATTCAATTTGTTGAATTATTTAAACTGAATTTTTAACAAGTTACGAGTATTTCACATATTGATGACGTGTGGTGGTATTCTCATATGAAATGTGTTTCATAGGAAAAGACTTTGAATACCGAAATCACGTGTCATTAAAGTTCTAGTCGGTAAGATAAG
>JBBMKE010000003.1:422934-435250 GCA_037834125.1 Lippia alba
AACAGCACATCATCATCAGAGACTTCATACTCACTGTCTATCAACACTTCTTCATCACCTGAATCATCACCAAATGACTGTGTATCTGAATCATCTGAGTTATCATCCTTATCAATAATGGTCTCTATAACACTTATCTTCTGCAATGACTCATTTTGTTCTTCACCAACAAAGTCTAGTCCCTCACCTACATTTGGTAACACAATATCAGCTTCTGCAATAGATTCACTCTCTTCATCACTCTCTAGCACATCCTCTGTCATTTGTTTCACAAAGATCCCCACCAATCTATGTTCATCAACAAACTGATTCAAATTCATCACTCCAGCATTATCATACAGTAGTCGTACACATTTACATCATCAAGACCATTTGCACAAAAAAAAAACACTAAGTCTCCAATGCAACTAGCTTCTCTAACCATCGTAATTATCTCTACCATAGATATTTCATCTGAGTTGCAGTAATCAAAATGAGTGAATTGTCCACCCCAGTAAACCTTTCTTTCTAAATTTTTAAGGAATTTTCCTCCATGGTGCATTCTAATTGTATAATCTCCACTATTTGCATCTAAAATATTAAGCAACAATCCCTACTGTTAATTTATATCACAATGCACCCAAAAGCAGGGACAACATTTCAACCATGGACCACACTAATATTAAAGAAACAACATCAAAAGCAGCACATGATATATACAATACAAAATGGACCACAAATTTCAATAAAGAAACATACAAGGCTTAAAATAATGGGACCACGACAAGATAAAACATACGGCCTACAGCAACCCACAAATTCATGTGCTTTACAAACAAACTCACCATAATCAGGAGTGAGACTTCCATGTGGTATGTTGGCTCCCTCCTCCGCACGCTTTTCCCAAGTCATAATCACTCAAGTAAGAGGAATAATTTTGCAGGGATTGAAGCTTGAAGGATTTCCCCCCAAATCACCCAAGAGAATCCCTCCAGCATATTTTTGTTCTTTAATGGCGTTTAAGATCCCTAAAGATACAATGGTAAATAAATTAGGGATAAAAATACAATAATATCGTCCAAAAAAAAGCAAATACAAAGGTGGGTCAGTGTACAAGTGTCTTAAATAATGTTTTTGCCCTTATTGACTGCACGTGAGACGCGTGTGAGGTGTCTCCGGTGATAAAAGTGGCCGGATTTCTCAATTAGGATGCAAACTGAAAAAATTAAATAGTTTAGGATGCAATCGGCGACATTTTTTTGTTCGGGTTGCAAAGTGTAAAAAACGCAATAGTACAGGATGGAAAATTTTTTTATCCCTTATAATTATATTGAGATCCAAATTTTTTAGCCCCGGCTATTCAAAAATCCTGGGTCCGCCCCTGGGAGTGGACAACCTGGTTTCATAGACATCAAGAACGTATAGCTTGGGTCCTGGATCGTTTTAGTTCCACAGTCATATGTGTTGTTTGGTTTCTCAAGATTGTTTCCAGTTGAATCGTGGAAGGAATTGGTTCCATAGTCTTTGTTACATAGGAGCTACCTTCTTCTTATATCTTGTACTTGCGGATCAAGTAGGAGCCACAGTCTTTGTTACTTAGGTTTCACTTGATTATGATCTTTATACAACTCCTCTTTAAAATCCTACGCATAACAAACTTAGGTAGTGGACTAACTCATCAACTTGTGTTTTCACAATTGTGGTGAGTCAACCACTATAAATCTCTTGTGTTCCTTGTGCTTATTCTATTCTTGACTGGTACTAGACTCATATTAGTTTTAGTTCCACTGTTGATATTTCTATCAGGTTTTGGAGGACACAAATCTGAGTTGATTTGTTATTGACGACTTTAACAGATCTATTCTTAACTGATACCAGTTTCACTCTGGTTTCAATTTTGGTGATTTATTATCTAATCTTTGGGGGATCTAATACTTGAAATATTTGGACGAAAAGATTCAATTCAGCCCCTCTTGAATAACATTTATAATTCTAATTTTAGAGCAACTTTTCTAATACTCCAAATAATTCTAAGATGTCAAAATGAGGATTTTAGGTATTTCTTATTTTTTGACGGAGCATCATCTATAGCTTTTGTAATGTAAAGAATAAAATAGAACAAATAATCCCAACTTCACTTATGGTTTGACAAAGGGTATTTCACAAATTGTCAAAAGATTGAAGAAATTTGAGATAATTTACTTTATTAGAAATGAATGTATTAGTTATTTAACATACCTATAACCTATATCTATATTTACTAAAATATTGTAAGGGCCCTATGCTATTGACAAAGCCCAAGAAAATATAAGAATGTACTATGTTAATTAACAACTCCATAAATGAGTTTTTAATTAACCAGGATAATTTATTGCAGTAAACAAATTAAATTGGGTATTTGACAAAATTTTAACACGGTCATATTAAATCCAACTAGATAATAAATTAAGAAAGTAAAATATAAGTCGATTACGGGAATAGTTAAGAACTCTTCAATAATAAATACCTAGCCAAAACTTATCCTTCATGCATATCCATCCATCTTTTGCTTATGTCGTTATGGCACTAATCAAGGTCTATGGCCAAACTTTTTTCTCCTCTGCAACACATATAGTTCTTCTCTGCTTAGCTGAGAAGGGCCTCGAATATGAACTCGTTTCTGTGGACTTGTCAAAAGGCGAACAGAGGAAGGAACCGTTCATTTCAATCAACGTAAGCAGCCTCATCCAATTCATACAACCTTAATTTTTGTAGTTTTGAGTTCCTTTTGTCCAACATGTGGTACAATTTTATTGTTGCGTTTCTTGCAGCCATTTGGTCAGGTTCTCGAAGCTCTTTGGTAAACTCCATTTCTTAAAATCCTTTAATTCTCGTAGCAAAAAGGTTGAATCCCCCTAAGGTATCTTCAAGCTTAAGAACACTATGAGAAAACAATGAATCTCTATGTGTATGGCAACTATGAAAGATCTTGAAAGAATCTCCTTTAAAGCTTGAACTCCAATAGAGCCTTTAGACTCACTTTTGAATTTGAAGTCTTCCACATTTCCCCAGATCTTGCTACCAGCATGTCAAAAATAGTTGTTGGAAGATATAAGTTGTCTTGAACTTCTTATTTTAGATAATGAGCTCATTCAAATGGGAAAGAGCCTTTTGAGCTTTTGTACTCTGAATGAGTTTTGTGCTAACATCATTTGCTGACATCATTTGTGACTTTTGAGCAATTCAAGGAGTGTTGATTTTGAACTGCTTCATTCCAGTGGTCTTTTCTTGTACTAGCTAAACCCTTTTCTTTTGATACTTATTTCTCTTGATCCTTTTACACTCTTTGGACATCCTTTTTCTCTTGTTAGTTTGAGCAATTTCTTTGTCTTTCCTTTGAAGTCCTAACTCTAAACTTTTGTTCTCTTCTTCTTTATGATGGACTGATTGTGAAGCTGGATATTTTGATCCCTCATAGATTGCTCCTTTTGATCATCTTTTCCTTTTGTCTTGATTGTGAGTAAACTAGGTCTCTGATACTTTTGAGTTCTTATTTTCCTCTATTCTTTAAGAAGCTTCCGGTTGTGCTTGTCTTGGAAGAGATTGAGATGAAAATTTAAACAATTATTTTTGGTACCAGAAGGTACCAGAGATGAGCTGCTTCCTTTGTATCGTATGACCCTTCCTTTGGCTTTATCCTGAACTTTTCATAAGAATATCATAAAATGAATTTGATAACATGAAACAACACAATTGGGGGGGTGGAAAGGGAAATAAAACTGTAGTTTAAAAAAAATAATGAAGGTTGTTAGTTGCTACCTGGTGGCTGGTGGGAGTAATTTTAACCTGGAGTAAGATTGTTTGCTCCAATTTGCCTGCCATCAAAAACTAAATTAATAGAGAAAACAAAAAGGAAAAAAAGAGGACAAAGTTGGAAATCAAGTTATAGATCAAAATAATAACAGATGCAACTTAAGTGTATTGGATAAATTAATTTGTTTTCGTTGACTTCACACATATTTCACAAACTATTTGCTGATCACTTACCTCAATCAACCTTCCAAAAAATAAGGCAGTTTTGTTTCCCTTCTTTTCGAGTTTCAGGTTCCCCACAACCTGCACGAAAACAACACACAATTTCACTCTAAATCATACATTCCATAAATTCCTGACATCCTCGTTGGCAATCTGAACATCCGAATACCAAAAGATGAAATAGTCGACGGTTTTGAGCCATCGTTTCATCCTTAGGGGCATAACCTATGTACTCTTTAGTATATTCCAACACTACAATATGCCGCATAATACCCACAACTCATGATTCCATTCATGCCAAATAAAAATGAATTCAATACTCCAACTTCACAAACTCCCACAAAAGTGTACTCTAGGAAGCAACAAACTCTAAAAAAAGAAGAAAAAAAAAAAAAGAAATCCAAGAAATTGGCAATTCACAAAACCAAGATTTTCATTGTGTTGAAAATGAGATGTAATTTTTCCCACTAAAGTTATGAAGAGAACAAATTATAAAGTTTTTCAGCTGATAATAATAACTAAAATACCCCTCCGTTTTGCTGCAAACATTTATGTAGAGTGCCAACGGAAACCAATCAGCCAAGATGACATATCCTATTATGGGAAATCCTATTAAAATAAAATTGAAATTTGAGAAGATATCGGAATACATAAATCTTCAACTATGCAATTTCTTGCAAACTATTCTATTGCTATGCAGTTAGTTCTTGCATATTAAACAGACAATAAAGTTTTCAGCATGATTTAATTTAAATATGGATCGTCTCTTCTATGTTACAAAACAGAACAAAGTCTAGGAGCTCAACCCTATTCTCAGTCTCAAATATACTTATACAAAGTCGATGCATGAGTAATTATTTGTGAGATATAAGACAAAATGGAAAGTATAAACAGCAAGTCAGATATCTGATGTAATTACCTTGTATTGTATACACTTTTCATATAATAGAAATTACAACAAATTGAATTATAAATATATTCAAACGGTTAATGTGCAAGACATTGAAGAAGCAAACAGTAGTGCTCCATTATTTGCTCATTGTCCAAAAGAAATAGTTTGGACCACATTTTAAAATTTTTACTGGTTTGCATTCTCAAACTGTTGAAAAAAAAAGAAAAAGAAACTGTTGGAAAAAGTGAAGTTCTTAAAGAATACCATTACTAACAACTTGAATTGAAAAGAAAGTAGCAAATAGAGGACACCATGATCTCCAATGCATAAAGTTTAGAAACTCTAACTAAAACTTAGAATGCTTCATTTGTTCTTACTGCATATAGTTTAAGGCAGCAACACTTGTTTTTGTTTAATTAACCCTTTTTTCTTACTGATACCAAGCTAATTAACCGGTAGCAATCAGAAAATCCAATTGAAGAGCTTACGGATACCGCAAACTGGAAAATCTGAAAGCTCCTTTTGATATAAGTCGTCTCTGCCATATCAATGGGGAGAATCTTTTGGTACAGCGAAAGTAGCCACCGCGTTTCTACAATAAAATCGCAACCACTGATTGAATATAGATTTCTCAGTTTTTCTTCAATCTGTTGGAAAAGAAAAGAAAAGAAAAGTTACAAATGAGCTGGGAGTTTTCCGGTTATTTTAGGTGGGTGGGAAGATCGTGGGATTATTATTTTAGGTCATATTACATTACAATAAAGGCCCCATCTGATAGAATAATTAAAAACACGTAAAGGGGTATTTTGGGGCATTAAGAACTGTCATATTTTGATGAAAATCTCTACTTTACCCTCAATTATAAAAATCTGTGAACTTTTTCTCAATATTTGAGAGGATAATTTAGTAATTAACTTGAAATAACTTTCATTTGTGAGTGTAAATAACGTTTCTTTTTATAATAGTATAGATTTCGGATCAAATTTGAATTAGAAAGGGGCATCTCCCATGAGGGGTGAGGTATAATATGTAAGAACCTCTTTAGGTGCTCGCTGAGCCTGAAGGCATTCCCTACCTTGGACTATAATATGTAAGAACCTCTTTAGGTGCTCGCTGAGCCTGAAGGCATTCCCTACCTTGGACTGGGGCGTCATCCCCTCAACCTAAATTTTGTACACAAAAAAAAAAAATTAGTTTGCTCCTTAAGTCGAATTTTTTTTTAGCACTCCCCATATGATAATCAAAATTTGACTTTACTCCCCAATCTGGGCAACAAATACGACATATAGCAATTTAGATACGCTATATCAAGATTTGAATACGCGATTCTAGCATTTTAACAAAACTCAGGAATCGTGGCTTATCTAAATCACAATATGTCGTATTTGTTGTCCAGATTGAGGAGTAAAATCAAATTTTGATTATCATCTGGGTAGTAAACTAAAAAAAATTTCGACCTAGATAGCAAACTAAAAATTGAGTTCACAAATAATTTTTTTTTCATAATTTCAATTTTTTTTCATAATTTCCCGATTAAAATATATATTAACATTAGTTTAAGTCATGAAGTTGTGGAATTTCAAAGCATTTCGCCCCAATTTTAGCAACCAAAACGGTGGGACACCACAGTGGCACAATCACCGTATTTAGTCCGATTCACATATCAAACAGCAAATTCGTACACAAGCTGAGACAATGCAAAACTCAACTTGATTAGGTGGCACCTAAAAATACAAAATTATAAGTAGGTACATATAATTATAAATAATTGCAATTAAATCCACATAAATTATAATATAACACGTAATAAGTATAATTAATATTTTAAGTCGTCATCTATACTATGTAAAACTTTGTAAATGTTTGTTTCGACCGTTTAGGTATTAATACAAGTCTCATTTCCGACAAAAAATTAATACTTTTTGATAAAAAAAAGTTAGGCAAGTGTTAACATCTAAATAATCAAGATAATAATTTAAATTTTTTTAAAAAGTAAATATGATAATCTAAAATCTACAAAGTACAAATATAATTTAAAACATTTGAAAATTCAGATAAAAAGTTAAAAACCAATCAAAGTACATAGGGTAAATTTTTTTCTTTCTTTATTTTTATATTTATCGTATGATTAATGTAAAGTAACTATAATTATATAATATATTTTGACTGAGTTTGAAAAAATCTCAAATTCAAAAGCATATGTAAACAACCCTCGGTGGTAATTTAAGACCCCAATACATAAAGATATAAATATAACACGGAAGATAAAAGAAAGTGGTATAAAGATTCTCCCATTACACCAAGGTTAAGAAATGATGGGAATTGGCAACCTACTGTTGAAGAAAAGGGATCAGAAAACACTGTTTCTTTAGGAAGGCATGCACGCACAGGATTCATATCTGTAAGCTTTTCAATCTGCATACGTAAAAACAGTTCACACACTCTGAAATCTAACCTATACTTTAAAGAAACCAAGAATATATACATATAGTAATATATGTTGTCTTCTTCCATTTGTCTGTCACTGTGTGTTGTGTGTGTGCAATATCATGTCACAGATTCTTGCAAAAGCTTGATTGATGAATTCTCTAAAAGCCGACCTACTGTTATAAATAGATATATATAGCCAATAATTAGGACAGTGAAGTGAATCTATCTGCATTGATTTCGGCTGCATTCAAAACTTTAATGATATTACACAAAACCCTGAAAATTGTAATCCAATAAAACCTCCAAATTAAATTTTTGCAGAACTGCAGTGACTTTGAGACAACCAAGCTATTTAATTCTCAACATCCAGGAATCCACACGAGAGGGGAGGAGATTTCCGGTGGACGTCACCGGTTGCATGAGACTTTGGATGGAGGAGGATGGTCGCGGGAGGGGACTGCCGGAGTATTTATTAACAGGCCGGGATTAACTATACCGATAGTGACCGCGTGTTTTGGGGTACACTTCGGTTGTTGCACCACTTTGAATCCATTTCTTTCAGTTTTGTAATGCATGAATAAGGCTAATTGTGCGGCTTGTACGCTTATGGAAAATGTAGTTTCAACTCGCATTGGTTCTGGTAAGCTTATGGAAAATGTACGCATCGGCTGTCAGGCAAACTTCCATTTATCTAAGGAAAAATGATTAGCTAATTCCCCGGAAATATTACCGTTAAATTACAGTTACATCCTCGATGGTAAAGATGTTATCATTTGTCCCCAGGTTTCTTAAATATGACTGTTACAGGGAAAACAGCCACAAGACTTGTGCCCTGAGAAATGTTTGTTGGTTTTCCTGTTCATCACCTTGCGCGCTTCCATCCCGACTTTCCGTATTTGCTCCGAGTGCTGAAACTGCGCCGTCGCTCTCCATTCTTCAGCTTTCCGGTGCACGTCCGCCATTCTCTTCATCAGCTTTTCTTCCAAATTCGCCCTCATTTTCTGTATTTTCACCTGCAAATAGATTCACAAAGCTCGAATGAAGTAGGGTGCGCGCAAATTAGACTTCTCCTTTTGATGCTTTCGAAGAAGGCAAAGTTGTAAAATGTTGACGGCAGCATAAGTTGGGAGCATTTGCAGAAAATCATACTTACAAACAACAGAAAAAAGAACCAAGAAATCGAAAAAAGCACCCCTCACGGTGCTTATAGCTTATTTCAAAACGAAACACTCAATCGTACCAGACGTTCAACATACAGTTAAGAATCACTTTAGTTCGAATATTCTAACCTGAAGCTTTTAGTCCCTAACCTTATAATTTAGTCACAATTAGTAATCCAATTAAATATCGAATCGAGCTACAATGTCAAATAAATAATATCACAACCAAAAATATATAAAATTCTTGAAGCAATGTGTGAAGATGTACGTTTCAGTGTGTGAGGGCCTGTTTCACCAAACAGGAAATTCTGTAAAGACAGCATGCACTGCACTGCACTGCACATGAGTTTCATGTTTCCAACGTACATTTGTCTTGGCATGGAATACTGTTATATGATAATACAAAATACTGCTGACAGCTTCCAATTTCTGCTCAGTTCTTTCTAATATTAATTTATTAGCATAAAGAGATTAGGATTAGCACGGGGATTAAAGAGTGTTCTTATCTTCGGCGGGTGGCTCTATGTGGTTTAAGACAAAACATAAGCTGGCAAGGAAGTATTATTATATATGATCAACATACTCCTAAATCCTAATATATGGAGATAAAAATCTTACGTCGTACAGTTGGATGACGAAACCAAAAGGGTCGAAAAAAAATTCGAGGGGGGTGGCCGCCCCCTCCTCCCCTGCATGTCCATATACACGTCTTTTTGTATATATTTTTGTAAAAATTCAATCTT
The DNA here is from genome assembly GCA_037834125.1 of Lippia alba. Classification (NCBI taxonomy): domain Eukaryota; kingdom Viridiplantae; phylum Streptophyta; class Magnoliopsida; order Lamiales; family Verbenaceae; genus Lippia; species Lippia alba. The sequence goes on from JBBMKE010000003.1 coordinate 432,153, forward strand.
GCCCTCAAAATACAAGATTCGACACTCCGACAAGTTAGATAACACGAGTTTAATGGAGTTACTAGAACTTCAACAATTTACGGTTAGAAGTAATGTTACCTCGAGCTTTCTTGACTCGGCTTCTGCTTTTGCACTTTGCAGATTCACCCAAGCTTGAATCTTGGCTTCTTCCCTTTGATACCTGGAAAAAAATCCCACATTACATACAAATCATTTTAAGGAAATAATAAAGTGAAGGATTAAGCACTATGACAACAAATAACTTCTCATTCTCTTACCTAAGACAGCTCTTAGTTTTGTCCTCCTCTTGCCACGCACAGTTCGACCTCGACTCCGAAACGCTCTTTCTAAGCTCACCACTCATGTCGAAGTGCCTTAAACTCTTTGAAACATCCTCCTCTTCCTCTTCCCTCGAGCTCCAATTCGTTGTCACCGAGTCAAAAGGCGTCCCAATCTGTAGCTTAGCCAAATGGCATTCTTGTAATTGCGACATGTTGATCGGGGTTGAACTGTCAGCACTAGCAGTAAGGGCCAACGGGCCGGAGCGGTTCGCGGGAGTGTTGTGGCGGGCGGGAGAAGTGCTCAAGAACGGCGTGGGGCATCTTGAAGTGGTGGAGCTGCCTAAAGGAGTCATTTCTGTCCCAAAGTCTCTGTGCTGAACTTCATGTACTATTTCTAAAGGTTTTTTGGCTGAGTTTTCGAATAGGAAGGTTTCTTGCATTGGCTTTGAGGAGACAAACTTGGGACCTATTGGATTCATCTCGTTTGGGAATTTATCTGCATCCGGCAATAGGGATGAAGTCAGAAATTTAACCGGGAGAAAATAAAAGATTGAAACTATACAAAATCAACCAAATTCTTTTGTAATAAGGAAAATATTCATATAACCAAATGTGGATATATCAAGAACAACATTGAACATTCGATTTTTGGGAAGCCATTCAAGCTAAAATCCAAGAAACAGACATGTACATAAGCATTTCAAGCTAAAACCATCCAAATTCTCTTAAAAGGCAATGCAAAATCCATCAATTGATCATGAAACACCACAAAAAAATTAAAGATTCCATTTTGAGGCAGCCCTTTTGTCCACAACAACAAATTCAAGAAAACAGACATGGTTCAAACACATGGGCCATAGTAAAACCACTGCTACTATCATCATCACCTTTTAAACTGCACTAAAACCAACAAAAAGTTCGAATTTCTCTCTAACCTTTTAGAAGCACATCTTCTGCAGATGAAAGAGAAACAGCCACCAAAGCCCCTTTTGAGAATTTCTCCTCAGCAACAACCCTTGATTTTTCCGAATAGACTTGTTGATGATCATGCTGCTTGTAGTTGTACCCACTGCATTGTTTGGAGTACACTTTTGAAGGGGAGTCTTGGAAAGAAGTCCCACTAACAAGCCATTTCTCAGCCTCATCCCATTTTGAACGAAACCCCTTTTTCGAGAAATTGCCACTGCTGAAGCTGAAAATGGGCCTCCCAGGGGTGGGGGGAGCTTCAACATTTCTCCTTGTGACTGACCCTACCCCACCCCCACCCCCATGAGGTGAAATTCCAAGAAAGCCCCTGCCTTCATTGCCTGGAAAAGACTGGACAAACTCTGAGGTCTCCTTGAGGTTCAGCTTGCAAAGAGGGTCAGAAAAGGAATCCAAAAATGGGTTCTTTATGCTGTTGTTCTTGAAACCTCCATTGTTGCCCTCAAATGCTGCTCCCTGCACCGCAAACATTGACAAATATATTGAAAAAAACAAAAACCCACATCCTAAATTGTCACATTTTACCACAAATATTCGGAAAATAGAACAAAATTCAAGAAAAGTAGGAATCTTGGTGAAAGTGAAACCATACTCCCTGAGATGAAAACAAGGTTGAGGGTTCCATGAAGGTGTTGCTGGAGAGATCCATAGCAGCCCAAAAATATATGTTTTTTTTTTTTTTAAGTTTCTTGTTCTTCTTCAAAGTTCAAACCAAGAATTCTCTAATGCTAACTTATGTATCTATTTAGCAGTGTCTATGCAAGATTTTGGCAGAAAGAAAACATCTTTGACGCATTGAAAATGACAGAGGAGTGATGAGTAGAGTTGAACAGTGGATATATAAGTATGCAAGAAAAGGGCAATAGACTGGTTTAAAAATACTGTGGAACAATGACTAACATGCAATATAGGACAAAACACACTCTTCTTGCCCTGGCTCTCCCCCCAAAAACATATGACTTTTTTGGTTTTTAGTTTTACAGTATGCAATGCCATATACATATACATACATATATAATTATATATATGTGTGTGTATATACATATATAGGATTAATTAGGTATTTGGGTTCAAATTGTAAAATTTATCACCTTTACTAATGTATTTAAGAAGAATATAGGATACTTATATATAGGAGATAAGTAGGTATTTTGATTGTATCTATTGTTCAAAGTTCATTGCGCTCATTGTTAATAACTAATAAGCATATGGAAATATGTCAAATGCTCATTTAGGTGTGTCGAAGTGATAATTGGGAGGCGAACGTCAATGATATTATTGATATTGATCGCTAAATTAGGTAATTGATACCAACTTTTATTCATAGTTGATAATAATGTATTTAAGAAGAATATCTACGTAAGAATATGATGTGATAAAAGAACAATATTAAAGAAAATGAGGAATGTGTTGAATGATGTAGAAAATAATTAATGAAGGTGAGCTAGTTTATGTGAAAAATAATAAGGTTTCATGTATAAGTTGGGATAAATTTGATTTGATTTTAGGTAAATAATCATGGGAGCTTTGGGAGTTGAGAAAGCAATGTAGGAGTATGGAACCCTATTTTGTGTCATTACACATCAGTTTGTAGAAATTAAAGAACCGGTTCGAGCTTCTTATTGTGTTTATTTATGCTTTTTAGATATAATATATGGCAAATTAATGATCCTAGTATAGTTTATAACATTTTCAAAACCCCCAATTCAGAAAAATACTATTTTACATTCCCAATTCACCTCAACTTTTTTTGAAACCCCTTAAACGCGTGAAATTACCTAAATATCCTTGGTGAAATTGAAAATTTTCCACACAAACCACTCTTGCTTCAAC
>JBBMKE010000003.1:450409-463753 GCA_037834125.1 Lippia alba
CGAATTAAATTCAAGGATAAATCCGCGTCGTGATCATGCTAATCATCATCAAAGATTCAAGAACATATTTATATATGAATTAATTTGGACGAAAGAGACTGTCTCTTGAGTGCTGGGCTGTACGTTGGCATTTCAATCAATAATTATAATAGTCAGAGTTTGAAGACAACAAAAAAAATTAAAATAAAATATTACGAGTTATCCAATAAAAGAGTGACGCGTGGCTTGCTGACAGTTGGTGTCAGGGGTATTTCGGGGATTTCTACGCCTGCATGATCAATCATGTTACGTTCCTTTTCGATTTTATTTTGTCCTCCAATTTGTTTTTTGGTTAATAAATTTGGGGGTGATTTTGGGATTTCGTTTGGGGTTTTGTACTATTTTGACTTAGATTCATTCCTTAAAATATTATATTAAATTTTATTCAAAGATATATCCAAAAATTGACGTATTAATTTTTCATTCGAGATCACGACTGAATACAAACGATTGAACTAATTACAACTGTCTTCCAAAATATTCATATACGAACAGTTTATCAGCGAGGAGATTACATGTTCAAGGAAGACTAACATAATATGTATTTTATTGATTAAAAGTAATGTATGTTATTTCATTAATTAAAAACTAAAAGTAATGTACTTTATTTCATTAATTAAAATAAAAAACTAAAAGTGATGTATTTATTGATTAAAAACAACAAAATTTAATGTGTTTTGTTGATTAATATATATCATATGCTATATTTATATATTGCTTTAATTAAAATTTTATACTATTTCGTCCCTTTAAGGTTGTAGAAATTTTCTTTCATTAATTTGTTCTCTCTATTAAAATCGCGACTCGGAGGACATAATATTACCAATAAAATTGAAGGGTGTCACCTATCACATATGATTTTTTAATTAGATAAAATTAAAGAAAATAACATTTAACATAATTCAATCATTTTCCTTCGCTTACATGACATAGAAGTCCACAAAACACGCATGTTATCCTTGAAATAAATAATATATTTTGGAAAAAATGGGCATATTTATTATTTATAAATAAATAAAAAATGAAAGGTCATCACAATTCATTATTATCTGGAGTCATTGCCAATGCTACTATGAAGCTTCTTAATTATCTGATCATTTTCTTTTTCTCAATTTACTAATACCTCTGCAGTAATATAACAATAAAAATACGAATATAATACAATTTGTATACATCAATATTAATGTGTTGCAAAATTTGCACCATCAAATTTATAAGAAAGCTTTGAACCGTCGAGATTCGAATAATCTTCGAAATAATTAGATATGAGAGAACCTACCAAAATAAATATTAATTTTTTATGAATTAAGTCAGTGTCAGGATCAAATTGGGTTGAACACGATTTGAAAATACAAATATAATGTGATGTTGATATGCATTGGTACATGAATATTTCAAAATTTACCATAGCTCGACCAATATCGAATACAAATTACCCACAAGATATGACATGATATACTACAACAGATAATTAATTTTTAAATATAGACACATTGCTATATATGATTTTTTTTCAAATTTAACAATTTACCGCATAACAAATATTAGATATGATGGCAAATATTAGAATATGAGAAAATACAATACGATAATAGCCATTATAAGGTGGATTGACAATAGCTTTATTTTTATTTCTTTTTCGGGATAAACATAATATGATATAATAATATTAATTAATATGTATGTTAGGGATATGGTCGAGCTAACTTGCCGTCTCCGTCTACTGAACAATTAAATATTGTGAATGTAATCTGTTGAGAATATTTAAATATACTATATGTTGAGTAATATTTTATATTTTTATCTTTTTAAACTTTATAAATAACCTTTAATTTTGTAAATCAAAATTTATTTAAAAAAAAAATGATTTTGAGAGTTCAAACTAATATGGGCCTATTTGAAATTGGGTTGAAATTCACACAAAATGGACAAAGTGTCAAAAGATAGGTTAATTTTTAATTTTGTTGTATATTTTACTTTTCGTGTAACTTTTTGGTGTAGTGCAATTTTGGAGTTTTCCGCTTTTTGTAAAAGCAGAATCACTATTTGTACAGTGATTCTGCTTTTACAAAAAACGGAAAACCCCAAAGTTGCACTACACCAAAAAGTTACACAAAAAGTAAAATATACAACAAAAAATACATCAAAATTAGAAAAAAAAAACATAAAAGATATATCCAGAGTAAAGAGTTATTAAGCCCATTTGATATATCCAATAGACAATAGAATCTTCAATCTTGATTCAATATGATATTGTCGATAAAATTAGAACAATACAAAGAAGATTAGCAATTTAGCATGACCCCTGCACAAGATGATATGCATAAATCGAGAAATGATTCAAATTTTTTAAAAATTCTTTATTAAAAAAAGAATTATGTTGTGAATTATGTCTTGTGTTCGAGTTTGTGAGTATGTGTATTGCTGTTGTAAGATTTTTGGTCTGGGTGACTTGGTACCGATAACAATATATCGAAAAATAATTAATTTAGTCTAAAATTATAAAAATAAAGAGAAAATGTAATAAATTAAAATATAATGATATTCTACTTTTTTATTTGATAAGATTGTAAATTTTAAATTGACATAAACAACAAATTAAGAATATGTTGATCGTGAATAGTATTATTAATCCTTATATTAAACCATATTTATCATAATACTTTTGTATTGTATCAACAACGACATAAAAATATTATACCACGAATTAATTCATATGAAATATATGGTTTAAACTAATTAATTTGACTTTCCTCGCTTATGCGGAAGATACTTATCCAAACACGCAGGGCTAATGCTTATATTAGAAAAGAAACATTAAAGAATTGTTTTTTCTTATAAAGTTCCAAAAGTTCATCTAAGTATTACTAAATTATAGTAACTTGCATCACTTTTTACATAAAAAAATAAAATAAAATTGTTATAAAGTCCCAAAAGTTCATCTCTAAAGAGTAAAGAATATTAACTTATAGTAACTTTCAACATTTTCTACATAAATAATAAAAATGGGGTATGACAAGAGGAGCACAAAACAATAGATACACCAACTAAAAACTGAATTAAATGATCGGACATTATACTAATTTAGTTGAATGACTCGTTTTTATATTTTTGATAATACAATTATTACTGATAATAATACTTTATATTTAAATAATTTGAGTCGTTTGATCCGTCTCGAAACATAATAAATGGATTATGAAAAATAATCTTACATATAAAACTTCATCAATAAATATAATGATATTATACCTAAGTGATTTGGTCTCTCGAATTCAAATCAATAAGTTCTATAGAAAAATAAGATAAATGTAATGATAATTCCTAAAATGGTGCATGCATTGAAACAAGTTCAAGAAGCAAGATTAGGAAAAGTTTGAGGGAAATAATATATAGAATTAAGGCAATTTGCCACTAAATAATGTTAATTAGGGTCGTACCAAAATTGATTATGTGTATTATTAAGTAGTGACAAGTACTAATAACTTTATTTATTAATTAGAGATGACAAAAAATAATGATTAATGATCACGACATCAAATTTATCCCATATTGAAATAATGGAGGGTTTTTTTATATGTATAATATAATGAAGTTCCTTTTTTTTGTATAAAAACAAGAATGGAGGGTTTTGATAAAATTATATATGCTATACACGTCATGTTTTGACTTGTTAATTACATAAATTTCTATTGGATTAAAAAAATACAAAAAATTTCTCCTTCAAAGAATATATATTACATCTAAATCGATCAAAATAATCTAAATTTTAAACCTTTATGAATACCCCATCAACCTTGATGCGAACTAATCGACATTTTATTTTAAGTTCATAATTTTAACGACATGCGCAGCCCACATATATAAATTATAATATATTAGGGGAAGTTTTTGTAATTTCTTAAAACTTATTCTCATCTCTTATTCTTTATGAATACCCTATATAGTCCTCAAAGCTTACAAATCAATACCTAATTTTTAAGTTCATAACCATAATGACTTGGGTTACCCAAATATGTGATATAATAGGGGAAGTTCTTGTAATTTCTCATACCGACGTAGAAATTTATGTAATCAGTTAAACTTGAAGGTATGTTAGTGTAATTATTCTTATATCATTTAGGTTGAATTTGGCGGAGTTTTAGGTATGTATCACTAATTTGGGTGTTCCATTTTTGAAACTCAACATCAAGATTTGGACATTATCAAATTAGAGGAGGTGTTAGTTGGAAAACATGGTATAGTTTCTCTTTTTGTGTAAAACTCCATTTCAACTTGCAAAAGGTCATGTTTTTATCAGCATAAGCACACCGACTCTGTCATATGTTTAATTAGGTCAGGTAGGACCAAGAGATGCTGATGCATTACTCACTTAAGAATTCTCTTTTTGTTTCACACATACACCAACATGTGTGTGTGTGTGTTTTGCTGCCAAAGAGCCACAAAGCCCATGCACATATATAGGGTCAAAATATCATATCAATTTGCGTATAAAGAGTTCAACTGAAACTGTCTTTTCTCTGAGACACACACAGTTCATATGGCAAAAGTGCATCCTCAAGTAGGTATAGTTTCCATTTCATCCAAGCAAGAAGTGTTCACTCTGTGGATGAAGTCTCTGATACTCAGCAGCAACGGCTGTACCGTGTTCGACTCCAACGGGCGGATCGTGTATCGTGTTGATAACTACGGCCACAAATGCAGCAGCCATGTCTGTGTCATGGATGCCGGGGGCAAAGCTTTGTTTAACATAGTGAAAAAGGTTACAAATTAAGAGAAGCTTCGCTCACTGTAGTACTTCTTACACTTCAAGAAAATGACTTTAATGTTAACTTTTAATCATAGGGGTCTTTTTTTTTTTCAGAAATACTCTCTCTGCGGGCTATGGGAGGGCTATAGATTGCAAAACGCAAGTGATCAGAACGACAAACCACGATTCCGCGTGTCGAAAATCTTAAGAATCATGGGGTTCCTTAGAGGGGATTCATTGTGCAAGATCCTTGTTGGACTAGATAGGGACCAATCTTATGAATATGGCATGGAAAATCAAGTTGGCAAGTCATGTTGCAAGATATTTGACAAATTTGGAGTGCTTGCTGCAGAGGTATTCATGTGAAAAAACTACTAAGATTTCATTGATCAATTTTAAGGGCTAATTACATTTTAAGATTGTAAATCACATCAGATCAGTTTTCCGTCAAATTTAGGGTGTTGACCGTCAAATTTCACCTTAAATTTGACGGAAAACTGATCTGATATAATTTATAATATTTTGAAAGGGTTGAAATATAATAAAATAACTAATAGTGGTCCAGTTATAATATTTGAAGCTCCAAATAATGCTAATTGTAATTAACCCTCAATTTTAAATATAGTTTGACTCTCTCTCTCCCCCTCCATCTCTCTCTCTTTATATATATGTACCTCTCTCTCTCTTAGATGTTTTCTTGATATGCATAGGTTAAAAGAAAGATTACTACAAGTGGAGTTGTTCTTGGGGAGGATGTGTTGACAATGGTGGTGGAGCCTCATATTGATCACTCTCTCATTGTGGGGTTGGTGGTTGTTTTTGGTCTCATACACCATGTATTGTGAAGACCATGTTGAAAGATGAAGAAGTTACAAGCTAATTAGTGAGGGATTAAAGTAGTAACCATGGAGAGCTCATCAATTAGTTTAATTCTAATTTTCTCAAAATTTTGTAAAATATGATGTGCATTTCATTTTGTCATGTAATCATAGTTTATGCAAAATTTGATACTTCTTGCATTAGTTTTATCGTATTTTATGTATTATGTGTCGATATTATTGATCTTTGAAGTTGATATAGTCGAAGAATAAATGAATCTTAATATATATTAGGATGAAGATGAATTGTTATACCTAGTCACATATTAATTAAAAAAAATTAACAGTCTGATATTATTTTAATTTAATTAAATATTTCGTATTTGAATTTATAAAAATACAATTATGGTCGGTAGAAATAATTTTGTACTTTAACAATCTGATATACAAATGAGATGTGAAACTTGAAAAAAAAAACGAAAAAGAAAATACAAGGTTGAATTTAAAAATCCAGTACTCTCAAATTCCCAACTATATAATAATTACTTTATCTATAAATTAGACTAATAAACTAAAATGGGTAAAAACAATTTATGTTCTATACTATGATCGTTTTCATAATTTATTATTTAAATTTTTAAATGTTTCATATTATTATTAGTATTTTCGTAAAAAAATTCAAATTATCATATTTATCATTTAAATGTTAATACATATCTCATTCTCAACAAATAATTAACAATACTTAACAAAAAATGAGTCACCTGTTAACTACTAAATTATTGAGATATTAATCTAAATTTTTTTATAAAGTATTGATGAAAATAATCCGAAACATTTGAAAATTCATATAAAAAGTAAAAGGAAAACCGTTGTTTTTCTCCTCAAATTAGTAACTAAGAGTCTAAGATAAGGATCGATATGCGAGAAAGAGAAACTCTTGGGTGCAAAATGCAAATAACATCAAGTGTTTAGCTAGAGCCGTAATTAACAAAATCATTAAACCTTAAACCCCCATTGTTTCCCCAAAATCCACCGGAGTATTCCCCAAATCCCACCTGAAAGCTTCATCTCCGCCGCAGAGCCGCCGTCAAATTTCCCTTAATTTACAAATTAACCCCTCAAAAGTCATCCAATCTCACCAAATTCAAAGATGTGGTATCGATCAGCCTCTTTCATCCTCGATAAACAGCGGCAGCCGCGAGAACACGACGTCGTAACGAACCCCGACAGCCGCCCCCTCTCGCCGGCCTCCACCGCCGCCATGGCAGCAGCGGAAAATCCTAACGCGAACATCTCAATGTACTACCAGACGCGCGCGGCTCACCACGGGGTGGTGACTAGTGATTGGCTGGCGCAGGCGCAGGCCGCCGTCGGCGGAGAGGACGGGGCTTTGTCGGAGAATAGTGTTTCCGGCGTGGAGGAGGGCGGGGGGAAGGGGTTTAGCGTGGTGGATGAGTTTAATAACTGGCGGAAACAGCCGGACCTGGCGGAGGCGGTGGCGGCGATTAGGGCTTTGGCTTCGGTTATTCGATTGAGTCAGGCGACGACCATGATGGAGCTCGAAATTGAGCTTAAGAAAGCATCCGATTCGCTGAAAGTACGTTGGGAATCTTGTTTATTGGAGCTATTATGTTCAATTTACAGCTTATTTATTTGATTTTGAGAATTGAGTTTGTGAAGTATGAATTGGAGGAAAATGTGTTAAATTTGATGTATGAAGTTAACTTCTTTTGAAGATTGCTACTTTGAAGGAGTTGAAGAATTTGGAATATTCAAGAATATGCATAGTTTTTGACTGGCTTTTATGCAACAGAATGTTATTGAAAGCCAAAGATGCCTCTTTTGTGTTGATTTGCGTTTCTTGAAATCACAATTTTGATGATATATCAATCAAAAACTTCACATAATGATGCATTATTATAGTAAAGCAGCTAATTTGATGAATGTCTGCAATTTTTTATGTAGTCATGGGACACTACCTCCATTTCTTTAACTGCTGGATGTGATCTGTTCATGCGGTATGTGACAAGAACCTCTGCTTTAGAGTACGAGGACTTCAATTCAGCAAAATCTCGACTTCTTGAGCGTGCTGAGAAGTTTGGCGAGATATCATATAAGGTATACATGCTATGTAATATTGGGTACTAGTAATTCTGTGGTATTTAGTGTCTTAAACTCTTTTCTAATGTCAGGCTCGGAGAATAATTGCCATGCTTAGTCAAGATTTCATCTTTGATGGTTGTACAATTTTGGTACATGGCTTTTCGAGAGTAGTTCTTGAAGCTCTGAGAACTGCAGCACAGAATAAGAAACTCTTTCGAGTTTTATGTACAGGTTTGTGCGTGTGTGTAATATTATGGGATCATTATTTCCTGAGGTGTGACCTAATTACACAAATTTCTCATGAGGCCATATAAATTAAATAACTTGCCTTGTCAAAGAAGTTGCATTACATCTCGATCAATGAAATTTTATGATCTGATCTCTAAAAAACTTCCCCTGGAATACTGTATCTTGATGTTGATTCTTACTGATCAATATTATGCTTTAAATTTCTGACTGTAATAACAGCTTTAAGCCAAAACTTAGTATGCCAAGGAAGTTTTTGTAATTTCTCCACTCGGGGGAAGTGTGAATAATTAGGCCAAACCTCAGGGTATGCAAGTGTAATTACTCCGTTATTATGTGGTTATACACTCACTATGTGTATTAAAGTTTAATTACTTAATAATATCAGATGACTGTGAAATGCAGAGGGAAGGCCGGACAGAACAGGGCTAAGGTTATCCAATGAGCTTGCGAAGCTTGATGTGCCTGTTAAGCTCTTAATAGACTCTGCTGTGGCATATAGTATGGATGAGATAGACATGGTGTTTGTGGGAGCTGATGGCGTGGTTGAAAGCGGAGGTATTATAAATATGATGGGTACATACCAAATTGCTTTGGTTGCTAAAAGCATGAACAAACCAGTTTATGTTGCTGCTGAGAGTTACAAGGTAATTAATATATGTGTTGTTTTGCTTATAAACTAGTGGTTTTAAAAGTTAAACCATGTCATCGAAAGAAAAAAGCTGTAAGTTATTGTGGTTGTATTTGATCCTACACCCATTGGAGTGTATTGATGCATATTGAAGAACTGACACAGTAAACCTTGTTTAGCGGATCATAAGTTTCAGTTCGGAATCACTTCAATCTCAAATCTTCTTTCCGGAAATTTAGTTGTAATCCCCAATCATGATCCATATTCTGGTAAAAAATAGCTTATAAGTTTTCACGTGAGTTCTGTACTGTCGAGCATTAAGAACACTATTGGTGTCATTTTCGCTTCATAATTGAACATTTTAGCTTCAGGTGAGAAATTACCCTCTGTGCTGTTCTTGCAGTTTGCTCGTCTTTATCCGTTGGATCAAAAAGACATGGTGCCTGCCCTGCGGCCAATCGATTTTGGGGTACCGATTCCATCCAAGGTTGAGGTTGAGACATCCGCACGGGATTATACACCTCCCCAGTTCCTTACCCTGCTTTTCACAGATCTCGGTGTTCTAACACCATCCGTAGTAAGTGATGAGCTCATACAACTATACCTCTGAAACCCGGGTTTTTATCGAATTTTTCCTAGTATTGCACTTGAGTAGCAGTGTTCAAGTTCCCGTTACGGTAGAGTCTTGGTTTTCTTTTCTGGAGCATGACTAAACTTCACAGCCTCTGTTTTGATACTGCATTTTTTTCTGTGAATTCAACCAAGAATGTGATTTTTTTTTCTATATATATATATATATGCTAATGTCTCCTTTCCTTCACATCTGTCATGAATAATGAAACTACATATGAAACTCCACCTCTTACTTTTTATTCATATTCAAGAATTCCTCAGGTCAGATTAAGACATTATGATACTCAGACCATCTGAATTTCAGCCTTACAAGATGGGGTTTTTTGTAATTAATTAGTTGCCATAATAGTTTGGTTTATTTGGAGAGAAGCTTCGCTCTTAGCTCTGCAACATCGACTTCTCCGAAGTGACTCTCAGGTATCCAGTTCCCTGTTTTAGGATCTCTCATCCAGAATTCATGTCTTCCTATGTTCTCTTGGATGGTGGTGTTCTCTTTGGTAATGGCAGAATCCGCCACCTTTCTTGCGACGGATGCCGTCGATTGGGCTTTTATGCTGTCGGGTACGACACTGTATGCTCGCCTGTCACACATAAACACACACACGAAAGAAAAATGATTAATGGACCCTAAAGTCGCATTTACAATTTATGGCGGAGCCTAAATTCCGGAGTTGGTAGATCACTTTTTGATAGTTAAAGTATATATATGAGTAACTTTAAAGTTAGCATTTAAATATTCTCTGTATAAGAATGTTTTTGAAGTCAGGAATCACGAGCAATCAAGTTTCTCTTGATCTCCACTATTGATACTATACATGTAAGGATAATTTTGAAGTCAGGGGTCATATGACCATTCAAATGCCCTTTGATTTTGGCTACTAATACTATATATATGAGGATAATATCAAAGTGGGGATCGCAAACTTCTTCAACTATTTGTTACCAATGTAGGCAAAATATCCAGGGCCTTTCGTAATAAACGAATTAAAATGGATCGATTTGTAGCTATCCTTCAACACAAGGAATAGTAAATGTAATTTGCCATAATCTCGTAAAATAATGAGGATGAATGAGAGGGAATGAAGCAAGAAAGAACAAATTTGCATCATCACATCCATATATACAAGTGAAAAAGTGTAACATATTCATTTAATGATACATCTAAGGCGAATTACAACATTTCGACAACAAACTCATACGATAAATTACCTGAGAATTCACTTCACAGCAAAACACATGTAAAAACAAACCAAAAGATCAAACAAATTAAGAAAAATGAGTATAATATATACCAACCTCAAAGGCTTGATCAAGAGGGCCATATTAAGGTTCTTGGCCATGTTCTTGTCCTTAGTAGTGGTGATGAATGCGGAAATACTAATGTATACTTATAGCAAATTCAGATTCCAATTTTGTAGAGATCACTTCTTGTTGGTGGAAACAAAGATAGACACGTAAATAAATTAAATAAAGAGTTCAACTTTCAAACATTATTTTGAGAAATGTAGTCTTTAATTCAAGATTCCCACACTCAAATCTATTTTACGACTTTTTAGTGTGTATGCAAAATAATTTATTAAAAATATCCATTCAGAATAACCTATTGTGATTAAAGGATGTGGGATTGAGACGAACAAAACAATTTATTCTGATTTATCTGCAACAGAGAAAAGAAAAAAAAAATATTTCCCCGACGTTCGATTTTTATCTGTAATGTACAAATAGATATATAGTAATACGGGTGTCCGATACAAGTGTCGGCACTTCAAGATATAACTCTATACGATTATTTTAATTAGTGAATACGTTTTTGTAGTGACCATTATTTTTTTATGGATATTATATAAATCTACGAGAAATTCTTAATTTTGTTTATTTCACTATTTATGTTTGTAGTAGATCTATACTAAAATGACATATCTTTATCTGGAAAACGAATTTCATCTTTTTGTTTAAAAGGAATCACTTGGACAGGCAACTAGTCAATGATATTATTATAACTTATAAGTAATAAGATGCCACAGAAAAAAAACAGCATAGAATATATACAACATATATATATATATATATATATATATATATATGATTGTTCATCGAATAACATCCTTTTCCTCATTTTCTCTCTATTTGACTTGATTGTTTCTCTAATTTTTATAAAGACACAAAATTTTCTAAGTGTTTTTTTTTTTTTTAAATGTTATAAGGTAACGAAAGTATTTATTTATGTATTTTGAATATTCTCAATTAATTAAATAGATTTTATCTGTCTCCAGCTCTAGGGATTGGAGCTTGCCTATGAGTTCCGAACTATCAAATCTTATCTTTCTCTTGTCTCTTATAAAATTGGTCATTTCAGTTGAGTAAAATCCCATTATTTATGTATCAATTCTAATTATGATGGAATAAGGTTCCATGCATGGCTACATATTCCAAACTTTTGAACATCACTAAATGGAATTTTATAGATATTTAATATATATATAAATAAACAATATTATAGTATAGAGAATTGGTTTGTCACGAATTATTAGATTCGATTAAAGCTAACTCTGCCCATAATGATCTCAATATCTCATGTTTTATTCTTTTGTTCACCATGCTTACAGCCCTGGCTCTACATCACCAAACATTACTTAAAGTTTAGATTCTTTTATGCCTGATTATCCATATGCTGTGAAACAATATGGTAAAATAATAAGATATAATGAAAAGATATTTTTTTAAGTGTTCAAAGATATTATAATTGACTATAAATATGTGATATGCATTTTTTTTACTAATATTATTTGTAATAGAATAAACGATAAATAAATTAACATTGTAAAGTAACTTAAGAGTATTTAATTTATTGACTATTGCAGAGTTTGTGGAAGGAGACATGGAGACACAAAGTATGAATATGCATTAGATCTTCAGAAATAATGGGAAACTTAGAAAGAGAAAATTTTCCATCTCTCTCCAGTGAATATTTCGACCACATGAGAAGAAGCATCAAGAAATTCAAATCATCGAATGCTGAAACCACGGAGAACATGGACGGTGTAGAAATCAAAGAATCAGCATCATCGGATGGAGATTCACCAAAGAAGCGAACTTATCTTGAAGAACTGATGGGCGACAGATCTGAGGAGTACCTAAAGTTCAAGACCAAAATCCTCACTGATCTTAGTAGAATCAGGATAGAGGCACCAACATCCAAGTATCTGTATCCACAGATCATACTGGCTGATGATTATAGAGAAGAAATACGTAAACTATGGAAGGATGCCATTATCCTTCGAATTCTGGGGTCATGGAGACTAACCTTTTCTCAGCGCGCATCGACAAGTTATGGCAATTGCAAGGCGAATTCGAACTGATCGAGCTTGGAAACGGATGCTACACGCTGAAGGTACATGACAAGGAAAAGACGATCATGATCCTAACCGAGGGGTCGTGGATTCTGAATGGGAACTATCTAGTAGCAAGGCGGTGGAAGCCACAATTCCAAGCGTCGAAAGATCGCATCACAACGGCCATCTCGTGGGTGCGAATTAGAGGGCTGGCTATAGAATATTACAAAGAAATAATATTATACGGGATTGCTTCAGCTATCGGCACACCGGTAAAGATCGATAAAAACACATACTTCGGAGAAAAGGGTAAGTTTGCGAAGGTTTATATTGAACTTGATTTGGAGCAACCACTTTGCAGCGGAGTGGAAGTCGAAGGAGATCTACTGACGATCGAGTACGAAAACCTCCCTTCCATATGCTTCCACTGTGGAAGAGTCGGACACCAGATTAGCAACTGCCCCGAGAAACCCCCCGTGGAGGCGACACGACCAGGTGAGCCGGACCAAGCGAAGGGCAAGATAGCGATGATGTAAGTCAGTGATAAGCCCACATATGGGTCATGGATGATGGCAAAGAAGCACAGTGGAAACCGATATGGGGGACCGAGATATGGGGACGACCACCGGAGAAAGCCGTATAGGGGCTGTTGGAAAAACGGAATCAGAAAGCAGCGAAATTTTAAAAATTTCCAACAAAAGGATCTAAAGCACGCAATCGTGAATCCAAATTCGTAGGGTTAAGAAGCTTACTTTCTTATTAACTTTCTTGAAGCGTTACAAGCCACCC
>JBBMKE010000003.1:482668-500243 GCA_037834125.1 Lippia alba
GCGAAAGTGTCGAAGGAAAAGTCCGGCTCCGGATATGGCTTCGTGCAGTTGTCATTCAAATCGAGCCATAAGTTCATAACCTCGCCAACCTCCTCGCACGGGGTCGAATGGAAAAGGCAATTTGTCTTCATTGAGAGCAAGAAGGGTTGGCCTGGCTTGAATAATAGGATTTGGAACTGGAAGCCGAGCAAAACATTTCCCCCGGGCGTTCCGAGGTGGTCTAACGTATTCATTAGAGACTGCTTAACCTCGGCGTGTTCGACTGTAAAAAGCTGATTGAGGATAAAATGCTTGTGAACTTTCGCATTGTTCCGGGGATACCGAGTAGACGTTCGACCCCGGTACTTAGTTTATTGAGCGAATTCGTCGAGTGCAATTTATTTTCCTTGCATTATTCCTTCTTTGTCAAACTTAAACCGAGTGAACACTAATTTCCTTTCTCTCGCAGATAAAAAGATCATGAGTCGGTTGAACCAACTGCTTGGGGACTTGGTCGATCTCGACGAGGAGGACGTGGTAGTCGAGGCGGCCAAAGCGGTGGCCCAGCACAAGACCGCCGATACACCTGTTGCATGTACTCCCCAACTGCTCCCCCGGCGCCTCCGACTCAAGCTACGACTCTGCCTACTCGAGCAACGGCGGCTGCTGGCTGATCGACGGCTCCCCAGGGCTCGGGGGCCAAAAGAAAAGAGAAGGCCCAGGTCGATCAGGATGATCGACGGAAGAAGTTGAAGAAGGGTGAGACCCCCAGAACCCCTAGGCTGATTCTCACGGGCAAGGGAAAGAAAACTGCAGCTGTTGGTGGGAGTAAGTCGAAGGGAACGGGCTCTTCATCGGGTTTGCCGTCCACACCATCGATGACCGAGAAGACGCCTAAACCGTTTTCTCTCAAGGCGATTCGGATGGCCAACCAGCAATTTCAAGCCCCCGCGGACGACATCGCCGATTTCTTCAAGATGCTGAAGGTGACGGAGCCCCATCTGCCTGGAGGTCTTTCACTCAAGAAGGACGACGGCCAGTTCCGCCGGCTGGGCTCAAACCCTCGAGATGACCGGGCACTGGGGGTCGTCTATCACTGCATGCAGACCCCCATCGATCATCGGCAGAGGTGGAGGATGTCCGACATAGAGTTGGAGATGAATGCGGCGATAAAGGCCGTCGGGGTAAAATTCTTTTTCTCTTTGCTTTTTCAACTTTTGACCGAAAACCTCTAACTGATACTCTCGTGAAGCTCGTACAAGACATGTTCCACATGAGCCGGAGGGCCCAGGTATACAAGGAGGGTAGAGCAAGGTTGGAGGCGAAGGAATCGGTAGACTCGGAGGTTGAGGGGCTCCGCAAGCAAGTCGAGGACTTAGAAATGGACAAAGCCCTACTAAGTTCAAAACTGGAGGAAGCGGAGAAGTCGAGAGATGAGGTTGCGGAGAACGCGAAAGTGTACAAGGAGAAGCTCGACATGAAGTTAAAGGAATTAGTCGAGGTCCATGAGGAGCTGAAAGCACAATCGATTAAGTCGGTTGAGGCGTTCGGCAATGGCGAGAGATCCGGGCAGGTTGAAGGTGCTCGAAAAGCTATCGGTCGGATACAGTAAGTCCTGGCCCAGATTATGGCCGACTCGGAGCTGTACGGTGTGTACAGGTTCATAAAATCCCCCGCTTTCAAGCCGGCAACCGTGCCGTTCGGGGTCCGCAATATGAAGGAGGGCTTCAACCTATGTTTGGCCCAATGCCGGACTGCCGGTTATCTTCCGGAGAGCATCGATCGCTCGAAAATAGGCCTCCGCTACCCAGATCCTCGACCACCTCCATCAATCGAAGCGCCTGCTCAGGAGGAGATCAACTGGAAGAAGCATGAATTTGGCTTCACCATCGACTTGGCGAAGAGCATATGCGCCAACCGGCCGGAAGACCCGGAAAAGTTGCCCAAGGTGATCGATATCGACGCTCTCAAGGAACTGCGACTTCTAAGGGAAATCTTCTCGGAGATGGAGTTTGAAGCCGAGGCTGAAGAGGAGGCGGGCCTGGAGGATGAGCTTGATTGAGGCTGATCGAATGATGGCCTTTTGTAGTTAGATTTCCTTTTTTGATTACTTATTTACTTTTTTGCAAGTAGTTTGTCGACCCGGGGAGGCCGACCAGTGCTCTTATCTGAAAAATCCAAAATGTAATCTTCCCAGTCGACTTTTATAGTCGGCTTTTGTTTTAATGAAATTTCATCCTCAGCCCTTACGGGCGATTATACCGATCGATGTTTTGTTTATATCTGCTTTTTTATTCGATGTATCCAAACTAACCAAGCTATTTAACTCGAACAGAGGAGCATGATAGCCGAAAAATTCGGGTATTCTTTATTAATAAGAACACATGATCGATACAAATATTTTAAGCATAAAACTTTCTAAGGTTGTGCGCGTTCCACAATCGAGGGACTAGTGAGCCATCAATTTGCTCGAGGTGGCAGGCATGATTCTTCCCGATTTCAATTATCCGGAATGGACCTTCCCAATTTGCATCGAGCTTGCCGACGTGCCTGTTTACATCGACTATTTTTAGGACGAAGTCTCCTACACAGAATCGTCGAGTAAATACATTCTTGTTGTAGCTCTTGGCCATCGAAGCGCGGTACCTTTGCATCCGCCTGTAGCCTTGCTCCCTTTTTTCTTCTATAGTATCTAGCTCGAATAATCGGTTAGCTTAATTGTCGTCAAAATTGAAGTGGGTTATTCGAGCGGTTGGATGGGCCAATTCGGTCGGGACCACTGCCTCAGATCCATAAACCATAGAGAAGGGCGTCTCTCCAGTGGCGGTTCGAGGGGTTGTTCGATAGGCCCATAAAACTCCATTGAGTTCTTCGGCCCAATCACTCTTCTTGGTTTCTAGTTTTGTTTTTAAGTTATGCACAATCGTCCGATTGGTTACTTCAGTCTGCCCATTCGCTTGAGGGTGCCCAACAGAGGTGAATCTTAAGGCGATACCCAACTTGGCGCAATACCGCTTAAATTACTGGCTTCTGAATATTGTCGCATATCAGAACCCTAGGCATCCCGAATCGGCATATAACATTTTTCCAGAGAAAATGGGTAATCACGATGAATGTTGTCTTGTGGACCGATGCGGCCTCGACCCATTTGGTGAAATATTCCACACACACAATAGTGTACCGATGTTTCCGCGGGGCTAGGGGGAATGGGCCAACAATGTTGATTCCCCATTGATCAAAAGGCTAGGAGATTTCGATGGGAATCATCTCGCTAGGGTGTTGATGAACCAGCTTGGCGTGCTTCTGGCAGCTGGGGCATTTTCTCGCGAAATGCACAGAGTCTCTGATCATGGTCGGCCAGTAATAGCCGGCTCGACATACTTTCTTCGCCAAAGAGCGGTCGCCCGAATGATTCCCGCATGACCCGGCGTGGATTTCTTCGAGGACTTCCTTCGCTTGAGATGGGCGTAGGCATCGCTTGGCGGGTTCTCTGAACGATAATTTGAATAACAGTACGTTTGAATCGAGGGCGTAACTTGCTGACCGAGCGATGAGTCTCCGCCTTTCAGATCGACTTTCTGGGAGGGTCCCGTCCCTAAAGTAACACACGATCTCGTCGAGCCAAGATGGTTCCACGGGGTCAATGCTTAGAACTTCCAGGTTAGTGTCGATCGACCGCGATTTATTCGAGAAGAAAGTAATCGATCTGTCACTTGTTCCCCGCAACCCGTTAACAACCTTGGAGAGTGCGTCGGCCCTCTCGTTCTCCTCGTGGGGAATCTGTTCGACTGAAAAATGTTTGAATTTGGCTGCCCAAGTTTTAACGAGGTCGAGGTATTTTATCATCATTTCTTCCCTTGCCTCGTATGTTCCGTCAATTTGACTTGCGACTAGTTGTGAATCAGTCAAGGCTACTAAGTCTTCGACCCTTTGTTCTCTGGATAGCCTCATTCCCGCGATGAGGGTCTCGTACTCGGCCTCATTGTTCGTAGCGGGGAACTCTAAGCAGACAGCAAAATCGAGCTCGTCTCCTTCCGGGCTTCGAAGGCATACACCGGCTCCTTCCCCAGACGAGGTGGAAGATCCGTCGACTAGGAGTGTCCATCGACCCTTATTTTTGGTTGCAGATTTGACATGGGTCTTCTCGACTAGGAAGTCCGCTAGAACTTGGGCTTGATATGCCATCCTTGGTTGGTACGTTAAATCAAATTGCCCCAACTCGATGGCCCATTTGGTTAGCCAACCGGAGTAATTGGGCTTGTCCATGACTTGCCTAAGGGGCTGATCAGTCAGGACCGTAATCGAATGAGCCTGAAAGTAAGGTTTGAGCCGACGGGCTGTGTGGACTAGACCTAGAGCGAACTTCTCGATCTCCATATATCGGGTCTCAGCACCATGCAAAACCTTGCTGACGTAATAGACTGGCATGTGCGTTCGGTCGCGAATAGCGACTAAGACAGATCTCACGACGTCTTCAGAAACGGCTAGATACAGGAACAACACTTCCCCAGGATCGGGCTTAGCGAGCAATGGTGGCGATTTGAGGTATTTCTTCAGATCCTCGAATGCTTGCTCGCATTCGTCCGTCCACTTGAAATCTTTGATGTTTCTCAAAATTTTAAAGAACGGAAGGCTTTTATCGGCCGATCTAGATATGAACCTGTTCAGGGACACGATTCTGCCGACCAATCGTTGCACGTCTCGAACAGTTTTGGGGCTCTTGAGGTCGCGGATTGCGTTGCTTTTCTCGGGGTTCGCTTCAATTCCCCGTCGGCTAACCATGTAGCCCAGGAATTTTCCTCCCCCAACTCCGAATGTGCATTTTTCCAGGTTCAGCTTTAAGTTGTACTTCCTCAGTAGATCGAACGTTTGGCTAAGGTCAGCCAAATGGTCGCTCGACTTGGGGGATCGGACTATCATGTCATCCACATACACTTCCATTGATTTGCCTATTTCTCCTTCGAAAATGCGATTGACCAGCCTCTGATATGTTGCCCCCGCATTTTTGAGTCCGAACGGCATTACTTTGAAGCAATATATCCCTTTCGACACGATAAAGGCGGTCTTATTCTCGTCCTCTGGCGCCATGAAGATCTGATAGTAGCCTTGAAAGGCATCCATCATACTCAACATTTCACACCTTGCAGTTGAGTCGACTAATTGGTCAATGCGTGGAAGTGGGTAGGGATCTTTTGGGCACGCTTTATTCAAATCTATGAAATCGTTGCACATGCGCCATTTGCCTCCGGCTTTTGCGACCAGAACAACATTGCAAAGCCACTCGATGTAGTTGGTCGGTACGATGTACCCTACATCAAGTAGTTTATTTACTTCGTTGTCGATGATTTCGTTTCTGGCGGTGCTTTGATTGCGGAGTTTCTGCTTAATTGGCCTAAAGGAGGGGTCCACATTCAGATGATGCACTATAATCGAGGGATCGACCCCCCAAGTCGTTGGCGATCCAGGCGAAAACATCCGCATTATCTTGCAAGAATTGGATGAGCAACACCTGCTCCTTTTCCTTGCCCGGCTCGGCCACACCGACGTTTGTGACTTTATCGGCCTGTCCTGGTTGCAACTCTATTCGGACCGTTTTGCTTGAAAAGTCGACCCGTGAGGTTTTCTCGGCTTTACGGTCGGCTTTCCTCCTCCGCTTATTAGCTCTTGGACATTCTAACAAGCCCTCCTGGATCGGTTGAGTCGAAGCTTCAATCTCGTCCTCGCTGTCATCGGGTAAATCGAGAATTGGGATTATTCGTTGATCGGGCAGCTTTACGTTCTCCATTGAAATCAAGTAGCATGACCAGGCGGTTGGGACATCGCACCTCACCTCCCCAATGCCCGCCGGGGTTGGTAGCTTGATCAGCTGGTGATAAGTTGAAATCACAGCCCTGAAGTCGATGAGGCCGGGGCGACCAAAGATTATGTTGTATGCGGAGGGCTGGTCGACTACCAAGTATTCTACTTCGACTGTCGCCCTCTTAGGGAGAGTTCCCACGGAGGTGATCTGCCTTACTCGACCTTGGGGGTATACCTCGGAGCCCCCGAATCCAGTCAGTGGAGTTTTTAAAGGTTCTAGTCGAAGTTTTTTAGTGAGGTTCATTCGATCAAGAGTCGCGAGGTAAACAATATTTACAGAGCTTCCATTATCAACGAGGGTTTTAGATACAGCATAGTTGGCCACGTCGAGCGTGACCACCATCGGACAACTAGGCGTTTCGCCCTCCCGTGGTGGCTGGCCGACAAGGTCCTTGTTACTAAAACTGACCTCCTGATCTATCCAGCTTTGACTTTGATCAATTTCCATGACTTTATAAGGCCCATAATAGCTCCTCTGGGCCTCTCTCCTAGTCCTCTTTCGAGCCGACTTACTGTCTCCGCCGCCGGCCCTCCGACTATCATCTCGATTCTCTCGAGATATGGGAGATTCTGCTCTGGCTCCAACGGCTGCTTGGCATTGCGATCTTTGGGCGGGCTGCGATCTCTCCTTTCCTCCGCTCGAGCACCGAGTTCGTCGAGCTTTTTGACGAACTCCAGGTGTTGTCCGCCTTTGATGAGTCGTTCAACCTCGTCTTTTAGGGCGAAGCACTCTGACGTCGCGTGGCCGGTCTGCCGGTGGAAATGGCAGTATTTGGGCGAGTTTTTCCTCTTGTTGGTTTCTCTAATCGGCCGGGGCGCATTGAACAAGTGCTTGGGAGCTACGCTATACACCTCCTCGATTGGTCGGTTGAGGGGGGTATAACTCTTCCTTAGGGTCGACGCGGGTCCTTTTTCCGACTTTCCCTTGTGTTCTTTTCTTGCCTCAGACCTACTTGACTCCGCCTGGAACGGGGGAATGGGGACTGGTAGAGCCGCAGGGACTACTCGTGCAGCCGATTTTACTTCCTCCAACCGCATCCAGTCGCTGGCGATCTCCAGCACTCGGGCAATTGAGTCTGGATTCTCCCGTACGATCTCATCGGCGCAGCCCTTATCTCTGAGGGATCCATAGAGCGTTCTAACGAGCATATCCATGCTCGGCGATTCTACTTGTACAGCTGCTCGGGAAAATCGGGTGAAGAAGTCCCTGAGCGACTCCCCCTCCTTCTGAACGATGCTGTAAAGGTAAGTGGAAGGTAGCTTGTCTCCTTTGACCGAGGAGAAATGGGCTATGAAGTCATCAATCAGATCATCGTATCTTCTGATGCTTCTAGCTGGCAATCTCGAGAACAGTCCTAGGCGGCCCCAACCAAAGTTGTGGCGAAAATCTTAGCTCGGACGTGGGGAGAGTGGCCGAACATGCTTATCTTTATCTCGAACCTGTTGACGTGTCTCCCCGGGTCGGAGGTTCCATCGTAATGGGGAAGGTTGGTCGGCATTTTGTCATCGGCCATTGCCCGTAGGATCTCGTCCGAGAACGGGGATCGAGCCTCTCGCGTACTGCGGTATTGCATGGCCGGGCCTTTGGCGGCTGGCTGTTTTCCTTGGTCGCGCTCGCGGCGAGGAGGACGATCGTCGATGCGAGACTCTTCGTCATCGCTGATCTCCTGCAGATTCTCCCTCCGGATTCTCTTCCAAGCCGACACACGACTTTTTTGGGGCTCCTCACGCTCCCTCCGGGGGATGCGATTCCTCAGATCGTCCTTACCCACACTGCGACCTCGGTTGGACTTGCGGGGAGCTTCAGGGTTTGCTTTACCCCCTAGCCGGTCAAAAACCCCTGATCTTTCCTTCCCTTGTCGGCCGGAATTTACTTTCTCAGTTCGGGTCGGCTCCTTGCTGCCTCCTTTTTTACGAGGCGGGGCTTCGGGCTCCGGTCGCTCCTCTCCTTCAGCGGGCCTTTTGTCTGCTCGGCGATGTCCCGAGTCGACCTCCTGGTTCTGTTGTACTACCTCGGCCAATCGATTTTCTCGTCCTGCCCCTTGTCACTGGACTGGGCCAGGTGGTGGGGGCGGACCGTAGTAGCCGCCGTGGTAATACCCCGGAGGCGGTGCGTACCCCCAATATTGTGGAGAGGGATACCCATAGTTGGTTGGTGGGGGCCCGTGTTGGGCCGGATACTGTCCTGGCGGCGGAACCGCTGGACTTGATCTCGGCCTTTCCGGGAAAACCGGCGCGCGATTTTCGGACGCCGGGACCACGGCTTCTGCTCGGCACTTCTCCAAGTAGTTATCTAGCTCTGTCGGATTGCAGACTACCGGGGGTGGATGGACGCTATACCCCTCTGGGGCTCGGGGCGTCTCGGCCGGGACCAGGGAAGAGCCCAGGGGCCTTGGGACCCTGGCCCCGTCGACTGAGAGCGTCCTGTTATGTAATTTCATTCTTATCAGGTTTGGCTTTTACACGAACGAGATTCCCACAGACGGCGCCAAAATGATCGTGTCGAAATCCGGTCGGTCGAACAAGCTCCGACTTGATCACTCGAGAATTTGTATTTTGGGGAGGCTCGGATTAGTTGACCTGGAAGATGGAAAAGAAAGTGAACTAGAAGGCCGAATAGGGACAGAAGGGGTTATACCCTATGTCGGCACTCCGACGCTCAAGTCAGTATTCGAGCGGTTGCACGTCGATTGTTTAGACTTAAGCGTATTAAATACGTGTGTTAAATGACATAAATGATGGGGTATTTATACCTGAAGGTGGTGGTTGGCTTTTTTCGTACGGGGGTCAGGTGCATTTAATGCTGCCCGTAGTACGTTCGTACGGCCGGTCTCAGAGCATTTAATGCTAGAGACGGCGCCATGTGGGACCCAAGGCTGCTCGAGTAAGTATCGACCAGGATCTCGTCAGTTGGACATAATTCGACCAAAATTCAGATCGACTAGATCGACTGTGTTGGCCAAAAGGAGTGCCCCGATTGGTTTTTCTCTCTCCTACGTGGCATCTTATGCCACGTGGAGCCCGTCGAATGGAACACATGTCACTCACGCGACGTGGCGGATATGGCCCATGTCAGACCTGAAATTAAATAATAATTTATTTCTATCCCGATTATAAGATTGTATATAATTTCTAATATTATGATGAAAATACTACAAACTTTACCAATGTGAGATTTACTAATAAAAAATTTTATCCTTTTGATCGAGATTTGAATTAATTTTTGAGTGGAGTATGCTATGATGAACGATTTCATGGTTAAAAATTCTTTTTACAATATAATAACTTTGATTTTTACACAATAATTACCGGGTTTTTTTTTCTTCAGAACAATGATTTTGGATTCAAACTCTATTGATAGTTATATGTAGATCTCGTATTTTGTTAATAGATTACGGAGTCAATATTGATTAGGAATCCAAATAGGGTCTCGTAACTCTCAAATGATTGGTGATATTGTTGGTAGGTCATCTATAAATTTTCAAACCTCACACTGGTTAATAATTTAAATAAAATCTTGTAAATTCCAAAGGATTTGTGATATATTTTGGCCTTCAAAATTTTGGAATTTATAGATAGATTTTATAATATTTTGGTCAAAATAGGTATTAGTCGTAATAATGTAATATATACAGAAGTTAGATATTAGATAAAGAATTAAATGAGTAAAATTAATCTCCTACCAACCCCTAATTGATAAAGAAATAAAGGTAAAAAACATATTGCAAGCATAGAACGCTGGACTTTAATTTTATTTATTTATGTTTCAATTCCAAAGTCGGCTTTTAATTGTGAAATAAAAAGACAAATGTGTCGTAAGCCTAACAAAATTTGCAGCAGCACGTGACATTGAATTCCACCAACAATTTATTTACCATCTTTATTATACTTTTCTTTTCCTTTTAATTGGTACCTTTAATATATATAAAAATAATAATATAATTTCTAAAGTAGCATTAATTTTCAAAAATATATAGAATTTTTATTTAATAAATAACATAAGATAAAATAGGACAAAATATGAAAATAAAGCACTTCATAAAGAATAATTATTTTACTGACAAAAATAGACTTTCTTTAATAAATAGTTGAATACAAATAGATGGAAATAGGTCAAAAATAAATGTGTGGAAGGACAAACATTAAACCAAATTTTAAGAGGGATTTAATTGACTTCCCTATCACAATCAATTTTCCCGAGTAAAGAGTCATGTGATTTTTAGATGCAGATGTTCCACACTTCATTTAGAAAGGAAAATTGATGGGAAACCACCAGTCCACCACATTGTCATCAAAATAATTCCAACTAGGATTTTCAAAATTAACCGATCCGACCGGCAGATTTGCGACTGAGTAAAAAAAGCATGGTTCGATCTTCAAATATGAAATTTCTCAAACCCCACTTGATTAATCGGGAATCTAGTATGAGCCTAACTCGGCCAAATCGATGTAATAAGGGGATGAATGTTTTACCCTTATCGTGTGGTTAGTTAAATATTTAAGAAGAATATAATAACCAATCAAATAACAAGTTTAATACACTTGTCTTTTCAATTAGTTGAGTTCAGTCGAATCGAGTTTGTGATAGAATTCTCATGATTAACCAACCCGATTAATTATTCAATTGATCAAACAAATTGTTCGACTTGTCGCGATAAGTAATCAAGCTATATTTCCAAAATTTTGATGCATATTTCTTGTCTAACGTGAAGTACTAGACATAATCTAATACAATAAAATAATATTTTTAAATATATTTGTGATCAAAAGATTTTCCATATTAGCCCTCCAAACTTGGGACATTATAACGGGGAAATATATCTTTATTTAAAAATGCATTTAAATATGTAACCATGCATCTTAATTGCATAAAAATAAGATTTAACACATATTATATCAAAAACAGTTATGTTACGTCCCATCAAAATTGATATCAAGAAATGTATCGTATTCAATTTATAAAGAAAAAAAATATAGAAATTAATTTCTAGAATAATGTGATATCCATCCAATACATCTTTATATTATTAGATTTCGATACCAATGGAGTGCCACATAACATCACTCGTATGTCTGACTCACTTTCCCATTTGCATCTCACTTTTTTAGACTCATAAATACACTCTCAGTATGTCACTGAAACTCCAGCTCTAGCTCATCTCCATCCATGGCGATTTCTCCAACCAAACCCCTTTTCTTCATCCTCATCCTCTCACTGATTTCCGCATCAATTCAAGAACCGGAGCAGAGAAGAACCTTCATTGTCCGCGTTCAGCACGACAAGAAACCATCAGTTTTCCTCACTCACACCCACTGGTACGACTCCTCTCTCAAATCCATCTCCAATGGCGAAACCACGGTGCTCCACACATACGACGCCGTTTTCCACGGCTTCTCCGTGCGAATGTCGGCCGCCGAGGCCAAGAAGATGGAGGGATTCCCCGGAGTAATGGCGGTTATCCCCGAGCAGGTGCGGGAGCTTCACACCACTCGGTCGCCGGAGTTTCTGGGGCTGAGAACCGGCGATAATGCCGGGTTGTTGAAGGAATCCGATTTTGGGTCCGATCTCGTCATCGGAGTAATCGATACTGGTATTTGGCCGGAGAGGGAGAGCTTCAATGACCGGGATTTGGGCCCTCCTCCGGCGAAATGGAAGGGCTCCTGCGTCGCCGGAGACAGATTTCCGGCGAGTCTGTGTAACCGGAAGTTGATCGGAGCTCGGTACTTCTGCAGTGGGTATGAAGCCACCAATGGGAAGATGAACGAAACGACGGAGTTTCGTTCGGCGAGGGACTCCGACGGCCATGGGACCCACACGGCCTCCATCGCCGCCGGGAGGTACGTTTTCCCGGCGTCGACCCTCGGTTACGCCAAGGGGGTCGCCGCCGGGATGGCGCCGAAGGCACGCCTCGCGGCGTATAAGGTGTGCTGGAATGCCGGGTGCTACGACTCCGACATCCTGGCCGCATTCGACGCCGCCGTGGCCGACGGCGTCGATGTGATCTCGTTGAGCGTTGGCGGGGTGGTGGTGCCGTATTATTTGGATGCCATTGCGATTGGGGCGTTTAATGCGTTTGATGCTGGTGTGTTCGTGTCCGCATCCGCCGGGAATGGGGGACCCGGGGGATTAACGGTCACGAATGTGGCCCCGTGGGTGACTACCGTCGGGGCCGGGACAATCGACCGGGACTTCCCGGCCGATGTAAAGCTCGGGAATGGAAAAATGATCCCCGGGGTGAGTGTATACGGTGGACCGGCTTTGAAGCGCGATAAGCTATACCCGTTGATCTATGCCGGTAGCGAGGGGAGCGACGGATACTCGTCGTCTCTATGTCTGGATGGATCCTTAGACCCGAATGTAGTGAGAGGGAAGATAGTTTTATGTGATAGATGGATCAATTCGAGAGCTGCAAAGGGTGAAGTTGTCAAGAAAGCTGGTGGAGTTGCTATGATTTTGGCCAATGGTGTGTTTGATGGGGAGGGTCTGGTGGCTGACTGCCACGTTCTTCCGGCAACTGCAGTTGGGGCGGCGGCTGGAGATGAAATACGGAAGTATATCCAATTGGGGACGAGGTCGAAATCAAAATCTCCGGCATTGGCTACGATCATATTCAGAGGCACCAGGCTCCACGTTGCTCCTGCCCCGATTGTAGCGTCGTTCTCGGCTCGTGGACCAAATCCGGAGAGTCCGGAAATATTGAAGCCTGATTTGATTGCGCCGGGATTGAATATACTAGCAGCGTGGCCGGACAATGTCGGGCCGAGTGGTATTCCCTCAGACAAGCGCCGCACAGAGTTCAATATATTGTCGGGGACGTCCATGGCTTGCCCTCACGTTTCGGGACTTGCAGCGCTTCTAAAGGCGGCGCACCCCGACTGGAGCCCGGCTGCCATCCGGTCAGCCTTGATGACCACGGCTTACAGTGTGGACAGCCTCGGTGGAGCGATGCTTGATGAGGCCACGAGAAACTCATCCACGGTTATGGACTATGGTTCGGGCCACGTCCACCCGCAAAAGGCCATGGATCCAGGCCTTGTTTATGACTTAAACTCGTACGACTATGTGGATTTCCTGTGCAATTCAAACTACACGTTGAAGAACATTGAAGTGGTGACGCGAAAGGGGGCGGACTGTAGGGGAGCGAAGAGGGCGGGCCACGCAGGCAATTTGAACTACCCCTCGTTGGCCGTTGTGTTCCAACAATACGGGAAGCATAAGTTGTCAACCCATTTTATTCGGACAGTGACGAATGTGGGCGAGGCGGATTCAATATACAGGGTAAGGGTCCAGCCTCCCGAGGGGGCGATGGTGACTGTCGAGCCGGATAGGCTGGCTTTCCGACGGGTCGGGCAGAAGTTGAACTTTCTTGTTAGGGTAAAAATGGAGGCAATGAAGCTATCCCCAGGTAGTTCCGTAGTTAGGAGTGGTTCCATCGTCTGGTATGATGGTAAGCACAATGTTACAAGCCCCTTAGTTGTGACACTGCAACAACCACTTTGATGAAGTTAATGATGTCCGTGAATGTTGAGGTTTTTTTTCATGAGCAAATCTTGATTTGCTCAAGCCTTTTGAAGCTTGATGATGATGTGAGATGTATATGTGTAATGAGAGTGAAATGGGCAATCTTTCTAGTTAGAAAGTGTGCCACAAGAGTTGGGATGGAGGAGTATGTGTAAGAAAAAGAATGTGGGAATCAAGAATGTGTTGTAAAAAA
Source organism: Lippia alba (assembly GCA_037834125.1). Classification (NCBI taxonomy): domain Eukaryota; kingdom Viridiplantae; phylum Streptophyta; class Magnoliopsida; order Lamiales; family Verbenaceae; genus Lippia; species Lippia alba. The sequence goes on from JBBMKE010000003.1 coordinate 496,222, forward strand.
GGAACAACTATGGTTGTGTTTGAGGAGAATGCTATGAAAAAGATCAATGATCGTTGTGTTTTTTCTTTTTAGCTTTGTAGTGTTTGAAATGTTGTGAAGATTTGGCTGAATATTGCATTAGATTAGGTTTATGGAGTTGGGATTCAACATATCTTGTTGATTTTGTGCAACATACAACGAAATAGACACGATACGAAAATGATAGTATTAGAAATAATATTTTTGAGATTTTTTACGTAAAAAGTGTGACAAATAAAACAGGATATGGTAAAATGATGCGCGCCAAAATGATATCTTCCGTATATAATACTGCAAGAGAAAGAAATAAAGTGGGCCAACAAGGGAAATTAATGCATATTGTTGGGTTGTGCAGTGTGTTTTTGTTTGACAGAATTGAAATTGTTAAAACTTTAAAAAGGGTGGGGTTAAAATAGAGCCAATGAACTAGTGGGAGTGCCATTGTGTAATGTACCCATAGCATTTATGGTCATGTTCATGTCTCCATCATTTTTTTTTCTAAGGGTACAAATTTAACGTTTTTTTAACCACTTTGCCCTCAATGCCAATTAGGTTAAAATCAAGATATGTTACTAGCTATAGTCCCCTTGAGGTTGTTAGTAGTATGGTTTAGCGGTTCGTTGTATTAGCATAACTAGATTTCGTCCGGTGCTCAATTATCAAGAGAAGTATTTATTATTAGTAAGTTGAACTTTATTTTAGTGATTTGATCCACCCACGTTGTTACGGCCCTTAAATTTTGATTCGGAATAACAAATACTCAAATCGAATGAATTGAAACGGATTCAGGCCGTAGAGTAAAATGGGCATTCTTCTGCTTACAAGTCCAAACACTCAAAGGCCTTAAAACAGTACTGGACCACAAATCCCCTTAGGCCCATTAGAGTATAAATTCGCTTAGGCCCAATTTATGAAGAAATTATGCAAGAGATGGGCCTAAACTGCAACTTTTAGCCCAATAAAGTAGACAACTGATGAAATGGGCCACAAATTTAATTGTTTTAGGCCCGATTAACATAAAAACAGCTAAAGACTGAATAACTTTGGCCCACTTAATCTACAATCAATGCGGTTTCTCTAACAAAGTATATATTTACGGTTTCACGAATGACGTAGTTTAATCATTTGGCATTATATTAAGTGATGTTTGCAAATTGCGGTTTTTGAATGTTCGAAAAATCACTTTTGATTATTTTAAGCATAAATAAGCTAGAATCGAGAAGCAGTCCAAGACATGTTTCTGAATTCTGCTTATAGATAATGCGACTATGTATATTTTATTTAGACAATTATATCCTCATTAAAATATTAATAATACATAATTAACTTTTCAACACAAACAAAAGTTTAAGATTTATACAATCATCATACTTTTTCTTTCGTATTTCCATTAGAATTTGAAAATCTCAAACATCATCTCAAACAGAAAATCTTATCTCGATTTAATTTCAAAATAAAATCTAACCTCAACTGAATTCTAAAGTTTAGAAATCTCCATTAAAATCTCATAACTAAAAATATGTTGTTGGGGACATACCCTAAAGCTCAATGTTCAACCCAACACAATCAAGTCCAAGACTCAACCCATAAGGTGAGATAAAAATAAAGGAAATTTGTAGGGTCGTAACAACTCTGATCGGATAACTTCAATCATGATAATCTTCATGAAACGTGAATAACTAAACGACAAGAACAACAAGTTCGATATTATATAAATACAACCCTTGAGATATGACGATCTGCTTTCGGTATCTGAATTGATCTCTCCTAAACTCTGGCTTACTTCGGTAAGATCCTTGAGGAAGGATGATTAATCATTAAGGGTTTGGGCTAGAACGCAACATATGTCATTACTAGATAAATATTTCTCTTTCATCATTTTTTAGTTTTACTATAATTTTTTTAATTATTTATTTTTATTAAGATTTGAAATTTTTATTATAAATTAAGGTCAATATATATAGGTAATAAGATGAACGATTAGAAATTATCAGAGTTAATTTAGTATTTTCAAAAAAATTGAAAGTGATTCTTAACTTTTTTCTCTACAAACACTCAAACTGATTATTTTATTGTTTTTTTTTTTTTTCCAAACACTTACTATTTTTACTATCGCAAATTTTTACAGCTATGCAGTAGAGTTTGCAAACACCCTCTAAACTAGAAATTTTCTGTTCATTTTTTTGAGAATGCAACTACTATTTATAAGAAAAGATTTATATTTAAATGGTCCAAACCAATTCGAACTCAAATCAATGAGTTATATAACCAAAAGAAAAAAGTATAGTATTACAAAATAACTTATTTAACATTTATTTTGAATTTGAACATTTCGCAATGCAGTTAGCAGTACGATGATCTGATCCAATCAACCGATAAAACACAGGTGTACGAGATATTAAATGGTGCATTATTTTTATTCTATATCTCATCATTATTATTTTGGGGGTTCTCCTTTAGGCTTTATATTAATTTTTTCTTTTTCCTAGCTAAGATGTCACTTCTTGAACAGTTAACCAACTGTAGAATTACATACGAACGAGAGTGTATATATATATATATATATATATATATATATATGAAAATTATAATTTAATCGCTGAATGTTATGGATAGTTTGTGGTCCCTCTATTTTATTAGGGTTCCGTTGGGATTGGGCTCTAACCCCAAAGATTATATTGTTATATGTGTAATATCCAGAGATCGTTTTGTTGGAATGTGTATATTGCAGGGATGAAATTGTAATTTTACATTAAATAATTGAAGGATAGTCTCAACCCTAATGAAATTTTATCGGAATAAATGGATCACAAACGTTTCATAACATTCAGGAATGAAATTGTTAGTTTCAAATAAAGATGGATTATATTATAATTTATTTATCTAATATGTAATTTTCATATATATATATATATATATATATATTCCTTCCTTTACTTCTAGGCAACTTAATGTTGCCATTTGGCAACTTGCTTCTTAGGGTAATATTACAAAATACCCAAGCATAAGACAAAAATTGTACCGATCGATAAGTTCAAAAAATAGTACCAACTTGCATGGCAAAGGGAAAATAATAATAATAATAATAAAATTATTATTATTATTATTATTATTATTATTAATGATGTAGTGGGTAACGTAGGATAAATTTTTAGTTGTGCATCATATTTTTATTTAATTTTTTATATTGGTAAAATGTCGTATGATTTTCATATAATCTCGTACTTAAAATATCTTTTAAAATATATTATATTATTTGTATAAAATGTACTAAAATGTTCGAATGCAGAATTTATATCTTATTATGTTGCATAATTTTATTGAGAAGTAAAGTAAAAATATTCTAAATTGATAGGTAGTTAATTCAAACGGCTCATGATTTAATGATAATATTAAATTAGTTTATTTAATTACTTAAGACTTGGGACTAAAGTGAAAGGAAGAATTGTAATTGAAAAACTACCCCTAAGTTCATGCCCCTTATGAGTTTGGAGTGTTGATTCCTACCTAATATTAATGATAGGAACCACTTTGCTCCAAGCCAATTAAAAACCTTCATATGTTTCCTTTAATTGATTTATTTAATATGATATTACCATTGTGCTAATTTTATTCAACTTTATTGTCATAGTTGGCAACTTGGCATGTTGTTATATAAAATAAAATAATTAACTGTGACAATAATGGACCAGATATTTGGATAACTATTTATGAATCAGTAAAAGTGTGGTGTGCCATTTATTATTATCGACGAATTATTTATTATTGTTTGATTTAACCAAATTAACTAGGGATGGAGACACATGCAATATGCCCCCGAAATAAAAATATATGTAATTTGATGTTTTAATTAGTAATTATACCATGAAATGACCTAATTTAGTGGTTCGGTCCAATATTAATTTAATCAGAAGTTTCGAATTCGAGTCTCTTAAAATGTAAATATCATTAATAGAGAGAGTTTTAGTCCGTCCTGAATCGATCCATGAAAATGGACGAATATA
>JBBMKE010000003.1:519599-529895 GCA_037834125.1 Lippia alba
TAATAATAATGATACAACATTAAAACATATTTCTTAGCAATACTCCAATATGGGTTTTTTAAATGGTTTTCTTTTAAATAATGACTCAAGTTTGAATTTCACTAGGAGCCTTATTTATTTTTTATTATTATTATTATTATTATTATTATTATTATTATTATTTCTTAGCAATACAATAAATCACTACCGGCAATTCAAAAAAAAAAAAAAGAAAAGAAAATATGTACATCATCTGAGATTTAATTAATTGGGTGAGAAAGTGACTCGAAAACAATATTGAATGTGCTTTCTTGTTCAGAACTTTATGTATAAAATAAATGAGGTCAATTTATAGCTTTCATTTTTATAATATGTTTGATTGCATGTATGAAACTACCAATTTAACCAAATATTTCACAAACTACGATGCTTATATGATATTATCTTTTGGGGTAACATTTTGTCTATATGGGCCACACTACTCGGGCCCAGTTCTTGCAATAAAAAGATCCATTAGCTGCCAACAAAGAGATTAGCCCAGTCTGGTAAAGCCCAAGTTAGGACCGAGGGAATCAACTCACTAATATGTTGAAATTGTTATATTTTGTGTATGATTGGGGGGACTTTTAGTGATAAATATGTATGTATGATTAATAGTTGTCTATGTAGAACATTCGTTGGCTTCAAATTCGTGTGTATGATTGATAGTTGTTGATGCAAATGATCCAACCCCATTAAAATGTGAAAACAAATCTCTTTAACCTTGTAAAGAGGCACCCTGTAGTCTGAAAACTTAATTAATGATTTAACGTTACGAGATTGTCTCCCAAATATTCAAAAACAATATAGAAATGTTGACCGTAAAGTTAATATTTGTAGAGAGTTTCAGGATGTAGAATGATATTGTCATTTTAATAGACATTTGACGAGTCATTTGATCATATTATTCTGGTGTGATTGTGAACTTTCACACACCTTCCGCTGTATTTTTGTTTCTTTGGAAGTGCAAAATATTTTTGTTAATTTTTGTGGGTAAGCTAAGTTTTGTATTTCCGAAATGGGCTTGTTGTTAGTTTGCAATTAAGAAAATGGAAGAAAGTGCAGATAGTTTAGTGGGTCGAGTTTTAGGTTTTCTTCACATGTATGAAAATCATTTAATCAGATTGTTGTGGGTGGAAAAGCTAAATGTAAAAAGTGTGGACAAATTTATGCTTCTGGTAATGTTGGAACGTTAACTTTAAAGCGTCATCTAACTAAAAGATGTTCATATCGTGAGGTACGCCAATATGAGCTTCATAATGAGGAATTTGATCAATCTGTATTTAGAGAAAAAAAAGTAGCTAAACCAATGATTAAGCAAAACTCTCCATACAATTCTGTTGAATATGAAGGGATATGAGACATTTTTTTCTTACGTGAACCCTCTTATTGTCAATGTGTCCCGAAACACATCAAAAACCCATGTTATAAGAATATATCAAGTAGAAAAAGAAAGACAAAAAGCAATATTAGAATCTTTTAGCAGTGAAATATGTTTGATATTTGATATATATATATATATATATATATATATATATATATCTCTTGTGTCAAACGAATATATCATTATGTTAACAATGACTGAGTCCTGCAAAATAAAGTACTTAATTATTTTTCGACAATTCCCCCCTCCCTCCCACATGATGTTCACAATGTTGGAGAGAAATTAATTAATTATTTGAAAGTATGGGGTATTGAGAGGGAAATTTTTACTTTGACGTTGGATAATGCAAGCTACAGTAATAGTGTTGTGGATTTGCTGAAAAATCACATTATTTTAATGATTAATACTTCGATATGTGATGTGATCTTTTTACACATGAGATGTGTTGCACATATGTTAAATTTGATTTTGCAAGCTGGTTTAAAATGCATAGAAAAGATTCATGATAGTGTGAAATATGTTAGAAGGTCTGAAATTAGGACAATAAGATTTACAGAGCGTGCCAGATAATTAGGTTTGGATACAATAAGAAAATTGAAACAAGATATGCATGTTAGATGAAATTCAACTTATATGATACTAGATAGTGTTATCTTGTACAAACATGTATTTTGTTAATTGAAAAGGGTTGATCCTAACTACAAATGATGCCCTACACCTGAAAAATGGAGGAAGGCGAAAAAAAATCGCAATATTTCTCAAATCGTCCTTTCCGTTATAGGAAATAAAAGTAAAAATTATAGTTTTTCCTGTTATTGCTACTCAATTAGTTACATGACCTTTATGGTTATTAGGTAGAAAGGCCAATTGAGATTCTATGACCATTATTTTCTATCGGATTAATTAGCGAGCAGAAGCAATTTGTGCAATATATGTCGAAAAGTAAATATGAGTAAATTTTCAATCACATAATTTTATTAATTTTTTACATACACACATATATGTATACTAAATGCTCTACTAATTTTTTGCAAATTTAAAATTTGTAAACATGACACAACCATGATAATATGGTGTTTTTAGTAGACATTGGCTCAAGGAAAGTAATACGATCATTCTCTTCGAGACCCTTTATTTACTCTTCATTCTGTTCGATTCCGAAGCCAAGATCCGAGGATATCGGAATTTTTTTTTCTAGATTGTGGAGATGACTGACAACTCCACATTCATCAATCTGATTTTCAAAAAGTGGTAAGTTTATTATGTTCTTATTTAAAAACATTAATTTCCTTTTATTAATTTAGCTTGTAAACAAGTTCTACTTCCATTTATGTGTAATTTTTCGTAATACATATTTGTTTACAATTCATGCTTTAATTTGCCGAAGTTCCCATACATCATTTATGGCGTGATGATTCGTTCACCGATCATATCTCATAGAGGTGGTGAACTTTTGACTGGATTTAAGACTTCTTCCATATTTGTGGTTGATGGCACAACGGGGAAAGTTGTTCAGACTTTTGGGTCGAATAACTTCCATTATATGGACTTTGAAGATTCTAGTTCAAAGGATTCTAAGTACGAAAATTTCATCTATGTTACCAGGACAGATTTTACGATAAATTACTCATCCACAAAGACGGGGGGCAACTCTTTTGGTATCTGAGGTTTGCTAAGGTGGGCATCACATTCCATTGTGAAGGAAAAAAAGATCTTATTTCCTGACTTAACTCCAAAATGTCCCACCTATTACGCCAAAAAGCCCCATGTTTATCACATACGTGGTAGATGCTCTTTATCTTATATTTTCCCAACTAGAAGAGTTTTTTCTCAACCCAGTCTTTCTATTGCTTCCGATACCGTAATGCCATGACAAATTTTCTGTCTACCATTCTTGGGCGTCTACAAGAATGGTATTTGATCTCTTACTCATGCTTGTTTATTGTATTAGTCATCTTCGAAATTGTTGTATGGAGAACAAAAACAATTCACCTAAAGAAGGATCCAACAAAAAAAGAAGAAAGTCCCGAGATTAGTGACCACAAATAAGAAAGGAAAGAAAAACAAATTGGAGAAGAAAATCCTGAACAAATTGGAGAAATAAAGGAAGAAAGATCCACCATTACTGAAAAAAGAAGAAAGAAAGAAAAACAAATTGGAGAAGAAAATCCCCAGCAAAGTGGAAAACAAAGCAAGAAGGATCCACCATTATTGAAAAAAAAAAAGGAAGAAGAAAATCAGTTGGAGAACAAAGGAAGAAAGATTAACCATTATTGGAAAAAAGAAGAAAAGAAAGAAAAGCAAACTTGAGAAGAAAATCCCGAACAAATTGGAGAAACAAAGTATGCACTGTCGTCTAAAACCTCAAAATGTTCTAGTGAACATCAACAAGAAGTTGAAAGAAAACGATTGTTATGACTGAACATAAAGAGCATGTAGAGCAAGTGACTGCTCTAAATGCCATTGACTGACTGTCAAAAATCAAAGACGAGATCAACGTATCCTGAAAGCACTCAAAACGATTGTTTCTGAGCAGCAAATGAAGGATTTTGTACCCTGAAAGTAGTCCAAATGATTGTTTGTTAGCAGTAGTTGTTTGTTAACAATAGCAAATGGTTGTTTCTAAGCGGTAAGATCATGCATCAAATGATCGTTTCTTAGCAGCAGACGAAAGATTTTACTATTTTTTAGTTTTTGTCTGAAAGATGAAGGATTTTATGGTATACTTGATTGGATGTATTTGGATTTTCAGATGATATACTTGAATGGACGTATTTGGAGCTTAAAAAAAAGCTGAAAGAAAACATGTCAAATTTGGCTCGAACTACAAGCGAGTAATAGCAATAATTTTCTCTTTCATAAAAAAATAATTACTCTACTTCCGATAAACTAATTATTTTTTCTCATATTAATTTATGTATAAATAGATCAGGGTACTTCATTAATGTGAAATATGTCAGGAGGTCTGAAATAAGGACAATAAAATTTGCAGAATGTGCCAAACAATTAGGTTCAGATACAATAAGAAAATTGAAGCAAGATATGCATGTTAGATGAAATTCAACTTATATAATTCTAGATAGTATTATCTTGTAGAAACACGCATTTTGTCAATTGAAGATGATTGAACCTAACTACAAATGGTACCCTACACCTGAAAAATGGAGAAAGGTGAAAAAAATCACAAGATTTCTCAAATTGTTTTTTGAGTTGACTGAACTTTTATCTGGGTAGCATTATCCCACATCTAATCTTTATTTTCTCAGTGTGTGGCGGATACAAATGTTTATACAAGAAGAAATGATAAGTGATGATGCTGATATAAGTAACATGGCTCCATGGATTAAGCTAAAATTCGAAAAATACTAGGAGAATAGTGCAGTATTGATATTAGTCTTTATTCTTGATTCTACGTGTTTGTTGAATTTTGCTTCAAGAAACTTGATTCGAATACTTCACTTCAAAAAATTCAAGAGTTAAAAAAAACAAATGAAATTGTAATTTGAAGACTACTTACATACACTTCCTTCCCGAGTTGAACAATTTTTGGTTGATTGTTCAACTGCACACGATGATGACAAGGATATCATAATGGAGGTATTTTTATTCGAGCTGAACAATTTTTTCGAACTCAATCTCAATTGGAATCCTACTTAGCAAAGCCTCTAATTGATGTGAAACAATATCAAGAACTAAATATTCTTGACTTTAGGAGATGGACTAGTGTCAGATATCCTGAACTCTCGTTAATGATTCGTGATATTTTCATTATTCCGTTGAAAAAAATTCCGACTGAAAACCAATGAAAATTTTTCGTTGAAAAATATTTTGTTGGAAAAAATAATTTTCCGTCGGAATTCCATCAGAAATATATTTCCAACAGAAAACTGACGGAATGGAGCCGTCGGGACCCAATTCCGATGATGTTTTTTTTCCAACGGGTGTCATCCCGTCAGATATCAGTTTTTCTAACGGAAAACCGACGGAATTTTAGAAAATCCCGTCGGAATTCGACAGTTTTTTTTGTATCGGAACAGGCATGCGTCCGGAATATGATTCCACTTTCTTTTCCACACATAAGCCAATCCTTAAACTTTCTAATTATAACATCTTTAGCAGCCGCATTATCTGCAACAATGGCAAACAATTTTTTCTCCAAACCTCACTCCAATATTGTATCCTTCATAAACTTAAACAATGAACTTTTTTTTGGACCTTATTACATGTTGCTTATCACTAAAAGAATGAAGATTGGCGCGATTTGTGGTCATGCAGTGTATGCCATTGCTAAGAGCGAGATGATTCAAATACCAAATTCTACTGTGCACTCAAATATGGCTAATTCTAAAAATGAGAACAGGTATTTTGCCAATTCCGCATGTAACTATAAAGTTGAAGTGTTATTACAAAAGACAGATCCTAAGATGAATATGCTATTTATGTTTTGTATCTTGATTATTTTCATAAATGTAGCTGTTTTTCTGGCTATTTAACGTGCATTTCTGTCATAGAATCGTTCACCAATTCTACATGCCAAGGTAACCTCTGTAATAATTTGTGATGCACCATTCTCTGTAATAATTTGTGATGCACCCATCTGTGATGTCATCTCAGTCTTACGATCCTAATGAATTTATATCTATACTAGTATTTGCCTCTCCAATTCTGAGGCAAATGGCTAAGGAGAGATTCATTGATTATTATATTTTTATAGATATATTAAGCGCAGTTTTTAGTGCATTCTCAATATTTAAATATTCTTAGTGCCCGGTGCCAGTTTTTCCCAACAAATATGCAGGGGCATACCATACCACATTGGTCATGTGATGTTAATTTAACATGTTGAATGAGACAATATATCATTAGAGTTGCAGGGGGAATCTATTGTGTTTTTGTTTTTGTGTTAATTAGCACTTTTACGTCTTACATTTCTTTTTAACTGTATTTCTATTTACATGATTTTGCTTTTGCCTTTTCTCGTGTTGATAGCTAGATACAAGAAGCTCCTACGCAATGTGGATCTTACCAAGGACTTTTACTTTAGCTACTCGTACCATGTTATGCTTAGTCTTCAAAAGAACCTGAGCAACCATGAAACAGGACTGGTTCTTTACGAGACAATGTTTGTATTAAACAATGAATCACCATCATAAGGATAAGGGAAATTTCTGAATGCAAGGATCTTTGTATGCAAATGTCAAGCATCATCGATAGTGACATGTTAAGCAATTATAAGAAATTTGTGTATGCTTCTCAATCCAAATATCAGCAGTGATAGATACTTTGCATTTAAACTCATTATATCAACTAAAGGAAAAAGATTTTTGTCATCTTGCGTCTTTTGACAATTTACCATCCCAACAAACTTTCGCTGCAAACCGCATTCTAATATTTGCATTTGTAACATATGGACATCTAAATTTTTTTTGTGGTTTTGGCTAAAATATATATGTCAGTTGTATTTTCACCAAAATTATCAAAAAAAATTTAGATGGTGGTTTGCAACGAAAGTTTGTTGAGACGGTAAATTGAAAAAAAGAAGAAGCAAAGTTCGAATTACAAAAAAAAATTCCCATCAATTTATATGTGTCAACTTATTTCTCTTCATGTATCCGAATAACATCATCTCGAACAGTATTTCTAAAGGAAACTTGAAATCCGAATTTAAACTATCTAGGAAATCCTCAAAGTACTCATGTTTCAACCATATTAAGTGGATACTTATGTTTTATGGTTGCAATTGCAAATTTCTTTCCGCTATTTACTTGATCAAATTTAAATTCGCTCCTAGGGCTACTTTCAATTCTACTATTTAATTTGAAATTCAGACATGCATTAAATATGCAGATATTTTTAACAGTAACAGAAGAAGCGCGACCGATAAGCTAAGTAGCTTTGAACAATGATTACGTCTAGCATAAGTAGTATTATCTACATCTTGAACCTTTGTAAAGTGATCCTATACCTTCGATGTTTTTCTTTTTCTATCTCTAGGAGGTTTAGGTGCATTAGTTACTTTTTTAGCGCTCCCGCCATCACAAGAATAATAGCAGAAGCTATCGACCGGCTCAGTTGATTATGTGATGTCGACATTTTAAACAAATCCCCTCTTACTGTTAATCATTGAAAATAATATATGATGTAATCAAATATATAAAACCTCATTAATATGAAATTATGGACAGAATCTATTAGTTTTTGAACAAATGAACAACAAAGAAAAAGATACTAAACAGTTAATTGCTAATGTGAATGCAATTAACCCAAGAAACAAGGCATAAATAGAAAAAAGGATTTCAGTCGATTATCATATCTTTTATGCTCATTTTTTAATTTTGCTGTCGTGGTCCAGTTTTGATTCCTCTGACAAGAAAGACATTATATGCAATACTGTCATTTGTATATGTACTCCAGCGATTTAGTTATTGAGGGACTAACTTAAAATAAATTAATAACGTTAGAGACTTATCATTTACTTTGAAAATTTCTGGGACTAAAGTAATACAAACTCGAAATTTTAGGAAAATTAAATATGACATTTAGTCAATAAAAATTAAAGGTGTGGAGTGTGGATGATGTCCAATATGTGATTAATAACGTTAGAAACTTATCATTTACTTTTAAAACTTTAAAAATTAAAGTGATACAAACTCAAAATTTTAAGAGCTAAATCGGACATTTGCTCAATTAAGATTAAATGTGTAGAGTGTGGACGATTTCTCTTTAGGATGCCACTATCACGTATGACCCCTTCAATTCACTCTTAAATTTTTAAATTTAATAGTTTACATATCTTAATTTATAAAATTGTTCCTGTTGTACTATTATTCTGATGTGATATAAGTGTCAGTTTTTTCAAACGCAACATTTATATGTTTTTTATATTTCCTATAGTATTTCAGATACAAATTTGGGATAGTATGAAATGCATATTTCCAACATATTTTGAGTAATAATTGAGTTGATTGATTCTAAAAAAACAAAGATTAAATGTACTTCTTTCTTTTTCCTATAATTTTCCAAAGCATTTCGCATGACGCATGATATATTTTCTAAATTGATGCAGGCCCGTCGGCCCAATTACCATAAAACGAGTTGGCCGAAACCTTTCGGTACGGAACTATGCCAAAGATGAAAGTTAAATGGGCTTGATTAATTACACGTAAATTGGCTTTCGGTAGGGAACTATTCCAAAGATGAAAACTAAATGGGCTTGATTAATAACTCATGACACAAAATTCAAATTGCAAAACAATTGCTGCGATGAGCAATCTGATCATGAGCTCAAGTTATCTTTTTACTTAATTTACTATGTTATATATATTTAATATAATATTTGACACAAGTCAATTATAAATACGACAAAACTAATTGTACCACGATCATTAAGCACCTCGAAAATTTTAAAAATGAATCGATAATGGAAAAAACTGTACATTAAACTAGGTTTTCTAATAGCATCGGTCCACTTGTTTATTTGCCCTATTATACCTACTGGTTAATCTTTAATGGAGTTATGGAGATGGAAAAATTGTTTGATTAATCTAATATTCTATTTGGAATCTATATATAGTTTTGGACATTAATAAATGTAGGACTCCAAATTTTCAAATTAGGAAATTAGAGGATCAAATTTTACCGAAAATCTTCTTTTCATACTGAATTTTTAATTTCTATGTGGATGATAGGTCGACAAATCGACGGCCGCTTAGATTCTTTTTCACTAAGTAGGATTACACGAAATATTGGTTAAAATGTACTAATTAAAAATTCAGAAATAAAAAGAAATTTAGTTTTTTTTTTTAATTACTACATGTGCAAACTATTTTCACTTGTAATCCTACTTGGCAAAAAAGTTCACGCAGCCAGTAATGTGTCGTTTTGTACCTAAAAAAATATGGCGAGATAAAAGATTTCTTGATAGGTTTTGTTATCTAATTTCATGATTTAAAAAATTGAAGTGTTATATTTGTCCATTTCCAAAATCATATCTGAAAATATAAAAAATATACTTTTTAATAGGATGAAATGAACCATTTTCTTGTATGGAGATCGAAAATTATCGTTTGACGGGATCTTCATATTACGAATCAATTGGGGTTAGTTGGGAATGGTTTCGAAGAACCACAAATTGCATATTCACATGGGCCCTTCACAATCTTTTGATCCAATAATTAATTAAATATTCATTAGTATTAAATTAATAATAGACAGATGTTTATAGATTTTCATACTTGATAATTTGATATTGACAACCTCAACAAACTAAGCTAAAGAGTCAAGGGGTTGTTAATGGCAGGTCGTAATAGATTTATTGCAAATAAATAAACGTAAGAAAAAGAAGGTAATCAATTATTTATTTGTTTTTTCTTATAATACCATCTGAATTATATGAGAAGTTCCAAATCATCATCTCCAATCTAATATATATCAATTATAGTTAAAAATATCATCTTCAAACTAAACCCCTTCACTATTGTTGAAACTTATCGACCACCTACGCTGTAGCATGATAAATCCCACCCGAATATTGCATCTAAGGTGGTGATTTATAACTTTTACAGACCCCAAAAAAAAATTAAAAAAAAAGAAGCAAAATTTCGGATGTCAAACTAAAACAAGAAATTAATAAAGGAGCTAGGAGCGAAAAACAAAAAAATTACATAACAAAGCAAGGAAACTGCAGTTTACAAGTTGAGCTGTATAATTAATAGATAGGTATATAATATCAACTTTAGGGTTTCGTGACCAATACGAGTTCATTTCGATTGATATGGACCATGCACGCTAGCAAGTGAGATTTGTACTAATGGGACAAAATATTAGTTTTGGAATGATATAAAATTAATTGTGAAAGTTTGTCCTCGCACAACCAAGGTCAACCAGTTACCAAT
>JBBMKE010000003.1:596168-606424 GCA_037834125.1 Lippia alba
GGATATTATCATCATGGTGGTGATCCGTTTTCGAATCCACAAGCACAACCATTATATGCAAATCAACTATCTTACCCTCAAGTTAGAGATGATAGGCGTCGTCAATTGCACTACTTCTCAGAAGATGCAGACAATTCTGAATTTCTTCCGCCTCGTCATTCCACTTATTATTAGTAAATAATTTACTTTTATTTATCTATTGCAATATTTGTGGTGTTATATGATTGTAGAAGAACTTTTATTTGTATTGGCATATTAATTAATCATATTTATCGTAAAAATGTATTCCGTTACACGAAGTGCCGCGATCCTTCCGCGACGTGAGGCTGGAATTGGAACGGTGCGCCATCCGTTTCCCGCGATCGCAACTGCGAACCATGAGCACAACTTGATTTCGAACCCCATTCTTGGCCCGTACATTACCATCATCAACCGTTTTCTCGTTAGAAAATACAATGAGAGATATTAAAATTAAAACTACTTTATCTCAGAGATAGAACAATTATATCAAACGGTATGTCTAATTATGATATCGTCTTTTTGACAAATACTTACTGCCAATGTGAGGGGAAAATCCCCGTGGAAGAAGACCTTAGTCTTCGATGGATCCACATTTTGGTCAACCCATCGAGCCCTGGTGGTCAACCCCTTCGAAAATGCCTCTAAATGGTCCATATCTTTGGTCACCTTGCCACCATATTCCACAAAATCCCATCTGCAATATCATCTCACCAAAAATATAAGTAAAAATAGCAAAATAATAATAATAATAATAATAATAATAATAATAATAATAATAATAATAATAATAATAATAATAATAATAAATTTGATATAGCCCAAAATTAATGTCCAGATCTCTTATATTTTGGTTCTTGTTTCACGAGACCCTCCCATCAAGGCAGAACTTAATTATCAATAAAAGATATGAAATATTTTATAGTCCCCGATCAGATTGACATTCTTTCTTTGTAATTAAAGCATGATAATTCATAAACTGATATTTTATGAATGTCTCACATGCTTTAATGTAAGGATACTTCTAAAAAAATATTATCTTGTCGATGTCATCCGTATCGGATATTCATATTGCATGCCGTGAATGGTATTCCTTGCATAAAAAATTAATTAACCCAGGAAATTGGATTAACACGGAATCTGTTCACGCAAATATGGAACCTGGCTTGCATACTTAGGCATTTCAATTAGTCAAGGAAACACAATTGTCATTGAATTCCATTAGCATGCGTGAAATTCTAATTTGAAGAGACCAACACCATTCCATATCCCAAAGTTATTGTTGTTTGTTTTTCGAAGTTTATTTGGACATGAACTCTTGGGATTAATTAGTTGAATAAGCCATCATGAGTCATGGCATCAGACTCCTATTCGAAATAAATAAAGCCCTCAATTCAATGATTTCACCATCCAAATTCAGAAGCTCAATCGAGAGAGAGAGAGAGAGAGGAGCAGAGAGATAGATAGGACTTCTGTTAGTCTTTGAAATCATTGTTTTTGAATGATTGACAAAAAACTAAGTTTGCAGGTCTCACAATAAGGGAGCGTGTGGAATCAACTGAACCACATCGGAACAAATACTCTGTTTTAGATTTCATCATAAGATATTATGCACATATTATTATCTCCCTAATCTTATTTTGCAGACTTAAACATAAGAGCAAAGTGATCGTTAGAAAGTCAGCTAAAAAGGAAAATTGCTGTTGGAGCTTAAAGTCAACACAACTCAAATATGGCTGTTGGAATGTGCCTTGGAAGACTCACTAACTTGAATTTGAATTGGAAAAGCAACAACTATATGATGGGCTTATAAATACATCTCAAGAACAACAATTCATTTGATTCTTTTTACAAGCTCTCCAGTGCTAGCTATTTAGTGAGGAAGCTTGGGAATCCAGGTGCAGGTCTGCTTCGTACCAACCGTGGTTGCTGATTGTACCAGACGACCCTTTTGTTGTATCTTGTATTCCTTTGATCCAATAAAGTGTTACCTTCAAAACTCTTAAGTCGTATGACTTAGGTAGATGATTAATCTCTGTGGGTTCGTGTTTTTACACAACTAAGAGGTCAAACCTATCTAAATCCGTTGTCTCCTTTCTTTCTATTGTTTATCTTTGTGTGAGACATATTGAGCTCTTACTTCAGCTAATATCTAAGTTTCCTGAGCTTCAACTGAAATATCATTAATTGAAATCAGTGACTTGTGATTGAGTCACTTGAATATTTGGAAGTGGAGTGGATGAAGTATCTTGGCTAAAGCCTTGTGCTATATTGTGATTATCTTGCACAAACACTTTGACATATCCTGAGTTATATCAGTCAATGTTTGACACTTTACTCATCCACTAAAGCTTGTGTTGTGACAAGCTAAAGTTCACTTTGACTAGTTCAAAGTCTGTTCCACTGGTACGTACTGCATTAAGAAGAAGTCTTAAACAAGACCTGTGGAAGAAAAGTGATTCAAGTGTGAATCATTGAAAGTTGATTAAGCCACTGCGTTGCTACTCTGATAATCTTTAATGAGCTTGACAGCTCTGGGCTTTGGCATCTTGATTCAAGCACATATTGTGCAATAATTGTTGAAAAAGGCTTACATATCAATTCACCCCCTCCCCCTCTTGATTTCTAACAACTTCCACCCGGCGTTACGCACTTGGCAATTCTTGATGACGAGAGGCAATCCCAAGAGAATGATTCATTTACGTGCTTTGAGGTACATGATTCTTTACTTAGTTCGTACAGAGGTCGTTGGCCAAAGTTGATTACATCGACACGCTTAAGCGAGTGGTCTCAAAAAGTTATCCTAAACAAGATATCAAAGGTGTGGGCTCTATAGGCTGCACACCATCAACTTACCAAAGGGCTAGACTACTTACCATCATTGGGTCGAGCTATTATCAAAGGAAAAGCCAAGTGGGGAGACAACCTCAAATTCGATGGTGAATTTCGCTTTATTGATAGATACTGGGAGTTGACTGAAGATATCCTTAGTCGATGCGAAGACAAGTTAAAAGATGCTCAATTACATGATGCGGTACGTGCCTCTTTATTTATTTACGATCGTAACTCCAAGATTATCAAGACCTTTATCGAAGCATGGTGCCCATCTACAAATACCCTCGTAACATCATTCGGCAAGCTATCTATAACATTGTGGGACTTACATACCTTGGCGGACCAAAAGTTCACCCAAGATTCGATTGTGGGTTGTGAGTTTACTTGCACAAACTAGGTATAAACCTATTTCCCTTGTGATCATGACCAGTATGCTCTTTGGTATCAGGGGTTACTTCATCATAAATCAGTCCGGTCATAGGGAGGTCCGCCAAGGTATGTATGTCCCACAATGATATAGATAGCTAGCCGAATGATGTTAAGGGAGTATTTGTAGATGGGCACCATGCTTCGATAAAGGTCTTAATAATTTCGGAGTTGCAATCGTAAGTAAATAAGGAGGCACGTATCGCATCATGTAATTGAACATCTTTTAACTTGTCTCCTCATCGACTAAGGATATCTTCGGTCCATTTCCAGTGTCCATCAATAAAGCGAAATTCACCATCGAATTTGAGGTCGTCTCCTCACTTGGCTTTTTCTTTGATAATAGCTCGGCCCAATGATGGTAAGTAATCTGGCCCTTCGGTAAGTTGATGGTGTACAGCCTGTAGAGCCCACACATTTGATGTCTTGTTTAAGGTAACTCTTTGGGACCACTCGGTTAAGCGTAAGCATGTGGCCCTCTCTTGGGATTGCTTCTCGTCATCAAAGATCGCCAAGTACTCAATGCCGGAAAGAATTGAAATATCTTACATATTAAAAGAAAGTGAGATACTTGCCTTGTGCATCAGCTCCTTACAAGATCTCTTAGGAACTACGTACACGCTAAAGAATAAAACCCGAGGGGTACTTGTAATCAGACCGAGTTTTAGGGCAGGTAGCCATGACTCTTGGAATCCTCTTCGACGATCGGACTTAGTAACATTATGAAGCAACGAACCAATCCAATCTTGTCATAATACTCTAAGAATCATGCTTCCTTGAAGAAGTGAACCGAGAAAAGTGAGATACTGCCATGTACATGTCCTCTATCTCGAGTTCATTGTTGGTTAATACCACACAAGAAAGAAGCCCTTAATTACAAATAGATATATAACACAGAGCTAGCTGATCATATTCATAATTAATTATCATGGCGGAGGCTGTTATTTCCGTTGTTGTGGAGCGGCTGACGGCCATTGTGGAAGAGAAGAGACGAAACGAGTTGAGTTTGGTGCGAGGCGTGAAGAAAGAGGCACGCAAACTTTCCGATGAACTGAGTCGAGTTCGGAACGTGTTGGATGATGCAGAGAGGAGAGGAGTCAAGGACAAAAACATCAGGGAATGGCTGAAAAGGCTCTAATATGCTTCCTACGAGATGGACGATGTCTTGGATGAGTGGAATCTCTCTCATATCAAGCTTCAAAACGAACAACAGGATTCTTCTTCTGTTGCCTCCCCACAGCAAAAGGTAATATTCTCAAGTGTTTTCCTTCAATTGTTAAAAATCAACCCAACCAAAATTTGATTGTTAATATCTTCATCTTATAAACAAGTAATTTTTATTTTTAAGCTATTGAGAATGA
Source organism: Lippia alba (assembly GCA_037834125.1). Classification (NCBI taxonomy): domain Eukaryota; kingdom Viridiplantae; phylum Streptophyta; class Magnoliopsida; order Lamiales; family Verbenaceae; genus Lippia; species Lippia alba. Next base: position 600,809 of record JBBMKE010000003.1, read on the forward strand.
CCACGAAAGGGAGCTATATATGGGGCTTTAAATGGATAGCTGACAATAGATGTCCTTATTTGAATCCATTTAGAGATAATATTGTCTGAAGCTGTTTTGGATTGATAATTAAACATCTTATCCGTTGCTTTATTTACATATTGGTTTGATGGATCTGTTATTTAATATATTCATTATCCGTATCTTCGAAAAATATTATATGTATATGTATGTATGTATGCATATATGTGTGTGTACTAGTCTTATTGTATAGTATAATAAAAAAAAAATTATTGATTCATAAATGAGGAAAAAATTATTATTGATGAGGCATTATATATTCATTTTGACAATATAAAAAATATATAATAAGTAACATATATTGTATTTTGATCTACATAAATAGTCGAGCCTATATAAGATTTATATATATATGAGTTATTTGAGATCTCTAACATATTTAATATATATTTACGTAAATATATTTTAAAGTTTAATGAAAACTTCTATAAATTTATATTTGTTATTATTTTAATTAAAACGAATTAAGAAAGAATAGATTTGTATTAAGTTATCATAGATCTATAAAATTCGATTCCTATTACATATATCAATAAAATTCGAATCTTATTTATTTCAATAAGCAGGTATTATAACTTATGGGTTGTAGGGGAAAAAAAATTAAAGTTTTGGGTTATAAAAGTTTCAAAAATGTTTTATGATTTGTTAAGTTACTGTATGCCTGAATTTCACTAGCTAATTGAAAATAATATCTAATTGTGCTGTAATTATTGTTAGTAAAAGTATGAATTTTAAAATTATTAACTCATACAGGTATCCGAATTCTGAGTTCGCGTAATCGAATACCACATACTAATCAAATTAAATATCATTCCAAGTAAGAATAATCTAATATCCAGATCGTATGCGCTAGCCGGATACAAACGCCTTTGATTCTTTAGATAACACTAGTAATTCGTATATTCAATGTATATGTTAAAAAAAATTAATTAAAATATATTAAATTACTTTTTTATTAATAAAAAAATAAATAAATATTAATATACTAAACACTTGATATAATAACATAGATAAAGATAAATTAAATTTAAAAAAAGATAAAATTACATCAGTCAAAATAATAATGATTAATTAAAAATATAAAAAGAAAAGATAAAAGAATATAGAAAAGATTAATGTGATGCGAGAGAAAATGAAAGTGAAGAGATAATATATAAAAATAAAATATTTTTAAAGTTAAAAACAGAAAAGAAAATAATTCAAAAATCAAAGACATGAAGATGATTTCTATCTATATCGACGTTTAATATAATAGTATAGAATTATAGATAAGTGCTAAACGAATTTGAGTATAAATATTTTACACTTGAAATCTTGTATTATGCATAGATAGCATGAAAAATCTTGATTAAAAAAATCGAAAATTGTGTCTTAAATACTTTGCTCACCTCCCCCAAAACTTATTTGTTTACAAATTTGTGTGGATTTCTAATATGCCCTCGTATGTTTCAAAACAATTTCAGACAATGACTGCATATTCATCACTTTCAATGGTATCGAATTTCTTGCTACATTTTTACTTTCATCAATACATTTAACGTGCATTGATGATGAAGCAGGAGATAAAATAGGGAATCCGATCCAAAAAATAGATTTCTCTTATTTTGAGACCCTAAATTCCTCATCTGCCAAGCCCAATTCTCCCTAAACTTCATCTTCTCCGCCCAGCCACAAGTAACCACTATCACAAACCACCACCATGCAGCCATCCAAACCAGATCCGTAAACCATCTTAATCCAGATTTGAGACCACTGCCGCCGCCACATCGCAACCACCACCACCATGCAGCCACCAAACAACGATCAACTTTCCTCTGGTGAATTCTTGACCGATTCAAAGGAATCCGGCATCCATTTTTATTTGTTAAAGTTTATTTATAATTGATATTTAGAATGTTAAGGTTAATTGATGTTTTTAATAATTATAACACATTAATTATTAATGTAATATTTATAAAACTAAAATCATATCGTTTATCTAATTAAAACATTGTATGTTAATTAATTATCTAATTATTTACTAATCAAATAAATGAATTGATATAAGGGATGATCTTTATCATTACGTCTAACATGGGGGAATCATGCAAAAACCGGTTTGGGATCTCCTGTTTCAAGTTTGTATATCATCTCATGTTTTACTCATATGCACGCATCAAGTGTATTAATAAATCAGCTTGGAATCTCCTATCTCCTAATCTCGGCTGTCTATTAATACACTTGACACGTATATGTGAATGAAACATGAGATGAAATACTAACTTAAAATAGAAGATCCTAAACCCCTTTGGGACAAGTGGTTTAATTTGTTAACTGATCATCCCCATTTAATTTGAATATTTTAATCTCCAAGAATTAATTGTGAGAATAATTACATTCAATATTTTTGACAGGTTTGTTCCTTCATCCCACGTTCTTCATGCTTAAGTTTTAAGAAAATAGTCGCTCGTCGTGATATTGCCCTAAAAATAAAATATGTGAAAGCACAATTTGATGTGATTTTGAAAGAGAGAAATAAATATGATTTTGTTGAGAATGAGGGAACAGGGAATGCTTTAGAGCGGGTCACTACTTCTTTCGTTGAAATAGATGATATTAAGGGAAGAGACATTGATAGGGATAATCTTGTGAGCAAGATCATATCACATAGTACTATCCCTAGTCAAGAAGGTCAAGTAGGGCCAATCCACATTAGTTCTATAGTGGGAGCGGGGGGAATCGGAAAAACGGCTCTTGCTCAATTAGTCTATAATGACAATAGGGTGAAAGATTGTTTTCCTTTAAGAATTTGGGTTTGTGTTTCCGACCCCTTAGATGAGGCTAAGATTGCCAAAGAGATCTTGGAGCAAATGCCAAAGGATTCCCAAGAGAACCCAAGTACTTATAACCAATTGCAAGTGCTACTAAAACTCGTTGAAAAGTCTTTTTCGGGAAAGAAGTTTCTTCTTGTTCTAGATGACGTTTGGAATGGTGATGATGCCAAGTGGGGGCCTTTGAAAAGCTCTCTTAAATCTAGTTGTGCTGTGGGGAGTAGAATTTTGGTGACCACAAGAAACGAGAAGGTAGCGAGAAATATAGGCACCAATGAGCGCGAGATCCACCAGCTAAAACAACTCTCTGATGATGAATGTTGGTCAATATTGAGTCGTATAGCCTTTTCAGGAAAAAGTGAAGGGATGAAAGAAGGATTATTAGATATTTGTCGGGGAATAGCTAAAAAATGTAGGGGTTTGCCACTCGCCGCTAAGACTTTGGGAAGTCTTCTTCGCTTTAAGAACACTGTGGAAGAGTGGGAGGATGTATTGTATAGTGAAATATGGAAATTAGAAAGCACGAAAGTGGACATTTTCCCACATTTGCTTTTGAGCTACAATGATTTGCTACCAGCACAAAAGCGTTGTTTCTCCTATTGTGCTGTGTTTCCGAAAGATCATGAGATTGATGTGGATGATCTAATAAGAAAGTGGATGGCACTTGGTTATCTAAGCTCTAACTGTGGGAATGCAAGTGAACTGGAACTCAGAGGGCGAGAGTATTTTGATAGCTTAGCTAATCATTGTCTATTTCAAAATTTTAAGACAAGTCGTCTTAACGAAAATGTCATATTCAAGTGCAAAATGCATGACATAGTTCATGATTTTGCCCAATGGCTTAGGGAGGAGGAGGACTTAAAAAGCAGTGAAGAGGTAAGTAGTTGCGAAATATGTAGCCCTTTAGTTTCCCGGGTCAAAGAATACCGTAGTCTACTTTTAAGGGGGAATGAAAATTTTGATCTACATGTTTGTGATTGCCTCGCAAGTGTAAGGGTGTTAGATTGTCAGCGGTTTAGAAATATATCTAAGGATATAGCTAAGTTCATTCACTTGAGGTACTTGCATTTTTATTCTGTACAGCTCGATAAAAACAACATCAAAACCATTTGTATGTTTTATAACTTGCAAAGTTTGGTGTTAAGACATTGTGAAGCAAGAGAGATTCAGAGCGAAATTGGAAATTTGAGTCAATTGCGACACTTGGATTTGAGTTTCAATTTCTACTTAAAGGTGTTGCCAGAGAGCATAAGTGATTTGCACGAATTGAGAAGCTTGGATGTTACTAACTGCCACAGTCTTTCTAAACTTCCTCAAGGGATTGATGGGCTCATAAACCTCAAACATCTGAAACTATATAGTCAACTTCGCTATCATCGAGAAAATCCTCAAGGACTAGCCAAGTTATACAGTCTGCGAACACTGGATGTATTCACTGGAGGAGGAGACTGGAACAAGTTGGGGTTGTTGAACAAGTTGAACCGACTTAGTGGATCTCTGCTTTTGAGAATCAACTTAGTCTATGATGATGATGATATTGTTGAGCAAGCCCGAGAAGCAGATTTGAGAAAGAAGATGCATCTTCAGGAACTAAACATAATATTTAGGGATAGGATGGACAAGGAGAATAAGGAAGAAGAGGTGACCATGAGGAGAAGGTTTGATGTAATGGAGGCTCTAGAGCCACATCCAAATCTCCAATCTCTCCTTATTCAATGGTATAAGGGCTCCAGATTCCCGGAATGGATTGCTTCGCCTTGGTTCCGCCAACTGAGAGGTATTACGCTACTACGTTGCGATTCATGTTTGTCTTTACCACATCTAGGAAAACTGCCGTGCCTTGAAGTGCTTATGATAGAAAACTTGTCTGGATTTCAAGTCGTAGGACGGGAATTCTTGGGAATAACATCATCATCATCATCATCATCACCATCATCCTCTTCTTCGATTGGGTTTCCCAAGTTGAAGAAACTGGAATTCAATGAGTGTTTCAAATGGAAGGAGGGGGAGGACATAACAGCAGAAGAACAAGAGTCCGTTGTCAAGTCAATGATGCTGAGTGTGATAGAATTGGAGATCAAGGATTGCCCCAACCTATCGGCGCTACCACATCGTCTGCTTCAGAAGGCATCGTCGCTGCAGAAGTTAATCATTAGTGGTTCACCCCAATTGCGTGAAGCTTACGAGGAGGGTGGTCCGTTAGCCAAATTCATTTCCCACATTCCGACGTTGAATTTTATCCGTTGAGATGGTTCACAACTTTTTCACCATGATGCTTGTACCACTTGAGTACACTTGTAAGAGTCAATATTTGGGATTTAACTTATTTTCTCAAATGTCGTCTACTGCTCCTTTTATTGGTAGAAGAAGATACGCAACGGCTCCATAATATTTTTGAAATTATTTATTGCAATATAAGATATAAAATCAATCAGTAAATAAAGACTTTTTTTGATACGATAAGAAGGTGAAGTGCCAATTCTTTTTTCACATGGAATTCTTTACATCAAGAAGTTTGGAGGTAAAATGTCACATAAAAAAAGGCATTCCAAATTCTCAATTAAGAGATACTTTTCTATGCAATTTAACAACAAAAATGTGCCTCTCTTCTTCCAAAAAGAGGATAAAAAATCTCTGTATCACTCCCTTTGAGTACTGCATAAGCTCAAACCACTGACAGAAAAAAGATCTCAGTTAGTTCCCACATTAAGAAACACAAGATAGATAATTTGGAAGAACAATAGAC